>VWZE01017041.1:9844-21044 GCA_013396675.1 Eubucco bourcierii
CAAGGTCTCCTGGCAGCCTTCTCTTCTCCAGGCTGCACAACCCCAACTCTCTCAGCCTGTCCTCACAGCAGAGCTGCTGCAGCCCTCTCAGCATCTTGGTGGCCTCCTCTGCACTGCCTCCAACACTTCCATGTCCTTCCTGTGCTGGGGGCTCCACAACTGCACCCAGGACTGCAGGTGGGGTCTGAGGAGAGCAGAGCCAAGGGGCACAATCCCCTCCCTTGCCCTGCTGCCCACACTGCTCTTGCTGCAGCCCAGCACACAGTTGCTGTCTGGGCTGCACTCACACTGCAGCCTCCTGTTGAGCTTTTCATCACCCCACACCCCCAGGCCTCCCTTGCCCTGCTGGCCCATTCCTCCCTGGGGGATGCAATGCCATGCTGCTCAGCCTTCCTTTCTCTCCATACACTGGCACACTCCAATGTTCTGCTTGCTCCTCTCTATTCTGGGTGCAGATTCTCTGAGCCAGGCAGGACAAGGAAGCTGCCTGGGTTTCTTTCAGAGGCCTTTGCTACGCACAGGGTACAACCAGCCTGCACGGGAATGAACTGGAGGTGCACTGCTAAGTTCTTGATTTAATGAGACCAGGGATGTGTGCTAGGAGCTGCAGAATTCACTTTTGGCTTGGGCAAAGGTAGTTTTCTAGGACAGCAAGGCAGCTGTGGCTCTGCTGCTCACTTTACCTGTATGAGAGCCCTGGGAAGATGAGCAAACCCTGCTCACAAAAGGGCTGGTGGAACTGCTGCTTTGAGACAGAAACAAAACAGTTATGTGACAGGATGAGAGGGGGAGACCTCAGAAGAGCCTTCCAGTACCTGAAGGGGGCCACAAGAAAGCTGGAGAGGGACTTTTGACAAGAGCTGGTAGTGACAGGATGAGAGCGAATGGATTGAAGGTTGAAGAGAGTAAATTTAGACTGGATATGGAGAAGAAATTGTTGAGAGTGAGGGTGAGGAGACCCTGGCACAGGTCGCCCAGGGAGGCTGTGGCTGCCCCCTCCCTGGAGGTGTTCAGGGCCAGGCTGGATGAAGCCTTCAGCAACCTGGGATGGTGGAATTTGGAGCTGGATGATCGTTAAGGTTCCTACCAGGCCAAACCATTCTATGAATCTATATGCTCCAGTCCCTTAACCATCCTTGTAGCTTTCTGTTGAGCTCTCTCCAGTAATTCCCTGTCCCTCTTGAACTGGGGGAGCCCAGAACTGTACAGAGTATTCCAGATGTGGTCTTGCTAACATTGCACTACGACGGTCATTGTTGGATCAGCTCATGCTAATTATTTATTCATAGACTCAGAGAATCACAGAACTGTCAGGGCTGGAAGGGACCTCAAAGACCATCCACTTCCAACCCCCTGCCATGGGCAGGGACACCTCACGCTAGATCCGGTTGCTTGGAGCCACATTGAGCCTGGCCTTAAACACCTCCAGGGATGAGGCTTCCACCACCTCCCTGGGCAACCTGTGCCAGTCTCTCACCACCCTCATGCTCAAGAACTTCTTCCTAACATCTAATCTAAATCTTCCCTCTTCTAGCTTGGATCCATTCCCCCCAGTCCTATCACTACCTCACAGCCTTAAAAGGTCCCTCCCCAGCTTTCTCGCAGCGCCCTTCAGATCCTGGCAGGCCACAGTAAGGTCTCCTTGTAGCCTTCTCTTCTCCAGACTGAGCAGCCCCAACTCTCTCAGCCTGTCTGCACAGGAGAGGTGCTCCAGCACTCACTGGACACCTCCCAGCATGTCTGGATCTTTCTTGCAATAAGGGCTCCAGAACCAGATGCAGTAGTCCCTAATGGGCAATCCAACTGAAACCTTTACCCATTTTTCTTCTAACTGCACTCCCCCAATAAACTGACATTAGCCCTGGAAGTGTAAATGCATTAGCAAGGTAAGAAACATTCCTCACTGTAATCAGCTAATAGCTTAATGCAATATAAATGACAGTAAAGGATGTAAGAAACACAAGGCAGGGAAGGCAGAGGAGGAGAAAAAAACCTGTGCTGGGAACAACATGGAACTGTACATGTCAGAAACACAAGGCAGGGAAGGCAGAGGAGGAGAAAAAAACCTGTGCTGGGAACAACATGGAACTGTACATGTCAGAAACACAAGACAGGGAAGGTAGAGGAGGAGAGAAAAACCTGTGCTGGGAACAACATGGAACTGTACATGTCAGAAACACAAGGCAGGGAAGGTAGAGGAGGAGAGAAAAACCTGTGCTGGGAACAACGTGTACTTCCAAAGTGTGCAATAATCAGGTTATTTAAATTTCCTCCTCGTGTCATTGTCCTGCTCTTGATGCAATTATGTAGTTGTATTTGATTGAACACGGGGTGGGGGTTGTACTCGACTGCAGGGCGGCAAGCAAAGAGTGCTAATTGCTGCTCTTACCCGAGGGCAGCGGGCTGAAACAATACCTTGTGTTTATCAGCTCCAGGTAAGGAATGCTGCCTGAAAAAGCATTGCTTCAGGCAGTGCTGGCACCTTTCTTCTCTCCCTTTGCCGTGAAAGCAGCAGGTCTGACAAGCAGCCCAGCAGTGATAGCCTTCTGCTGAGTCAGATGCTCCATTGCAAAGAGGTAACTGGAATAATATAGGAACACAGAGTGGGGTGGGCTGGAAGGGACCTCCAAAGCTCACAGAATCATAGAATGGGAAGGTTGGAAGGGACCTCAAGGATCATCCAGTTCCAACCCTATGGCAGGGACACATCCCATTAGTACAGGTCACTCAAGGCCTCCTCCAACCTGGCCTTGAGCACATCCAGGGAGGTTGTGGAGCACAGAAGCACCCAACGTGATCTTTGATCAAAGATCACGTTGGGTGCTTCTGTGCTCCACAACCTCCATGGGCAGCCTGTGCCTGTGTCTCCCCACCCTCAACCTGTGCCAGTGTCTCACCACCCTCACTGCAAACTTCCTCCTAACATCCACTTTCAATCTCCCCTCGGACACTTCAAACCCATTCCCCTTGCCCTGGCATTACAAGTCCTTGTCAGTAGTCCCTCCTCAGCCTTCCTGTAAGCACACTTCAGATACTGGAAGGCTACTACAAGGTCTCCTCAAAGCCTTCTAACCAACCAGGTTGGAAAGAACTTTGAGGTCATCGACTCCAACCTGTCACCCAACACCTCCTAATTAACTAAGCCATGGCACTAAGTGCCCCATCCAGCCTCTTTTTACTTCCAGGGACTCTGCCACCTCCTCAGGCAGCCCATTCCAATGCCAATCACTCTTGCTGTGGAGAACTTCTTCCTGATGAGGAAGGACAAGGAGCAATGGATGGAAGCTGCAGCACAGGAGGTTCCACCTCAACACAAGGGGGAACTCCTTTACTGTAAGGGTCCCAGAGCCCTGGCACAGGCTGCCCAGAGAGGCTGTGGAGTTTCCTTCTCTGGAGCCTTTCCAGCCCTGCCTGAATGTGTTCCTGTGTGACCTGAGCTGGATTGTCTGGTCCTGCTCTGGCAGGAGGGTTGGACTTAATGACCTCTTTGGATCCCTTCCAGCCCCTGACATCCTGTGAGCCTGTGAACATCAAGCCTGAACCTGCCCTGGTACTTGAGGCTGTGTCCCCTTGTTCTGTTGCTGGTTGCCTAGGAGAAGGGCCCAACCCCAGCTGGCTGCAACCTCCCTGCAGGTAGCTGCAGCGAGCAATGAGCTCTGCCCTGAGCCTCCTCTTCTGCAGGCTGCACACCCCCAGCTCCCTCAGCCTCTCCTCACAGGGCTGTGCTCCAGGCCCCTCACAGCCTTGTTGCCCTTCTCTGGGCACCTTCCAGCACCTCAACATCTCTCTGGAACTGAGGGGCCCAGAACTGGACACAGCACTCAAGGTGTGACCTGAGCAGTGCTGAGCACAGGGGCAGAAGAACCTCCCTGCTCCTGCTGGCCACACTGCTCCTGAGCCAGCCCAGGATGCCATTGGCTCTGCTGCCCACCTGGGCACACTGCTGCCTCATGTTCAGCTGCCAGCCAGCACCCCCAGGTCCCTCTCTGCCTGGCTGCTCTCCAGCCACCCTGTCCCCAGCCTGTAACCCTGCATGGGGTTGTTGTGGGGATGGACTTGACTGTCATCCAGTCCAACCCCCTGCAGTCAGCAGGGACATCCTCCACTAGACCAGGTTGCTCAGAGCTATGTCCAGCCTCACTCTGAACATCTCCAGGGATGGTGGAGCAGCCACTTCCCTGGGAAACCTGTTGCAGTGTTCCAGCAGCCCCATAGTAAAGAACCTGTTCCTGCCATCCTGTTCCTCCCCTCCTTTCATAAGTATGAGGCACAGAGAAGAGGAATGACCTCTGTAAGGTTGCTCACAGCAGCTTGGTGTGAAAGGGCCTCAATGGCACACCTTCAATGTGAAAATGAGCTGAACATCTTCAATGTGGAATAATTAGACACTCTATTAAAGCAGCAAAGCAGGAGCTGCTACCTGTTGACATTGGAGTCCACAAGCTGCACAGAAGCCTGTGGAAGCCTTTCTGTTTCTTGCAACACTCAGTAAACAAAACAATTCATTGCCTCATTTTCAGAAAAGCAGTTTTTAAAACATGGAGGCAAAGAAAATGTAAATGACTGCAGAAAATCTCATTCTTGCAGCATTTCAATGCCATTTCCTAACTCTGGTATGTTCCATGATTTCTCAGGCTGTTATATGTTGGGTTTGGGTTTGGTTTTTTTTCTTTTTGCAGCAGTATAGCTCAAATAGCTGCTAAAATGTAGCACATAAAACTAATGTACTAGAAACTTCATCTGGCAAACAACCATTTCTGTCCATGGCAGAAATATCAGGACTTTATTTAGAAAGAAGTGCCCCCAGAAGGAAGTTTAATGTTCACAGATGGCATTGTTCCTCCTTGCCTGTTTGAATCTACAGCAGATACATGTGCAGCTTCAGCCCTGGACTGCAATGAGTTGTTCTTAAAAATGAAAGCTAGGTACAAATGTAAGAAAAACCAAAAATCACAGAGTGGTGAGGTTGGAAGGGATCTCAGACATCATCTGCTCCTCAAATATCATCTAGTTCCAAGCCCCCTGCCATGGGCAGGGACACCCCACAATTAGACTTGGTTACCCAAGGCTTCATCCAACCTGGCCTTGAACATCCCCAAGCAGGAGGCAGCTACAACTTCCCTGGGCAGCCTCACCACCCTCCTAGAATCATAGAATCAACAGAATCATAGAATCATAGAATCATAGAATCATAGAATGGGAAGGTTGGAAGGGACCTCAAGGATCATCTAGTTCCAACCCCCTGCCATAGGCAGGGACACCTCCCACTAGCACAGCTCACTCAAGGCCTCCTCCAAGCTGGCTTTGAACACCTCCAGGGAGGGAGCAGCCACAACCTCCCTGGGCAACCTCCTACTGGAAAACGTCTCCCTCAGCTCCAGTCTAACCTTGCTCTGCCTCAGCTTCAAACCATTCCCCTTGTCTCTAGAAACCCTCAGCAGAAGTCCCTCTGCAGCCTTCCTGCAGAATCCCTTCAGGCACTGGCAGGCAGCTCTAAGGTCCCCCTGGAGCCTTCTCATCTCCAGGCTGAATACAGAATCACAGCTCCTTCAGCCTGTCCCCACTGCAGAGCTGCTCCAGCCTTTCTTGTGGCCTCCTCTGGACTTGTTCCAACAGTTCCATGTAATTCTCACTCTGGGGACCCCAGAAATGGACCCCAATCACAAAACAGAGACCAAAGTTATAACAAGAGAGAAAACATGACAAGTTAAGTGAACTCAGAGGTATGTATTTGTACATTAAACAACTAAATGAGCTACCTGAGAGATGCACATTCAAATGATGTCAGACAGATGGGGAAACTGAATCCCTTCTACTTCCTGCAGAACCTTCACCACTGGGTTTCAGGGTAACAGAAAATGTTGAAATAGCAAAACACTTTCTTTTTTTTTTTTTTTTTAACTTACTATTACCATTTCAGGTTGAAGAACATGTTTTGTTTGATAAAAATGTGAGATTTGGGTTCCCCTTCCCACCTCACCAAAGCCAGAAGAAAACAGTAACATGCATTTTGGCTGTCTTCTGAATTACTTACCTCCCTCTTGTCTGGCTGAAAAAGCAATTACTCACACAATCCAATACTTTATCTCCACTGACCTGACTCCATCAGGGTTCCACTCCACAACCACCTGGGTTTGGCAGCCACAATAACAGCTACATCACCTAGAAAGTCCTGCAAGACAACTGTAACATTGGAAGTCTAATTTCTGTGCCTGCCTTCTGTGCCTTTGTCTGGACACAGTGGCACAATGCACACGGGATAGGTGGCCTGCAAGATGGGTGGAAAATTGGCTAACAAGCTGCACTCAGAAGGTGGTGATCAATGTTTTTCACTCAGGCTGACAGCCTGTTACAAGTGAGGTCCCTCTAAGATTGACTCATGCTGTTCATCTTCAGCAGTTACCTGGCTGATGGGACTGAAAGCACCTTCACCATGATTGCTGATGACACTAAACTGAGTGATGAGCTGAACACTTGAGAAGGGAGAGCTATAATGTGGAGAGACCTGGACAAGCTAGGAAGAGGGCCAGGAAGAACAGTATAAAGTCTGACAAAGAAAAGTGCAAAGTCCTACACATAGGGCAACATACCCAAGGAGCTGAGTACAGGCTGGAGAGCAGCCTTGCTGAAGGGGACCTGATGAACAACAACCTAAAGATGAATTGGCAGTGCACTGCTGCAGCAACAAAGGCAAATGAGATCCTGAACAACAATCACAGGGTTATTACTAGCAGGGACAGAGATATGATCATTCTATTCAGCACTTGTTGACTGCACCCAGGGTACTGTGTCCAGTTCTGGTCCCAACGTGCCAAGAAAAACATGGAGAAGGTACAAAGGAGAGCCACAAAGAGGTAACTGGACAGGGTGCTACATAGATAACACATAGCTGTGGTGGCCCCCATGAGGCACATGGTTTAGCACCAGATTTAGTAGAGTTACAGAATGGTTGGCCCTGATGATCTTAAAAGTCTTTCTCAACCAAACCAATTCCATGATTCTATGATTTTGTAACCTCATCTAGGCTCCCCCTCATGAACGGCTGGACCAGGTGATCTTTCCAGCTCCCTTCCAGCCTGGGCTGTTTGATGGTTCTATGATACTATGCAGACAGGCATGAGCTCCAACAGCCACCTTCAGGAGCATCTCCCTGAAGAAGGACCCATCCTGAGCAGACCCACATACATGCACTGCCAGTAGAGACCTCTGTGCAATACAGTGCACTCCTGTGGGCACACAACGGCACCGTTAAAAATGACAGTGCCAATAAGGCACAGAATTCTGTGCCAATAAGGAACAGAACAGGCCCTGGGGGTCTGGGGGGATGAAAAGCTCAACAGGAGGCTGCAGTGTGAGTGCAGCCCAGACAGCAACTGTGTGCTGGGCTGCAGCAAGAGCAGTGTGGGCAGCAGGGCAAGGGAGGGGATTGTGCCCCTTGGCTCTGCTCTCCTCAGACCCCACCTGCAGTCCTGGGTGCAGTTGTGGAGCCCCCAGCACAGGAAGGCCATGGAAGTGTTGGAGCCAGTGCAGAGGAGGCCACCAAGATGCTGAGAGGGCTGCAGCAGCTCTGCTGTGAGGACAGGCTGAGAACGTTGGAGCGTTGACAGCCAGGAGACCTTAGAGTAGCCTTGCAGGATCTGAAGGGGGCTCCAGGAAGGCTGGGGAGGGANCAGGGTGATCTTTGATCACATTGGGTGATTCTGTGCTCCACAACCTCCCTGGAGGTGTTCAAGGCCAGGTTGGATGAGGCCTGGAGTGACCTGTGCTAGTGGGAGGTGTCCCTGCCTGTGGCTGGGGGTTGGAACTGGATGATCCTTGAGGTCCCTTCTAACCTTCCCATTCTATGATTCTATGATTCCCTATTAGTTCAAGTGTGTCCAGAGAAGGGCAGGAAAGATGGTGGAGTGTTTGAAAGGCAGCTGAAGGAACTGGGGTTGGTCAATCTGGAGAAGAGGCTGAAGGGAGACCTTCCCACTTAACCTGAGAGGAGGTTGTAGCTTTAGGTTGGACATGGTAAGGAAGTTATTCACAATGAGAGTGGTGAGACACTGGCACAGGGTGCCCAGGACCGTGGTTGAGGCTCCCTTCCTGGACACACTGAAACTCAGCCTTGCAGGGCTGTTTGACAAGATGGCTTTTGAGGGTGTCCCTTCCAACCAAGCTGTGAATCCATGAAGGTGAGGGTTAGTCTCTGCTCCCAAGGACAAGAGGCAACGGCCTCAAGTTGTACCAGGGAAGGTTTAGATCAGGCATTATGAAAGGTTTCTTTACCTACAGAGCGACACCAGAGCAGGCTGCCCAGCGCTATGATGGAGTCACCCTCCCTGCAGGTGTCCAGACCCACGGAGACCTGCCACTTCAGGACGTGCTTTAACGGGCTCGATGGTGTTGGGTTGATGATTGGACTCGGTGATCTTAGAGGGCTTTTCTCGTTTAAATGACTCCGTACTGAGCACGGCTGCTGTTGCCCTGCTGACCAACACCAGCTCCACAGGCTCAGGCTAACGAGAACGGGCCCTGCCCATGGGCTAGGTGTGGAGCCGTGGCCCGGCGGCGGCCTCACGCCTACCCGAGGAGATGCCATGGGGGCGGCCACGCGGCTAACGGAGGAGCGCTTTGTGACGTCGGAGGAGCGCTTTGTGACGTCGGAGGAGTGCTTTGTGACATCGGCGGAGCCCACGGCGGGGAGCCGCCGCGCACCGGCCGCGCTGCAGACACGGCCGCAGCTCCGAGGCCCGCACCTTACCGCCTCCCGCCGCCTTCAGCAGCCGGGAACGAAACAAAGGCCGTGGGACCCGACCCAGCGGGGAGGAGACGACCGGCGAGGAGAAAGCTCCGAGCGGGGCCGCGGGGCCAGCGCCCTCAGGGCCCTGGCCCCGCCGACCGCGACTGCGCACCCCCGGCGGCGGCCGCCAACCCCCCGAACCCGAGCCCTCAGACATCAAAGACCGAGACAGCTTGAGGGCGGGAGCTCAGTGAGGGCGCAGTGACGGGCGCGCTCGCCGACCAATTGCCGCGCCCGAGGCAGCCGATGGGCACGACCGCTGACCGATCACCTCGCCGTCTGCGCCCCCTCCCCGGCTCGGAGCCAATCGCGGCGCCGGTGGCCGACGAGGAGGCGTGACCCGCTCCGGCGCGGGGAGGAGTGTGTGCGGGATCCCGGGGAGCGGAGCACCTCTCGGATCTGTCTGCGCCAGGCCGCGTCCGCACTCCTGTCTCGCTTCTGCGATTCTTCCTCACCGCTAGCCGGGCCGCTCGGTTCCTTCTCTCACGCGGCCATGTCGTCGCCGTACTCTGGAGAGCGGTACGAGGAGGAGGAGGAGGAGGACGGGACCTACGAGAGCCACGCCAAGCGGCTGAAGCCCAGCACGGCCGCTGAGGAAGGCGAAATCGAATACAGCGGCGCGGAGGAGACCGAGAGCCGGCGGGACAAGCCCGGCCAGGCGCGCGGGGGGGGCTTCTCGGGCGGGGTGAGTGGCGGAGGTCGCCGGCGGGGGGACGACGCCTGCCGGCGGGATGACGGGGGTGGGGTGGGGGCTACGAGGCGCGGGGCGAGGCTTGGGGAGCTCCNNNNGGCGGGATGACGGCGGTGGGGTGGGGGCTACGAGCCGCGGGGCGAGGCTTGGGGCGCTCCCTCCTCATCGTGCCCGGGCGCGGTGCGGGGGGGACGGGAGGGCTTCCCGCGGGCTTGCCGGTGCCGTCCCTCGGCCTTCCCTCGGCCGAAGCCCGCCGGCCATGGAGGCGCTTCCGGTGGGTGTGCGACGCTCCCCCGCCGTGGTCGGAGGGCGGGAAGGGGGGCGGGAGCCGGGCAGGCCCTGCCGCTCTCCCCCTTGGCGCGGCCAGGATCAGGGTGCGCGGCCGGTTGGCGCCGTCTGTGCCGGGGGAAGGGACCGAGCCTGCCCCCCGCCAGATGGGCGCGATGCGGGCTGTGCGGTGCCGAGAGTGTTTTCGTTCCGTGGGCAGCTCTCCGCCTTTTGGGATACTGCCACCGCAAGTTGTGTGCTTGCCCTGTTGCTGAGTGTAGCTATAGAGACGGAGCGGGGGAAGAGAGGGAGCCAGGAGGCTTCTTCCATCCGGCTTTACCTCCGCGATCACCTCCTCGTGAAATTCTTTTGTATTCCTGCTTTTCCCCTGGAGGTGCTGCGCTAGCACACGAAATCGTTTTGCCGAGCTGCTTTTGGGCTTCATCGGTTTGTGTCTAAGCACCGAGATAGTCCTCGACCCGCACGTTTGGACTAAGGATGCTTTTGTGCCGGCCGTTCTGCTGCCGACCTAATTGCCCAGCTGGTTGGTAATAATTTTTCTTTTTGGTGCCTTATTTGAAAAAACAAGATGAAGAAAACATCGATTTAATGGCAGAACTCGAAATTCAGAGTGCCTTTCTCTCGTGATTTATTAAAAACGAGCTCACTTAGCACTAGAAGCATTCAGTGAGAGGGCTTGTGCTGTTGCCAGCCCTGAATCAGTTAAACCTTCTGATGGTCGAGGTGCCTGCTAAAATGGTGCAAAAGTTCCCATGGAAATGGGAACAACCATAGGTCTCTGGAGAGAGCTATTTTCATTCTGTAGGAACATCACCTCTGCCACAGCCAAGGCTTTGTCTTAAAGGCCAGTTCTGAACGGAATCAGAGAGTGGAATGGCTCAGCTTGGGAGGGACCTCAGAGATCATCTACTCCAACCTCTCCACCGTGCCCAGGGATACCCCTTAACTAGATCAAGCTGTTCAAAACTTCATCCAGCCTGCCTTGAACCCCTCTGGGAGGGGAGGCAGCCGCAACCTTCCTGGGTAACCTGTTCCAGAGTCTTGCCACCCTCCTACTGAAGAGCTTCTCCCTCAGCTGCACTCTAACCCTGCTCTGCCTTAGCTTCAAACCATTCCCCCTTGGTCTGTTTATAGACACCCTTAGGAAAAATCCCTCTGCAGCCTTTTTGTAGGATCCCTTCAGCTATTGAAAGGCGGCTCTAGGAGAAGACTCTTCTCCAGGCTGAGCAACCCCAGCTGCTTCAGCCTGTGCTCACAGCAGAGCTGCTCCAGCCCTTGCAGCATCTTTGTGGCCTCCTCTGTACTTACTCCAACAGATGCTTGTTTAAGTTTTCTTGAGATGTTGAATATCACAAAGCATTAAAAGTAGGAACAAATTCCTGCCCTTGCTTTCCCTCTTTTCTGCAGCATTTTATGAAATCAGCTATTCTCTCCCC
>VWZE01017043.1:0-16793 GCA_013396675.1 Eubucco bourcierii
TTGATTACCACTCTCTGGGTACAACCATCCAGCCAATCCCTTATCCACCGAGTGGTCCACCCATCAAATCCATGTTTTTCCATTTTGGTGACCAGGTTGCCATGTGGGACAGAGTCAAATGCCTTACTAGTTGCATCAGAGTATTTTTAGGAATGTGGCAAGCACCATCTACAACCTGGGAAGTCAACACACTCAAATAGCTGTATCTGCTTTTCCTAGAGCTGAAAATCAATGCCTTCATCATAGTTACTTTGCATCCCTGTCTCTATTTCTATGCCTTATCTCACACAAGGGAGAAAGAGCACCACAACACAATTTATGAGCAGGCCTATAGGTGCAGAGACTGCAGTACTGCTTCTGTTCTTCTCCTGCAGCGTGCTTCACTTCTAGTGATGAAAGGAAAACCTGTAGAGGAATATGGGAATAATGAGGAAGACCTTCATGGTTCAGTAATTCTTTGACCATTTTTCTCAATCAGGACTGATCATTAAAGCCCATCGAAAGCATCAATGGATTATATGCATCCAACAAGACTGAGAGAATTCCAATCTTTTTTGACCTAGAACGGGTTTTAAACTGAACCTTGAGGTGAGAATGACTCAAGATTCTCAGTTCTGGTGAGTTATGGTGTTTCTGAGAGCTCCCAGCTACAAAAATCTGATGTTCTGTTTTATCAGCTTCCCTGTGCACCCCTGTAAATGGTTCAGCCATAGTCACACACGGAGTAACATAAAAGTTGTATTACTCAATGGAACAAGGAGGACCCTTGAGGACTGCTTTATTAAGGCAGCAAATTGATCTTTAAAATGGGTACTATATCATCAGTGATGATGAAGGGCAAGATCACATCAGCTGATTGCAGTTTTTCTAGCCCATTATTTATTTACAGATGTAATTAATCCTTCTGAAGTGTGAACATTTATCAACAATTCCATTACCTAACTCTTCCTTCTTAGTTCTTTGTAGGGCTAGGCACACTGACAGCTTCAGTAACCACCACCTAATTAAAGTAATTGTTGGACTGCATTTCTTATTCTGTTTCATGTATAATTATACTCCATGGGAAATCTTGTGGGATTTGAAACAGACTTTTAATCTATTCCACATGAATCAAAAACAACTCCCAAGAAAATAGTTTAATAGTTACGTTTAAGAGTGTGCCACTTCATCTGCACCAGAGATTTCACTGACTCAGTGCTACTTGCAAACCTTTTTAGTCACACAGGGACAACAAAAGGTTCTTTCAAAAAGGAAATGTTTTTTAAAGTTTTTGTGCATCCGTTAAGTTGTTTTTAAAGGGAGCTTTTTTCTGAATTGTTTGGACAAACTCCCCTGGAGAGATTGACTGCTGCTCATGCTGAAGATTTATGGGCAGTTGCACATTTTTGACTTTGATCATTAGATTTATCATGACCCATTCACTGTGTCATGACTTTCTTTCTTATTACCTGATATGACACCAAGCTGGGGGCTGATGTTGATGGGTTGGAGGGCAGAAGGGCGCTGCAGCGGGACCTCGACCACCTGCACAGATGGGCAGAGTCCAAGGGGATGGAGCTCAACAAATCCAAGTGCCAGGTGCTGCACTTTGGTCACAACAACCCCATGCAGAGCTACAGGCTGGGGTGGGAGTGGCTGGAGAGCAGCCAAACAGAAAGGGATCTGGGGGTGCTGATTGACACCCACCTGAACATGAGCCAACAGTGTGCCCAGGTGGCCAAGAAGGCCAATGGCATCCTGGCCTGCATCAGCAATAGTGTGGCCAGCAGGATNGCTTTCTTCTCTCAGAAGAACACTCAGAACAAGAGGACACAGTCTCAAGCTACGCCAGGGGAAGTTTAGGCTGGAGGTGAGGAGAAAGTTCTTCACTGAGAGAGTCATTGGCTACTGGAATGGGCTGCCCAGGGAGGTGGTGGAGTCAGCGTCCCTGGAGGTGTTCAAGGTGGGTTTGGATGTGGCACTTGGTGCCATGGTCTAGTCTTGAGGTCTGTGGTAATGGGTTGGGCTTGATGATCTTTGAGGTCTCTTCCAACCTTCATGATACTGTGATACTGTGGTTTGATCATTCTCACTGATGCAGGTTTGTACCAGAATCTTTATTACAGACTACTGCAGAAAGCCACAGAAGCGAAGAGATTCCCAAAAGGCTGCTGAAAGCAACCTGAGACAAAGCAAAACTGGATCCTAAAATATGCAGTCATTTTTCTCTTCTTCTGTACTTAATAAAAATAATTTATTTGTGATGCAACCACATCTCAATCCAGTAAGTTAATCACTCTTAACTGTCACAGCTCAGAGGTATTACTAAATATTGCCATTCCACAAAGCAATTTAAATAAGCTTACCTGAGGTAGATATTTAACTATTGTCCTGGGTTTCAAGAGCCGACAGAGTGAAACTCTCAAATGAATTGAAGAAAAAAAACAGAATTATATTTGGAGAGAGTGTTACAGATAGAGATTACAGAGCAGGTACAGAATCCATAAGTGAACCCCCTGAATTTTCCCCCAACCCAAAACTAAATCTATCATCTCCAGTGCTCCAATCCTCCCCTCCTCCATGCCTCTGCCTCTGGAGGCCCCAAACCAGGCCTATCCTTACACGTTTGTCCTGATAACGCAGCTCCTGCCCAACACAAGGCTGGAGTGGGAGGACAGGAGAACGAGCTGGCCTTGCTGTGAATTTATGAAGAGATAGTATAATTATGGGATTGAATAACAATCTTCCAATCCCCAGAGGACTCTTTTTAACCTTATAGTTCCCAACCTGGGACAACTATA
This sequence comes from Eubucco bourcierii, assembly GCA_013396675.1. NCBI lineage: Eukaryota > Metazoa > Chordata > Aves > Piciformes > Ramphastidae > Eubucco > Eubucco bourcierii. The sequence continues at coordinate 2,781 of VWZE01017043.1, forward strand.
GATACAGACGCATGTATAGACTACTTAGAAGTTTAAAATTCTTTAAATTTAGGACTTTTAGCCTAAGTATTAAATATAAAAAATGAATACTCAAAATAGGAAAAAAAAAAAACCCCAAGAGTAGAGCCCATAAGAAACTTCCTATCACAAAGGGGCAGGAGAAAACAAAAAAGACAGATATTACACTTTCACAGCGGGAAGCATCACAAGCTCATGAACAAATTATCTTCTGCTCCCTTTCTGACTTGCCAACAGAGTCACGTAGCTTTAATGCAATGATGCCAAGTTCCTAAAACCTGAAAAAGCTATTACAACATCTAACATCAGTGGCAATTCTAACATTCTATGTGTGGCAAGATTTCCTTGGAAGCCATTTACTTTTTAAAAAGCAACATTCTTTTTCTTTGGAAAGGAACATTACTGCATTTGGAGGATTTATAACAACCAGAAAATAAACCAACTATAAACAAAACTCAAAGTAATCTGCTTCATTGTTCACACACTAAATGAAATGGAAAGGGAAAAACAAACAAGAAACAACAATAACAACAACAAAAAACCCAAACAAACAAACAAAAAAAACCCAAAAAACAAAACACCCAACCCTAATCAGGCTTTCTAACCCTGTGTCTTATATTCCACTACTTTTCTAACATGCAACATTCCTAACGTTGACACCAAACTGTGTGGCGCTGCTGATACACCAGAGAGACAGGATGGAGAGGTGGACCCAGGTGAACCTCATGAAGTACAACGAGAGCAAGTGCAGGCTCCTGCACCTGTGTATTGGTTCGAGTTTAAGCTTCCCAGGGGACTCTAAATATAGCTAACAGAAACCAGAACAATAATAATAGGATGCCTTTCCCCCCCCCCCCTTTCTTTTTGGAAAGAAAGGAATTAGGTATAGAGAGAGAAGGGGTAAAACACCCAAAGAACAGTCTTGATTCAATTTGGAAGTTAAAATAAAAAACTTTAAAAATAAATAAAAGGTGTTTTAAGGTAAGGGAGTTACAAATAGGTATTGACCCAAATGTGGCAGAGACCTATGGCAGGGGGTTGGAACTAGATGATCCTTGAGGTCCCTTCCAACCTTACCATTCTATGATTCTATGATTCTATGATTCTATAGTTATTCATAGAATCATAGAATGGTAAGGTTGGAAGGGACCTCAAAGATCAGCTAGTTCCAACCCCCTGCCATAGGCAGGGACACCTCCCACTAGTACAGCTTACTCAAGGCCTCCTCCAACCTGGCCTTGAACACCTCCAGGGAGGCAGCAGCCACAACCTCCCTGGGCAACCTGTTCCAGTGCCTCACCACCCTCACTGTAAAGAACTTCCTCCTAACATCCAGTCTAAATCTCCCGCTTATGTGCTGCGACCACACAGGGCTGTATATAGGCTGACGTCACCTGGTGACGTTCCTTTTGTTTGGGTTTTCCAGAAGCTTTGCTGCTTTAAAGCATTGTGGTGCATACTGCCATCCTGTTCCAGACCACTGGTAGAGGGGGGGGAAGAAGAGCAGCAGTAGGAGTCCTAATTTTTCGCCAGCAGGAGCAGGGAGGTCATTCTCCCCCATACTGTGCACTGGTTAGACCACACCTTGAGTACTGTGTCCAGTTCTGGGCACCTCAATTGAAGAAGGACATTGAGGTGCTTGAGCGTGTCCAGAGAAGGGCAACGAGGCTGGGGAGAGGCCTGGAGCACAGCCCTATGAAGAGAGGCTGAGGGAGCTGGGATTGGTTAGCCTGGAGAAGAGGAAGCTCAGGGGGGACCTTATTGCAGTCTACAACTACCTGAAAAGTGGTTGTAGCCAGGGGGAGGTTACTTTCTTCTCTCAGGCAAGCAGCACCAGAACAAGAGGACACAGTCTCAAGCTGCGCCAGGGCAAGTTTAGGCTGGAGATGAGGAGGAAGTTCTTCACTGAGAGAGTCATTGACTACTGGAATGGGCTGCCCAGGGAGGTGGTGGAGTCACCATCCCTGGAGGTGTTCAAGGTGGGTTTGGACGTGGCACTTGGTGCCATGGTCTAGTCTTGAGGTCTGTGGTGATGGGTTGGACTTGATGATCTTTGAGGTCTCTTCCAACCCTGGTGATACTGTGATACTGTGATACATAGACATGGTCCTTGAGGGTCAATCATTGGGTGTCTCATTCAAAATGTTTGCAAATTAGATGTCATTTGCTGCAGTATACACACAGTATGTCAATGGCAGCAAGAAACCAAAAACTTCCCAAGGTACAAAAATTTACATGCTGTGAGAAAGTTTTCCTGGCTGGCTAACGAGAACTGCCAATTTTCATTAAGTATGTGGTACACGATAGCTTTTTCTACATCATGTGGAATCCTAATCCCAGCAGCGACCTTCTCAGGTCGTGTTGATGAGCAAGACCACCGAAAGAATAGAAGGTGCTGTACAAATTCTGATTAGCACTCAGTCTTGGGATCTGGTACCAAACTAAAACTGCAGCACGAGCATGACATTTTGGAATAAGAATTACAACTAAGTGCGTGCCATAGCAGAACTGTAATCACATTTTGTCTTGTTAAAAAGGACCCTGGGCTGATTTTTACAGGAAACTGAAGGTTAAGATCTTTATGTTAATGACTTGTACATTACAACATATGAATCCAGATGCAAAACCTGATGTTTCTTGATTGATACTGTGTCATTCGCTCGTGATAAATCTTGTTCAATCCCATCCCACTGGGAATAAACTATACACACCCCAAATAAAAACAGATTATATTTGCTAACCACTGTCAAAACTTACTTTATGCAAGAGTGAACTAAAATAAAAAGGCTTCCTAAAAGAAGAAAATACTCTGTTAGTTTATAACTGCAGATCATAGAATCATAGAATGTCAGGGGCTGGAAGGGACCTTGAAAGATCATCTAGTCCATGCTTGACATGTGAGCCATTTAATCTAACCGTCTCTGTTTTCTTCATTAATAGTGATAAAACCACCTTGTTAGTAAGACTCCTTACTAACATGTTGGAGCCCTCTTCTGGTGATAAGGATGATTAAATGGTCCTAGACTGGATATTAGGAGGAAGTTCTTTACAGTGAGGGTGGTGAGACACTGGACAGGTTGCCCAGGGAGGTCGTGGCTGCTCCCTCCCTGGAGGTGTTCAAGGACAAGTTGGATGAGGACTTGCTTGAGCTGTCCTAGTGGGAGGTGTCCCTGCCTCTGGCAGGGGGTTGGAACTAGCTGATCCTTGAGGTCCCTTCCAACCTTACCATTCTATGATTCTGTGGTAAAATGGGGTCCACTAGACCTTGTATTCAGATAACCATAGAATCATAGAAGAGAATGTCAGGGGCTGGAAGGGACCTTGAAATATCATCCAGTCCAACTCTCCTGCCAGAGCAGAGTCACCTAGACCAGATCACACAGGAATGCGTCCAAGCGGATTTTTAATATCTCCATAGAGGGAGATTCCACAACTCTCCTGGGCAGCCTGTTCCAGTGTCACCCTTACAGTGAAAAAAAAATCCTCCTCATATTTAAATGAAACTTCCTATGCCTCAGCTTCCACCCATTGTCCGTTGCCCTATCATTGGGCATCACTGAGAAGAGGTTGGCTCCATCCTCCTGGCACTCACCCTTTACATATTTATAAACATTGATAAGGTCACCTCTCAGTCTCCTCTTCTCCAAGCAGCACAGCCCCATCTCCCTCAGGTTCTTCTCATGGGAGAGATGTTCCATTCCATTAATCATCTTTGTGGCTCTGCACTGGACACTCTCAAGCAGTTTACAGTGAATATTTTTGGACAAGGCAGACTATCCTCACTGGCAGCAAAAGAGCTGTTGATTGTAATTCTGTCTGTGACCAGTGAAAGTAAACAAATGAAAAATAAATCCTCAGACAATTCCAAGAATCTATTCAGCTTTCTGGCAGAAAGTTTTCCTAGTTCCTTCTGTGTCTGAACTGCCCTATCTGTGACTACAGCACTGTGCTGGTTTGAGGCTAATCGGAATATTTTAATGGAGAAAATTATATTATAGGCTGTGAAAAGAAAGCAATGGTGATGTCTACTTCACTCATAGACTTGCTGACATGTATAAGAATAAGGACACAAACATTGATAAGACAGTGTCTCTTGGTCTCTTTCTCTGGGAGCTAGTGGGTCCTCTCCTCTCTGTTGTATAATCTAACCACTTTCCTTCTAACCCCACTGGCTGATCCTCCAAACTCACCTTGTGTGTAAGCCAAACCCTGGGGTAAGCTATAGGGGTGGGGAGAACGTGGAAGAGTAGTTGGGAGCCCCTTCTGGGGACTCTGATTTCTGGGAGGGGAGTTGTGTTTCTGTATTCCCTTTAACTTGTCTATGTCTGTAACTATTCCTGTCTATAGTGTATATCTGTGCTTGTACATTGTGCTGAGCTGTAAATAGAGCTTCAGTCCTTAACTCCCAGCTCGCTGAGTTCTAGTCTGGGTCATTTTACAAAGTGCAGGGGGACAGGGAACTCCCAAACCATCACAAGCATTCAGGTCTGGCATAACTTTCTCTGAGTTAATGTTAGTTAGCACAAAGATTTCCAGAGATATTACCTTCTGATTGCAGACCATAGCACTTTCATGAGTAACTTGAATTTGTTTTTAATTCCAAGACACATATGTTGCCAAGTCAAAGTCCTTTCACAGCACAGATCAGAGACTGCTACACTAAAATAAACAGACAAACAATTAAATTAATAAATAAATAAAGCGGCACAAAGTTACAAAATTACTCATTAAGGAACAGGTTATATAAAAAAAAACAGACTACAAGAGAAGTCAGTCTACTGATGAAGAATATGGAAACATTAATATGAATAGAAAATATCCAAAGCTGCTAATTTAACACTTTAAATTTTCAACAGATTTTGACAGAGAAAAAGATCTAATAAAAGTCACTGATGTCTCCCTTTCGTCTTAAAAGAGAACTTGTCTGTATGCTTAATGCCATGTATAATTGAATGTGATTAATCTTTTTTAATGCTAGTAAGAGAAGGGCAAGAAATTATTAGTTTATCATCCTCAGATGCTCTGAATGACTCCAGCTTATGACAAAATGTCAGAATTTGTCAGAAGTATAATTTTTATACAAGTATATTTCAAAATCTTGAGACCCACTAGAGATTATTAAAGTGGTTATTTTTTGAGGAAAAAAGGGTCAGAGTCAGAATCAATTTCAGTATGAAGTTGGATTTTATTAACACAGAAATCTGTTCAGGAGAGAGGTGGAAATAAATATGCATAACAGTGAATAAGACAAAGAGATGCAATACAATTTCTCTCCATTTATAGTGCATTGTAAACAAGTTATGAACATGAAGATAAATAAATAACAGGCACAAGACGGTCTCCTGGGCCGGCAATCTCCCCTGCGAGAGGGTTTAAAATTGAAGAAATGTTTTACTGTGATCATGCCTTACATTATAAGAATTTGGAAGAGAATCATAGAGTCATAGAATCATAGAATGGTAAGGTTGGAAGGGACCTCAAGGATCAGCTAGTTCCAACCCCCTGCCAGAGGCAGGGACACCTCCCACTAGCACAGCTCACTCAAGGCCTCATCCAACCTGGCCTTGAACACCTCCAGGGACAGAGCAGCCACAACCTCCCTGGGCAACCTGTGCCAGTGCCTCACCACCCTCACTGCAAACAACTTCCTCCTAACATCCAGTCTAAATCTTCCCTCTGCCAGTTTAAACCCATTGCCCTTTGTCCTGTCATTGTAAGACCTTGTCAGTAGTCCCTCCCCAGCCTTCCTGTAGGCCCCCTTCAAATACTGGAAGGCTACTATCAGGTCTCCTCTAAGCCTCTCCCCCAGGCTGAAGAGCCCCAACTCTCTCAGCCTGTCCACATAGGAGAGCTGCTGCAGCCCTCTGAATGAGAATAAGCAACAAGATCACGGCTGCCTTGGAAATGAAAAGGTTCCTGTATAACATTAATTTAACTGTATGCTTTACCTTTTTAATCCTGATTATTTTAAATGCGCCTATATGTATATACAGATAAATTTTTCATGTCCACTGTATATATGAGGAAGAAATTCAAAATTCCCACCCTTTAAAATAGCTGATGTGTGAAATCAGTCTACGAAGATTTCCAGTGTTAGCCATCTGTCATAAACAAGAAGATATAATTGGATCAAAAAAAGGAGAAAGCGTGAGTCTGAAAGTAACAGAACATCCTTCACCACTTTGATCCTTCTAAGCTTGGCAAATCAGAGTATCAGGCCAATGGGCCTGTTTTGCAAGTCAGTTTTGAAGCAAAAGAATGAGACTTCTTGAAGCGACTAATTTTCATCTTATAGTCATCTTGCTCATTTACATAAAGTAGCACCACATATACAGAGGTTGCTGAGGATGACTTGATCCACAGCATATACCACCACACACTTTCGTCCATTAATCTCCTGGAAGCCTTCTCTCCTGGAAGCCTCCTCTTCTCCAGGCTGAAGAGCCCTTACTCTCAGCCTGTCCTCACAGCACAGCTGCTGCAGCCCTCTGACCATCTTTGTGGCCTCCTCTGGACCCACTCCAACACTTCCATGTCCTTCCTGTGCTGGGGACTCCAGAACTGCACACAGGACTCCAGGTTGTTAAGAGGAATACCAGCGTTCTCACTGCCCAACACTATCTATAGCTACTTCTCTAGACAGATGTCAAAGGGTGTTGTGGAATTATGAAATCTGAGTTATGAATACTGATTAAAGTATTAAATGTGATTTATTACTAATGAACATTTTCTTAACTTGTTTACAGGATCTTTTGTCCTCAGTTGTGCAAATAGATTACAGAATGTGTGCAGTGATTAGGGCAGTACCAAACATTTTCAAACAATTTAGCAAAACTAGGAAAACACAAATAGTAAGCTTTGGAGATTCTTGCATTGCAATATGCTGCTTGCCCCTTAGGGGTACTGGGGAGACTCCCTTCTGCTGAAGCAGAAGGTACAGTTACAGAGTAAGCAGAATCAAAGCAAAGAGCTTTAATTACGAAGAAACTTTCTAGAATATTTACTTACAATCTTCTGGATTTCTGGGGCTGCATTATAGTCCCAGACAGTACCCAAAACACTTAGAGGGGTGTTGTCAGTGATATGGTAACCATTCTTTGGCAGACAGCATCCTCCCAGGGGTTCAGGCTTGGCATGGAGGTTTGTAGGTGTGCAGGCAAGCACAATGTCTTGCTGCTCAACAATAACTGCTTTCTCTTGCAACACAAACTGCCTTGAGGTCTCTTTAAGTGAGCTCTCAAGCTAGGAGCAGCTTGCTCACTTTAAATAGCTGTAACTGCTAGTGTCAGTAATGCAGCTCACTTGGGGACGCTTGTATCTTCCCTTCTGCACAGTCTAGGCTGTTGTTTCCTGCCAGCGGGGTCATTTAGAGGGGAGATTTAGACTAGATGTTAGGAGGAAGTTATTTACAGTGAGGGTGGTGAGGCACTGGCACAGGTTGCCCAGGGAGGTCGTGGATGCTCCCTCCCTGGAGGTGTTCAAGGCCAGGTTGGATGAGGCCTTGAGTAACCTGTACTAGTGGGAGGTGTCCCTGCCTCTGGCAGGGGGTTGGAACTAGATGATCCTTGAGGTCCCTTCCAACCTTACCATTCTATGATTCTATGATTCTATGATTTACACTATGGTTGGCCAGTTTGGGGTAGCTTTCAGCAAAAACTTATTGCCTACTACATGGGCACTTATGCTTCTCCCTGGTAAACTGAAGCACAGCAAATTTTCCGGCTGGACAAGGCAGAAAGGCTGGGTACTAACCAGTAAGGCTTCCTGGTCCCCAAGGTAACCATACAAGGTTTGGTAAGGCAAAGCAAGGTGAGGCATAGCAAGTCGTAGGCCACATCTTCTGGCCTACTTTTATCAATTGCCTGAGTCTTAGTTGCTCCAGTGGGCAACTGAGATAAGCACATCCATTAAACAATCAGAAAGGCATTTTACCAGAACTACCTGTATTAGATGAAACCATGGACTTGCTTTACTCAAATTTAGGAAAACAGAGGCCTTGGAGGAAGCAAACACAAACTACGTGTACATACCTTGTTTACCACAGGATGCAAACAGGAGCAAAACAAGTCCGAACAAACCCTGGTCCTTAGGTTCAGTGCCTCCAGGTTTTGTCCTCTTTCCCACATCTCTCCTCACTCCAGAAGGGGGAGGAGGAGAGTGGTACCATGCCCGCACATACTGGGATGCATATTGGGCCTATTTAGGCCTGCCACCACAGGACAGATCTGAGCACAGGCACAGGGTTATGTGTAATAAGCCACTGAATGAGCATATCAGTAAAGGTATATCCTATAAGGTGTCTATGCAGGTTTCCCCATGAAGCTTTTTATTGTCATCAGTGAACATCTCCTTACAGAAAATCCTATGATCCTGGTCTACAAATGAAAGAACCTATTTCACACCTTCCTTTGATCTTGCAGAGCCTTTGGTAAGAGAGTATTGTGTGGGTTAAGTGTCACCTGAGATGGCCTACGGTTATCTTTCAAAATCTTTGAAAAACAAAAGCTAGTTTTTGCCTAAATAATACAAAGCCACAGGCAAACATTATTAAACAAGTACCAGCACATAACTTTACAAACATGATTAGAGTTGTCTACATATTAAATATCTTTCTAAAATCCAATGAGCCTTAACTTTGTTATAAGCAAGACTACTTTGGTCTTTGTACTATGTTTCTATAATGAAGAGCTATCTCCCTTCTCTCCCACTCTCCTTGCAGATTACAGGTTATTACACCATGCTTAGGGAAAAGAGTTAACTTATAAGCACATTACAACTTTGTCTCTGAGTTAAGTCTTGTCCACTGGGAAAAAAAAAATCCTTACAGCCACATCCATTCCAGTCCATCAGACAGGCACCTGGAGCTAATGTCACAAGGAGGGAGGATTAAGAATATTAACAGTCAATATGGCACTATGTGACTTCTTGAGTCCTGCCTCAAGCAGAATTCCCAAACTAGAACTCAAATTTACACAAAGAGGAAGAACTGCTTGGATCGCCATTACTCAGAACACCCCACACAACAGGCTGCTACAGCCTCTCTGGAGGGCTTTCAATTAAAATCTCTATTGTAAAATAGAGTGGAGAAGTATGTGAAACTGTATCTCACAAACTGCAGGTAAGTGTAGCAAGGGTTGAGCTTTTGAGTGTGTTGTGGAAGGCTAATAGGCCTAAAACATCTCCTGGTTTGCCCCACCCTTCTGCTGATGGGGGAAGCAAGGGCAGGAGGAAGACAAAGACTTGGGCCTTTACCTACCCTCCCAAAGTGCTAAACAAATACCTGCAGGTGTTCATGCACTTGTGAGCATCTTGCCCAAATCATAGAATTATAGAATCATAGAATGGTAAGGTCGGAAGGGACCTCAAGGACCATCTAGCTCCAACCCCCTGCCATAGGCAGGGACACCTACCACTAGTACAGGTTACTCAAGGCCCCATCCAGTCTGGCCTTGAACATCTTCTTTGTGGCCCTCCTCTGGACCTGCTCCAACACTTCCATGTCCTTCCTGTGCTGAGGGTTCCAGAACTGCACACAGTAGTTCCAGAACTGCACACAGGGGTTACAGAACTGCCCACAGTATAATAAGGGTAAGCAAGCCCTGGTTTCATCCAATATGGTCAGTTTTGCAAATGCCATTCTGATTGGTGAATCTCTGTGGCCAAAGGAGCCATTGCACTCTGGCAGATAATATAAATTGAGCTAAGTTGGAAGCAGTGTGCTCTGCTCTGCCTGACCTCACTGCTCTGCTCAATGTGCTCTGCCTCACTGCTCTCAGCTTAGACAACATGTTCTGCTCTGCTTCGTGCTTCAGACCTGCTCAGCCCTGATATTTCCGGCTTGACCTATCTGGAAACTTCAAGTACTTCAAGTTTACCACAAGGGACATTGCCTAGGCAGACTGCTACATACACCTTGAGTAGTACCTTTACTCTGCTCTCGTCAGACCCCACCTGGAGTNTTACATACACCTTGAGTAGTATCTTGGAGAAGTGTGAAGAGAAAGTGAGCAGGTCCTTCTTTTGGAGCCCCACACTCCAACTGCTGCTGCAAGGACCTGCCTCTGCCTCAAATCACCACTGTTCATGGGAGCACGCCAAGCAGTTCAGCACTGCCACAAAGGAGCCAAGGGACTATAGCTAAATTCTACTCCACTGCCCTAAGTAGAACAGACTTGCCCTAAGGCTCCAGGCTGCCTATTTATAAGCGGGGCAGAGCCATTTTGTGGCTAAACCTGTTCCAATTTTCTGATTCTCCTAAATTCCCCAAAAGCACCCTTGTGAAGATTCTCCCCAATGAATTAAAACCCAAATTTAACTAGTTTGTATATGGTTTGTGGGAGAGGCTTTTCAAAAATAAAATAACTACTTATTTTATAATTCCTGCCTCATCAATGTCCCCAACAAATTCAGAGTAAAAGAAAGACAGGTATTTCTGCCTGCTGATTGTTCCTTCATCATGCTCAAGACACATCCACAAGGTCAGTCCCAGAAGCTAAGGTAAGCAAGTGAATATCCAACCACTTACTGAAATTATAGACAGAAGTGGCAAGGTACAAATAGCTATGTGCATCATGGAAATAACAGATATATAGCCTTCCAGGGACTTTCAGGGCTAGGTTGCAAGTAACTGCCAGAAATGTTGAGTTTTTTAGCAGAGCACAAATTGCCCCATCCTCTTTCTTCTTTTTTATATGAGGAAGATCTTTTAATAAATTGCCAGTTGCAGAGCATTTAGGATAATATTATAAGAATGTCTACTGCTGTGATGATCATTATAAAATCATGATACATAGCCAGTAAAACTACTAGCTGTGATCTATGCTTAGGTGAACTGTTGTGCTTTTATTCCTCAGTTCTGTACAACAGGACAATTTTTTGGTATTTCACACTCAGGAAGAAATATAATAATATGGTAGAATCAGAGATCCATCATAACAATTTACCTGCAGACTTACAAGGTGATTACAACATAAGGACAAATAAAAAGCCACCAAGAGGAATATAAGTTAATATGACAACTGAACCACTATCTGCAACAATAGATGTCATTCTACTTTGTTAAGAATTCTTATTTCACTTTTCTTGCTTTTCTTTTCTTTCTCCCTGTACAACATAAAAACCATGAAACATAGAGAGTTGGTGCTTTTGGGGTTTTGTTGGGTTTGTTTTTCTTCATTCTCACTTTAAAAAGGTATTGCAGTTGGTCTGTGGAGTCCCTTCTCCAGCATTGGTCTTCAGATTATGTAAGCCAGAAATGGATGATGTCCTCAGAGATATCCTCAGAGATCAATGACCTCACTGCAGATGGCCAGGCATGTCTGAAAACTTTGGTTTAAGCTAACCACAATTCATCCCAGCACTGCTAACCACCATCCTAATTCTAACTAACCACAATTCATCATAACACTGTCCAGGCACCAGCTTCTGGGGTACTTTAACCTTGGCCATTTTCAAAGCTTTTCATGGTTTTGTTGTGGTTTTGGTTTGTTTGGTTTTTTCATAATTATGCATCTCATCTTGTCCAATTCTTTTTGCATTTCAGATTCTAGTAAAAATAATTCCATAAAACTTTCACAAAGTTTTTACCCATTATCTGAAATCCAAAATTCACTCCTACCTCTTGCTTCTGTGTCAGTCTACCTCTCCACTACTCATTTAATTTCTGATATCATCGAATCATAGAATCATAGAATGGTAAGGTTGGAAGGGACATCAAGGATTATCTAGTTCCAACCCCCTGCCAGAGGCAGGTACACCTCCCACTAGTACAGCTCACTCAAGGCCTCATACAATCTAGAATTGAACACCTTCAGGGAGGGAGCAGCCACAACCTCCCTGGGCAACTTGATCCAGTGCCTCACCACCCTCACCATAAAGAACTTCCTCCTAATATCCAGTCAAAATTTCCCCTCTGCCAGTTTAAACCCATTGCCCCTTGTCCTGTCGTTGCAAGACCTTGTAAATAATCCCTCCCCAATCTTCCTGTAGACCGCCTTCAGATACTGGAAGGCCACTCCAAGATCTCCTCAAAACCTTCTCTTCTCCAGGCTGAAGAGCCCCAACTCTCTCAGTTATGCAATATGCAGCTAATAATTGACAGATTCCCATTGCTTAACAAGCAACGTTTCTATTCATTGTGAGTTTTACTGAACCATCACTTAAGTGAAAATGTCCACTTCAGAGCATGAGGTTAAGTTAAACACCAGTGTAGTTCTCAGCAAGTTTGGAAAAGTAGGGCACATGTCCTTGATACATAGGCTCCAAGGTTCTCATGGGATGCATTACTAGGTATTTATTTGGTCATACTGCACAGAGATAAACTGATCTTCACGAAAAAAAAAACCAAGGTTTATTTGTGGGACCATTTGTTAAAGGCTGTAACCTTTATTCCCTCATTATTCTGTTAATATTTATTAGATATAGCACAAAGAGAATGCAAATAGAGGAGATGGAGAAAAACATCCCATGATTTTCCTGGTTTGAATGCATGGCATTCACACATTCTGCTGTGCAAACTGACAACAAAGTCCATTAGCACTAGCTGCTTTCAAACACCTGCCCAGTACCCACATGGTGAAGAACACAAACCTCCTTTTTCTTAGGTTCCCTCTTGTCCTATTTGAGTGATGTTGACAGCATTGCATCTTTACACAAGACGTTAACAATTGTATACCTCCGTTTTTACTCAACCCTAAGGAAAAGAAAACAAACAATACAGGAAAATCTGACTCGTTTCTTATACCAGAGACAATAAGGATATGTTCTTCTTTGGAGAGGAAGGTTGCAACAGTATAAATAAATGAAACATGCACTGACATCTTTCAGAACATGCAAGAGAATACTTTTAAAGTTGTGCATATATTTTGAAATAAGAAATTGTTCTCTTACAACAAGAATTTCATTAGGGTATTTTCACCTTGCCACAACTTTCCTCCATGACATCTTCTGTATTTCCCTTTATACAAAGATAAAGATCTGTGGATTAAGATACTAGAGAAGAGTTTCCATGGGAAAACTTACCATTGGATGGACTGAATTAGCTATAAAATAATCTTTTCTGTCTCTAATTTTGAAGTATCTCTGATTTACTTCCATTATAACCTCATTGTAACTAAAGTCACTATAGATGTGAAACTTCTTCCTATGTAAGCCTTATCTTGCCTTTAGATTTATGAAAATTATCTGCTTAAATCTTGTAAAATAGGTCTAGAGAAAGCATGACTCAGCATATTTTTCTTTAATTTACCATTCTATTAGAATACAAAGATTTAGATCTGTGAATTCAGAGAATGAACATGATGTACTCTAGAACTCAGTAGGTGTTTTCCTCTGCAGTTGCTCTGTTACATAAAAAAGCTCAGTGATGCTGTTCACAGGATCTCTGTACACAGGCACTAGCAGATGCAATCTAACTGTGTAACCTGTGAGTATCCAGGAGCATGTTTAAGGCTTTTGCATTTAGATAGGCCTTGCTTCTGACAGCGTTGTTCTATAATATCCAGAATTATGTAGACATAAATCATTACATGCTAGAAATCAGATTAGTTTTGACAAGATACACCAGACAAGAACCCAAGCCAGAACGTTTATGGCGTTCAACAAATCCAAGTGCCAGGTGCTGCACTTTGGCCACAACAACCCCATGCAGAGCTACAGCCTGGGGTGGGAGTGGCTGGAGAGCAGCCAAACAGAAAGGGATCTGGGGGTACTGATTAACACCCGCCTGAACATGAGCCAACAGTGTGCCCAGGTAGCCAAGAAGGCCAATGGCATCCTGGCCTGCATCAGCAATAGTGTGGCCAGCAGGAGCAGGGAGCTCCTTCTCCCCCTGGACTCTGCACTGCTTAGGCCACACCTTGAGTACTGTGTCCAGTTCTGGGGCCCATAATTGAAGAAGGACATTGAGGTGCTTGAGTGTGTCCAGAGAAGGGTAACGAGGCTGGTGAGAGGCCTCCAGCACAGCCCTGTGAAGAGAGGCTGAGGGAGCTGGGATTG
>VWZE01017049.1:264-13381 GCA_013396675.1 Eubucco bourcierii
CCGCACGATGTGGCCGGCGGAGATCGTTTTTTGTTTTTTTTTTTTAAAAAAAGAAAATGTAAAACCGGATTGTTTTCTTCAGGCTGTCAAGTGCCCCTTGTTATATATCCAAAAAAACCCCCATCTACTTGTGACCTTAAACGTGTGACCCATGGGTGCAGTTAAAAATAACTATTTTTTATTTATGGTAGAAGGAGTTGACAATTTATTTTTTTCAAGATTTATTTATTTTTCAGAGTGGTGGCAATTTTACTTTGGATACTTTGTGCCAATTGGTTTCTAGAGTCGGGTGTTTACACTTTCTCCTGTGGAATATTATGTTTAACTTTATGAGTGTTTGTTGGGATGGATACAATGTTCCACTTCCTTTTTTTTTTTTTTTAATTTTTTTATTTCTTTAATTTATTTTTTCCCCTCTCCGATTATATTTGCACTTGTGTACAACAAACCTTCCCTTCCTCCCCGTTTCTAAGTATATTTTATATATATCAAGGCGCTTGTTCTTGACCTTTTTTTCCCTTTCTTTTCTCGTGTGGGATCGACAACCACTAGCACTTAACTAGGAGAGTTTGTTTTGTTTCGTTTCGTTTTTAAAAGACTTGTTGTTCTTCTGACCTATAGTTATGTCTGGAAAGTACTCTGCAAATCGTTTATAAGGGAAGTAGTTTCTTTTTGTGGGTGTATATGTGCGTGTGTGTGTACATGCATGTGTGTGGGTGTGAGCGTGGGGGTGTATGTGTGTGGTATATTTTTAGGAAAGGACGTTTTTCCTTAAAAAAGAAAAAAAAAGAAAAAAAAAAAGAGAAAATAGAAAGGAAGAAAGAAAAAAAAAGTAAACCTAGGACTGCTTTCCCTTGTGACAACCAAAAAAAAAAAAAACCAACAAAAAAAGAGAAAAGTTCTATAACCTAAAAATGTTTCATGTTCTTTGCTGTGAAATCTCTTTAAAAAAAGAAGTGCATTTTAGAGACGAGAGGGAAAAAAAAAACACAACAAAAAGCATACAAACAAAAAAACAAACAAAACCACATCTGCTATCCAAAGATTTTAGTCTTTTTCAGGGTTTTTTTGTGTGTCTCTGTTGCTTTATATAATGCAATATTTTGTAGTGAAAATAGATAAATCTGGTTTCTATCTGATGCGTTTTTTCATATCTCTCATAAATTGTGAGCTGTTTTGCATATAAATAAAAGTATCAAATAAAATCTGGTTTTTTTCTTAATTATTTCTCCCTGTCAGTCTTTCTATGGGATGGAGATGCGATGCCCTTTGCAACAAGGACCACAAAGGCTTCGCAAGTCGTACGTGAGAAAGCTTCAACAGGTTACCTGCCTCTTCCTCAGGTTGCGGTCCCTCCACTACAGCTCCCCTGCTCCAGCTCCTCTCAGCTGGCTGCACTGCCCAAACACGCCGTGACTGGCACTTTCTTCTGGTCACATCACAACTGGCACCTGTGCTCACACACTTCAAAGTTTGGGCTGCAAAATCAAATCTGACACTTGCGAGCACCTGTTTTGCCACATCACTCTTTGCCATGTTCAGCTTTGCAGCCCAAATGTGCATGTTTGGTCCTGCCTGAGTGTACCTGATTCTCTTTCTCTTGTTGAAATCCAATTTGGATCCCTCTTGGGCTGGGGGAATTTGCTGCTGAAACTGAGTGAAAATCTTGGGCCTCTTCCTTGTTTTTGAAAACCTCAATCATACTCCTTTATGTAAGAGCTTCACTGCCAAAGCTTGTCACCTGAAGCACAGCAGGGATACAGACTCACTAGCAGACAGGTTATTACCTGAGTAACATGAGACCTCTGTGACATCCCAGCTATTAAATAATTTTCTTGTTTGCTGCAAAGGGGTTAATTTTACCTATAATTTGAATTTCATCACTGATTCAGGTGGCTGTTCCTACACTGTTACTTGCTGAAGAAATAAGCCTCCTCCCACAACCTCCCATTTTTATGGCTGACACCTTGCACAGTGGTTTAATTAAGTGTGGACTTGACCAGCTGAAAAGCTCCACGCAGGAAAATCTGTCAGAGAGGTTGCTAATTCCACTTCCTAACCGTGCACGTTTCCCAGGTCCCAAGGGACCATATGCAGGTTTGGTTTGGTGGTTCCATGCACAGCTTTCAAATCCTGCACCTTTTGCGGCTGAAATGTCTCCATCAACTTCAAAGCTCATTTTCTTTGGAACAGGCTTATTTCTTAGGTTCTGTCAACATCGGAATACTGGGGTCAAGTTTGATGCTAATTGCTTGAGCAACAGAAGCCCTGCTGTCCAGCAAGCTCTCATACTCAGGAGGACTTAGTTCTTTTTTTTCCTTCTTGGGATGAATGGTTTAGGAAAGAGGATGCTCTGTGTTACCCTACAGTAAAGTGTGGTGGATGCAGTGACTGTTGGCTGATTCAGACACAGAGGCTGTGTGATCAAGAGATGTGAAGCCAGCATCCCTTCTGGCCACACTCCCCCTCTCTGGGGATCTCACAAACACTTTAAGCCACAGGCAAAGAGTAGCTGAAGACCATGTAAAGAAGATGCTGTGGGCCAAGCAGTTGTCATCAGCCCAAGGTCTTCAGTTCCCAGCCACAGCATCCTGTACTCAGGTGACGCCAGTGAGTTCCCTGTGTTGCGAGTGCAGGGAAGTGTAGCATGGAGATGCATGGGAACAGCTCAGGTTTGGAAGTGGGAATCTTGCATTCCCACCATCTCCTGAGACATCAGAAGGGCTGCTTGCACTCTGAAAGAGGGCAGAAAGGGCTTTGATTTTGGTAGTATCAACAGGATCAAGTCTCTCAAGTTTAACTTGCAGAAGGTTCAGGGTTTTTGACTTAAGATGTTTTTTTCTTCCAAAGTTTTATCTGACGGAAGAAATTGATTCTTTCTACAAGCTTTGCCTCACTTCCATCCACTCACCTGTCTTTTTAATACCCTTTCATCAGCATAACATCCTCCCAAAGACTTATATCTGGCACCAAGAAGGAAGCTCTTTCTCACTTAGCTGACTGTTAAAAACAAAACGTAGGTTTTAACTCCCCAGTCCCATCCCCATTTTTTCGTCTTTGAGAAATATCTGAGTATTTATGCACAAGTTAGATGGTCGATACAATAAAAAGGCTGCATGGCTAAGTGCTCAGAAATCTAGGTTTATGAAGAACAAGTAGACATAGAATCATAGAATCATAGAATGGTAAGGTTGGAAGGGACCTCAAGGATCATCTAGTTCCAACCCCCTGCCATAGGCAGGGACAGACATCTTTAACTCCACCTCATTGGAACTCTGCATTAGACAGTAATCAAGGCTAATAATATAATCAAAGTTACTTGTTACTTTGTATGTTCCCTCAGTGATACAGGGATGAATGACCTTGAATGACAACATTATAGAAGGAATGAGGTGTAACTGCTCAATGGGAGTTTATATCATGCACATCCAATCCAACAATCGGCGGGGAAGAAACACAGAGTTAGTGTTTCCAGGCATTTTTAGGGATTAAAGCTAAGATTAATGCTGCATTCAGATTCCTTTCTTTCATGTTCAAAGAGGACTTCATCCTATGAACCAGGAAAGAAAGTGTGTTCAAGGACAGAGAAGGCAGAGCACTACATCTGGACCTTTAGCTGAGGCTAAGAAAGGTGCTTTAAGCCTGGCTCAACCCAACACACAAAGCACTGGATGGAAACCTCCAGCACTGACAGAAAGGAAGTGGTTCCAATAGGTAGATCTAAAATGTCCAAATAGAAGAGATCTTCAGTGCACCCTTAACATACAGTGCTAACACCTGTGAAGACACATTGCAAATCTATATGGACATATGTGGTCATGGGGTGCAACATGCATTCACATCTGTGTCATTAGGAAACAGGACATCTAACACATTCAGCTGAATGCTGGGAACAGATCCTGATCGTGATACCATGAATAAGGACAAGCCAAAAGGAAGCCTACAAAACACCACAGGACTGTACAGCTAAAGGCTTCACTGTTTCTGTGAGTATCTTATAATAAGAGATTAAAGGATTTGGAGCACAAAATATTCCCAAATACAGAGTTGCATTTAGGCTGCTGTCAGATGTGTGCACACAAATGGAAGGATTTCTAGACACAGACCATCACGCACCACCAAAGCACACGGTACGCCTGTGTTCAGGACCACACTGCTCACCAGCCACAAAGTAGCACCTTACTGCTTGCGTTAAAAAGGGGGTGAGCCAGGTAGCATATTGCCACTGACCACTTACAGGAGAGACATTCTGAGGGTCTCAGATCTGACTTGATATCTTTGTTGTATTTCTAGCAAAGAGTACGTGTATGTATGAGAGAGAGATGGGGGAAGGGGGAGGTGGGGAGCTGAAGAGGATGCTGTGTATGAAATTCAACAAAGAAATGGATCTTTTCCATTATATAGCCATGAAGAAATACCAGTGACATCCCAAATATCTATTCACATATCTAGCCATCTAGCCATCCTGTAACCCAATTAACCCAGTCCTTTTAGGGTGAATAAATGTGTTCTGATATCAGCCATTATTTTTCAGTACTCTCAGTTTATTCTCCAGGGTGGGACAGATCAATAACCACAATAGCAACGGACCCAAAAGGAAAAGGCAATCTCTTGGCAATTCTTATTTATTTCTTCAGAGGCAATTTCGTTTTTCCTGTCTCTTCCCCTGGTGACGGATTTTGCTTTTCCTGCCCAGAATGGCCGTGTTGTTTTATTCTGGGCTCTATTTGCATGTGGGTTTCAGATTTGTCTTTGGCTCCTTGCACAGTTTGGGATGAGACCCTCCTGTCCCCAGAGAGGGGGGCAGGTGTTGCTCCAGTCGAGCGAATGGAACCAAATTACAGGACCGTCTGTCGCCTCCTTTGGGAGCCGGCAGAGGGAGGGGAAGAAGGGGAGGGGAGCGAGATGCCGTATGACAGAAAAGAAAAGCAGAACATCATACTGATGCTGATAAGAGCTTGAAAACATGAGTCACCTCAGCCCACGGCCCCACCCAAAACCAGGCAGCAGCCACCTGAAAGAGAAATGTCAGGAGCAGAGACAGAAATACATTGAGCCACAAGGCTGGAACAACTCAGGCTTAAAACGAAAGGGAGTTTAGACCTCGTCCGCTTCCAGCCTCGTAAGCGCAGGCACAAAGTTGGGCCAGCTAACGCTGCTTTTTAACTCAGCTCTCTGCTGCGCGCTTGGATGTCCTTTCCTCTGTCCCTCCACGGCAGGCTTCTCTGCCCACCATCGCTCTCCACCAGCTCCTCACAGTGCAGCTCTGCAAGCAGCTTCTCACTTCCCTTCCTCCCTCCCTCCAGCCGCTCCTCCTGGCCTCCAGACAGCCACACCGCTCTTCGAGGTTCCTGCTTGTTGCACAACCGCCCTGAAGCCCTGCTCCTCCACCACCACCGCCAGGCCATGCCCTGTAGTGCAGCTGATTTTTGCTCCAGCAGAGAGCTGCTTGGTGCTCCAGCTCAGAGGCAGAGGGATAGAGAGCTGGTCTTGCATCCTCTCTGATCTGTTGCAGACCTTTACCCTACTGGCATGAGAGAGCTACAGAAGACGCACTTTTCTCACACCCAGCTGGCTGCTTCAGCCATTCTCGGCAATTAAGTACAACACCATCCCCTCCCACCCTCCTTGTTTTGGGTACTTTTTCCTCCCAACCTTTTCTACAAACACACAAACACAAACAAACAAACACACACACACACACACACACATTTGTGTGTGCAGTGACAGCTCTCACAGTGGTGGAGCACAGAGTCACTTGGAAAGCAACAGGTGACAATTGTTTTGATGTTCCTCACTGAAACGTGATGATGATCAGAGAAAAAAAAAAAACCTGCTCTGTGGAAAATTCAGAGGAGACCAGGGAGAAGGAATGAAAAAAGGTGTCATTAGAATTGCTTAAATCAAAGCAAAAGCTGCACGGGGTCAAAGAGAAAGGTAGAAGAAGCCAGGTCACGCAGGTGGAGCAGCCACATCAATCAGAGACTGGGCATAACATGAAGGATTTTGTGTGAGGGTGGTGGAGGGTGCATGTCAATCTGGGGCACAGGCAGATGGAGCAACGAGAAAAAAAGGCACATGAAAAGGCAGGCAGCAAACATGGAGGAAAATTATAGAATCACAGAATGGTTTCGGTCAGAAGGGACTTCAAAGATATCTAGTTCCAACCCCCCACCATAGGCAGGGAGACCTCCCACTAGAACAGGTGGCTCAAGGCCTCATCTAAGCTAGACTTGAACACCTCCAGGGATCATCCACAACCTCCCTGGGCAACCTGTGCCAGTGTTTCATCACCCTCACTGTAAATAACTTCCTAACATCTAGTTTAAATCTCCTCTCTGCCAGTTTAAACCCATTGCCTTTCACCCTGTCATTACAAGACCTTCTAAATAGTCCCTCCCCAGCCCTGCTGTAGGCCCCCTTCAGATACTGGAAGGCTACTACAAGATGTCCTCGAAGCCTTCTCTTCTCCAGGCAGCAAAAAGCACAAGGAAGAAGGAGGACATGAATGGCTGGGCAGAGCTGCTAAGGATGGATGGATGGATGGATGGACAGAGAGAAGATTCTCCAGCAAGACAGAAGTTAGTAGCTTGCTCAAGGAGGTTAGAAACAAGTTCAGTTCAGGAACATACATACACCAGGTAGGGAGGGAGCTGAAATGAGTCATTAGACATGAAAGCCTACTAAGGAGAGGTTGCCACAATCATGGCCAGAAGGATGCACTAGCCCGGTAACAATTTTTTTTTGAGGACTGGAAGACAAGAGGTTTGTCATACATTGTCTATCCTTCAGAGAAGTTATCTTTCTTTCCCTTTGCTCAAAACTATTCTGTGCATGGATGTGGCAGAAAGATTTGCAAATCCCAAGGCTAGAGCTTGGCACAGGCTCACAGACAAGATAAACTCAAAGAAAGAAAGAAATGCAGTGCAGAATTTGACTCTGTGCAGATACAACCTTTGTAGACAACTCTCCCACATCTCAGATTCAGTATTCTCAGCATCAAGGGTCTTTCGTCCACTTAAGCAATTTCAAAATTTAAGAAGGCTTCAAGACTTTCTTAGAAATTACTTTTATAGAACAGAGCCACAAACCTGTATTGGACTTTCCTATATTTCATATAATAAAGACAAGGACTGACCATGAAAAATAACAGAAGGGTTGTGCAAGACTGATAAAAAAGCACAAGATTTTCAATCTAAATAAAGTGATAAGGTGATGAACACAGGGGAATAACATTTCTAACTTCACATATAACTGATAGGTCCTGAGCCAACAATAGAAGCAAGATCTTGTAGTAATGATATATTGTTTCATGAAAACATTGGCTTGGTTCTTTGTGGCATGGAAAAAAGAAAATGAAATGTTAGATGTTATTATCATTGTAGAGAGAACAGAGGAGGCAGATCACAAGACAGAAAGCATCATTATGAATTGCATAAAACCAAAGTAAATCTCTGTTCTGAATACTATGTGCAGCTGTGGTACTCCAGTCTTTCAGTAAGAACACAGTAAAAGCCCTAAAGCCTTTGAGAATGGCAGGAGGGACAACCCAAAGCATGGAGAAGCTTCCATACAGAAAATGATCAAGTGAAAGGGACTGAGTCAGTGGTGACTTGAGGAAAGCCATTACATCCCAGTTAAGAAGGGGATGGTGGAAAGGTATCAGCTGTTCCTTCTC
The DNA here is from genome assembly GCA_013396675.1 of Eubucco bourcierii. NCBI lineage: Eukaryota > Metazoa > Chordata > Aves > Piciformes > Ramphastidae > Eubucco > Eubucco bourcierii. Next base: position 7,943 of record VWZE01017049.1, read on the forward strand.
TCTTCTAACAAAACTTGATAGCAAGATGCACCAAATGAAACTGTTGGGTGCAAAGCTCAAAAAAAGGAGGTGTCTTGTGTGGTGGAAGGTCCAAGTTATACCTAAAATACATATCCAAGACATGTCTTAAGCACCTACCTGAATACCCACCTTGCCCCCTCCCACCCCCTGCCCTTCTCCCCTTCTTCCTGGGTGGAAGAAGTAGGAGAGCAGATAAAAGCCATGGTGCCTCTCAGTCTACCAGAGACATCGTATTTGGCCTTGTTCTGCATGCTGCTTTGTTTCTAGTAAACACAGGTCACAACACTGGGCATGTGCATCTCCCTTTTTTGGTGAGACAGAATCATAGAATCATAGAGTGGTAAGGCTGGAAGGGACCTCAAACCCCCTACCATAGGCAGGGACACCTCCCACTAGTACAGCTCACTCAAGGCCTCCTCCAACCTGGCCTTGAACACCTCCAGGGAGGGAGCAGCCACAACCTCCCTGGGCAACCTGTTCCAGTGCCTCACCACCCTCACTGCAAAGAACTTCCTCCTGACATCCAGTCTAAATCTGACATCCAGTCTAAATCTGACATCCAGTCTAAATCTTCCCTCTGCCACGGCTCAGGGCTGCTCTCAGCCATTCACCACCCAGCCTGGATTTGTGCTTGGGATTGTGCCTACCCAGGTTATGCTTAACCTTTAAGTGGCAGTTTGTGCTGAAAGACTCTCCAGTTGTCTCTGGACTCTAAAAGACTCTAAAACTTTTCCTAAAATCATTTAAATTAATCTGATTAAACATATACATTCTGCAAAGATATTTTTACCGACCGTATAGTAGAATCTTGTGTATGTTAATTGTAAACAAGTTTGGGGAAGCTTTCTTTATATATATTTAATAATTTTCTATCGGCCTCATTACACTTCTAACCCAGATTCAAATCCCTCAACATCTTGCCACACCATTTCCAGTAAAGTTGTGGAGCTCCTTCCTTGGGATGTTGAAAAAGCAAAAATGTTATAGAAGTTCAAGGACAGAAGCTCACAGAAGAGATATTGCATCAAGAGCAGCGTGGCCAGCAGGGCAAGGGAGGGGATTCTGCCACTTTACTCTGCTCTTGTCAGACCCCACCTGGAGTACTGTGTGCAGTTCTGGAGCCCTCAGCACAGGAAGGACATGGAAATGTTGGAGCAGGTCCAGAGGAGGCCATGAAGATGCTCAGAGGGCTGCAGCAGCTCTGCTATGAGGACAGGCTGAGAGAGTTGGGGCTCTGCAGCCTGGAGAAGAGAAGGCTTCCAGGAGAGCTTAGAGTAGCCTTCCAGTACCTGAAGGGGGCCTACAGGAAGGCTGGGGAAGGATTATTTACAAGGTCCTGCAATGACAGGACAAGGGGCAATGGGCTTAAACTGGCAGAGGGGAGATTTAGACTAGATGTTAGGAGGAAGTTCTTTACAGTAANATTCTATATCTGCTGAGGATTTTCAAACATATAGAAGTTGCTTCCAATTTGGGTTCTCCTCAAGTCATAAATGGCCAAAGGTCAGCAGACACCTATCAGAGTGTAACATATATACCTCCACTATTGGGATATTCTCCAGACATCAGGTTTTGTCCCCTGTTTGAACTGGATGCTGGGCTAGATAAATGTTCATTCTGGCTCAGTGCAACTGTACTTACATCTCCATGACCTCAGGGAAATGGATCTTTGATAGATAACAATTTTTTTCAGGCCTTAGTCTCTTTGGACCTGAACACAAAAGCTCTCTGTATGATGAATCCCCAGCGGGTCAAGTTGGAGAGATAAAGACGATGTTTTAGACAGGGAGGAGGACTTGTTCCCCAGGACAATGAACAAAACAAACATGGTGTTCCTGAAAGCCAGAGGATTGGAGTTTGATGTCACACACATAAAGATAAACCTATAGCAGTTCTACTGATCTCAACAGAATTGTTTATGATTGTCCCCACAGTAACAATCCTAAGAATGATGTTGATGACAACCATGGTACAGTAGGATGGTCAAATGCATGACAGGGTCCTGCCTTGAAGTTGGTGCCAATCTTCTTATTCTGACATTTTTTTTTCAGTTCTTACTTGGCTAGGGCTACCTTCAAGCCTTGCTTGAATTGTCTCAGGCAAACCTAAGCTTAGGAGATCTTAAATAAAATTAAACTAGCAAAGTGTTTAAAAGAAGAAAGGACTGATGAGAGAGACTCAAGACTTCAGCCATCCTGCTCATCAAAACCTAACAAAATTTTGCATACTTTGGATCTGAGCTGCAGAAAGCAGAAAGAAACAGAGAAGAGGAGAAGGAAAGGAAGGTTAAAAATGTGAGATAAAGAGGAGAGAGAACAAGGAGTATGTGAACAGTTGATCATCTTCCAAACTCATCCCACTGGAGCTTCTTAGGTTTTCAAAAGTGTTTCAGTCTCAGACACCACAGGTAGTTATTTAGACAATCACAGTGCACACAGAGCAGGCTACATTTTGTACCCAGAGGTCATCTCCAGTACGAGCCCGATCTTGTTGCTCGGCTATGGGTGGAGTCTCCAAAAGTGGTTTGGAGATGCTCATTCATTCCTTGATGGTGAAACAGAACATACAAAGGATCCAGAAATTAAAGCAAAAAATCACTTTCCTTTCATATAGTCATATGACTATGTCAAATTCTACACTCTGTAGTTCAGCCTATGTTAGAGGAAGAGTGACTTTCAAAGAAAGTATCTTAAAAAAATGCAGAATACCCACATAAAGCTCATCAACATTGAAGAATTTCTTGAGAAGAACTACCAGGTTTCATCAAGCAGCTTTGGACAATGTACTAAGTACATCAGTGCAAGACTTCCCTGATTCATTCACTCTGTAACAGCACCCAAGACCTGAACCTTACTCTGTAAAGGTGAATTTACTTCACTTGATCTTTTCTTGAATCACTCTTAAAGCAGCTCTCAGTGATGGGTTTACAATGCATGCTTGACCTACAGACACTCGCAATACCTCCTCTGTTTCATTTCAAGACATCCAGGACTCTTGCTACCAAACAAGTTGCTTCTCAGTATCATCCAAAAGGTGAAAGTACTACATGAAATGGAATTCAGAGTGCAGATTTACAAGCTCCTAGAGCACATACTGTTATGAAGGGCCAAGGCCAGGGTTAAGTCCTGACAGTTGCCCAAGCTTGCATTGTAGCCAAACGGTAGAACTCCCCTTGTGACCTTTTTAACCATGCAGATGGTGTCAGTATTCTCTTCAATATTTCCATCACAAACAGAGGTTTAGGTGAGAGCCAGTACACTATGAGCTATTGAGGCAGATCCTAGCAAATATTTCCAAGTCTCAGGATCTGAAACCCAAAGGGCATTCATCAGCAATCTCAGAAGATGGCCCAAGGACTAAATGCATGGTGAAGCTTGCATAGGGCCTAAACCACAGTCTCTCCAGGGCAGAGTTAAGCCAGGTTGGTGGGACGGCATGGAGAAACCTGTGTTGCTTGCTAGTATAAACAAGCTTTAATAGCATTCATTGCCTTTCTACTCAGGCAAACCGCATTTAATTACTGTGCCTCCAAGTTGCAGTAATCTGGGTGCAGATAGAACTGAAGTAAATTGAAAGGAAATGGATTTTATGTGACATTGTAGAAAGGAAAAGCACATTAAGATAAAGATGATTAGGTGAATTGGAAGAACCTTGTAAAAGATAATTGCGTTCAAAACAACAGCATCTTCAGCAGGGGAATTTCTGTCAAGTAAAAGTTATACTCAGAGAAGTGTCCATGTTGGATTGGCTCCCTCTTACTTTGCATGGTGGCTCCTTTAGCTTCTCTAAGAGTTGCAGCTTCTGGCTCGACTGACACCAGCAAAGCCATTTCTCTGAATTTCTGAATCTCACAGCCAGTCTGGTATTTCTCCATGTCTCACATCCTCCTGGGAGACAACATATGCTTCCCTTTTCCACCCTTTACGTGTTTAGACTGCAAATGCTCTGTCAGCAGTATAAGGATCTGACCCACCTAGATGGAGAATTCACAACCTGCTCAGTCCCACCCCTGGCTGTGAAGCTGACCAGTGTCACCTAGCTCCATCCTGCTGTGAGAGTTATATAAACTCTTGGTTAACACAGGTGCTTTTCAAGTCCCACAAGGTGACTGAGCTACTTTGGTATGTGCCTCTGGAGAAACAAGAGCTAGTTCTTACTGCTTGAGAGTAGTCGCATGGGGATCTAATCACTGTTTCTAGAAGTGACACCTGAAGCAGAGAAAGGGAGCTGATCATGACTGTGTTTGCTCATTAGTCAGCCAGCTTGTTAAAGCATTATTAGAGCCATTACCTAACTAGGAGCCAACTTTCAAGCAGTTCAACATCCCAGGCCATTTCGAACCAGAGCTGTGAGTTAGCCTCTACTTTATTGCTACCCGCTGTGTTACGAGAGCAGAAATTCTCTTTAACTATTTAGCTCAAGTAAAAGGTTGCATCCTGCAGCACCTACTCAGAAGCAAGGAGGTCACCATCACCCACTCACGGAGTGGATGGCACAGTATGATGTGAGTTTCCATACATACTGGACCACAATTATTCTTGCCTGCTTGTCCCAAAAGGCTGTAACAGTTCATCATATAACAGTATCCCTGCCTAACATCTCTGCAGCACAGAACTCTGAGTAAGTACCTACAAAAAGGAGAAATATCCAGTTAGTCTCTGGATTAGCTGGTCCAACAATGCTGAGTCTGTTATATCCTAAGGTCTCCTTTGAGAAAGCCACAGCAGGGCTGGCTAGCAGCAGTAAGTTTGGTGAGAAGGTGTTTTTTGTTTCCTCGCTGTATGCGTCTGACAAGTCTATGTCAGTACATTCTTCCGTGGTGGAAAGCCTGATTCCGAGATGTACAGCTTTGTCTCCTATCAACAACAACTCCTGGGACCCTAGATCATTGCACATTATTTCTTGTATCTTGGCTTTTTGTACATTAGAATCATAGAATCATAGAATGGTAAGGTTGGAAGGGACCTCAAGGATCATCTAGTTCCAACCCCCTTGTTGAATGTGGGGTCTTGTTGAACACTTGGCCTTGTTGAATGTCATGAGGTTGGCCTGGGCCCACCTCTGCAGCCTGTCCAGGTCCCTCTGGATGGATCCCTGCCCTCTAGCAAGTTGACTGTGCCACACAGCTTGGTGTCATCTGCAAACTTGCTGAGGCTGCACTGATTCCTCTGTCCATGTCAGTGACAAAGATGTTAAACAGCACTGGTGCCAGCACTGACCCCTAAGGGACACCACTTGTCACTGGTCTCCAGGTGGACATTGTGCCCTTGATCACCACTCTCTGGGTGCCACCATCCAGCCAATTCCTTACCCAGCAGTGGTCCACCCATCCAGTCCATGTTTTTCCAGTTTGGTGACCAGGATGTCATGCGGGACAGTCAAATGCCTTACTCAGGTCCAGGTAGATGACATCAGTTG
>VWZE01017049.1:21119-144189 GCA_013396675.1 Eubucco bourcierii
CAAGCACCTCAATGTCCTTCTTAAATTGAGGGGCCCAGAACTGGACACAGCACTCAAGGTGTGGCCTAACCAATGCAGAGTACAGGGGGAGAATGAGCTCCCTGCTCCTGCTGGCCACACTATTCCTGATACAGGCCAGGATGCCATTTGCCTTCTTGGCCACCTGGGCACACTGCTGGCTCAAATGTCCATCAGCAGGTAGATCTATATTTTATTACAGCCCCAGGCACTGGACATGTAGTCTCAAGAAAAGAGAGCTGTCATTTTTGTTCTCAAGGTATTGCAAGTGCACAGAATGCAGACCAGAAATGAAGCGGCTCTCCCCACAGGGCTGTCTGCAGAAAGATCACAGTGGGGGCCAAGGAGGAGAAGCAGTAGTGCCTCTACTTGGAAGCTCTCATGAGCTCCCTAGGCATGCAGAGGTAAGTTTCCAGAGCTGTTCACATCCTCTGAACATCATCACACTGTCATGTGTGTTTCAGGTTATTGCCAGCAGATGAGTATCTGGCAAGGCACCCTCTGATCTCTTTTTTCCATGCACAGTTGCCCAGTTTCTGCAAATAAGAGCAGGAGAGGCAGAGTCTAAATGCAGCCCCACTGCTACCCAGCCATGGACTGGCAAAGAATGAGCTAAACACTTCCAGGTGGCACTGTGGGTGGCAAGCCCAGGCTGCACTTGAGCAAGACCATGAAGTTGCAGGCCTGTGTGCTAGCTCCAGAGCAAGCCACCTCAGGCTGGACTGCTCTTATTAGCTGAAGCACAGCTTGTGTCCTGAAGCAGCACCACTTCAGCATGGAGCAGAGCATAGCTAATAAACCTCGATGGGCCTGAATTCACAGCAAGTAGGTGCAGCGTAGCCCTCCTCAGGTCACTGCCAGTGAAGGTAGTGAACTGAACACAACAAAAGGAGCCAGAGTCAGGACACATCATTTGGTACAGAGCAATGTTTGGGATAAATCGTCTTGTATCTCTGTAGCACACCTGCCAGTGCTCCCAGTCCAGGACCAGGGCTACAGTGCACTAATACCTACAATTAGCAACATTCCTGTAAGGTCTGACCACACCTCACAAGCCACAAACATCAGCTTTATTTGCACAGCACTTTAGGCAGGCAAAGGTTAGCAGAAGGGGCCAAACCACCAAACTCCATTTTCAGCAGCCTGTAAGAACAACATTGTTATCTCCAGGCTGACACTCTAGCCATTAGCACATCTGCATGGCACCAGCGATAGAAAATGCTCTTAAAAACCCATGGAGAATGGAGTTTATGAGGAGTGGATGATGAAACTGGGGTTGTTTAGCATGCAGAAAAGGAGGTTGAGGGGAGACCTTCTCTCTACAACTACCTGGAAAGAGGCTGCAGTGAGGCGTCAGTTTCTTCTCCCTAGTAACAAGTGATAGGATGAGAGGAAGTGACCTTAAGTTATACTGTAGAGGTTTAGACTGGGTATCAAAAGAAATTTCTTCACTGAAACAGACTGCCCAGAGAAGTGATTGAATCCCTGTCTCTCAATTTAAAAGATGCAGAGATGTGGTGCTGAGTGACACTGTTTAGCACCAGACTTGGTAGAGTTAGGCCGTGGTCGGCCTCAGTCTTGAAGATCTTTTCCAACTGAAATGATTCTATGATTCTATCAACACAGGCTTCCAAACTTTTCAAAGCAAAACACTTGACGTTTGGACTTGGTAAACAAGAAGTGGATCAGCAGCTTTCACTCTTCCCAGCAAGGAATGACAGTGCTTTCAGGCAGACCATTAGAAACCGTTTACAAGAGAAGAAAAAAAAAAAATCAAGCAAACAAACAAACAGAATTTAAAAAGCAACCTACAATAATACAGAAAAATAAAAATTTAATATTCAGAAGGGTCAGTTGAGCTCTAAGAGTACTGAGGTTCCCTTGTTTCCCCCTTTTTGGCTGAGGTAAATCTACAAATTCAACTCTTGTCTTCACACCAGAAAAGCAGCCTGATATTTGAAGTTTCACACCTAACAGAAACTCAATGGAAGACAAAACAAAACAAAACAACCAACCCAGGATTCAGATCAATGGAAATATTTTGCTTTACCTTAAAGAAACAGCTTAAGTGACAAGCTGCTTGAAAAGGAAATATTGAAACAGAACATTTCAATAATTTGGATATGTTCCACCTTTAATTTACACACGGTAGAAAAGTTCCTGCATGCACTCAAGAGGGGTTCACAGTGCAGCTGCAAAGACAGCAAATGGCTTGGGCTGTGAGTAATCCTGCTGTTATACTGTGCCATAGGAAGGTTGATCAAAGTCCTCTCTGCAGCTGTTTCAAAAATGTCCCAAACCTACAAAGGAAAGCCCAATGGTGATCCTCTTCATAGTAGCTATACCTATTCCCTGTGTAGCTGCTACTGGCCAAGCTTGGAAACATGATGATGAAATAGCTCTTCACTCCTGTAAAGTTGTCACAAAATTGCACATAATGTTTTGCTGTACTGAGTCAGCAAGAAGAAGGCCAACGGTGTTCTGGGATGCCAGAACAGGTGTGGCCAGCACGTCAAGGGAAGTTCTCTGCCTCTGCTCTGCCCTGGTGAGCTTATACCTGGAATACTGTGTCCAGTTCTGTGCTCCTCAGTTTGACAGGGACAGGAAATTACTGGAGAGTCCAACAGAGGGCCATGAAGGTGATGAGAGAACTGGAGAATCCTTCTTATGGGAAGAGGCTGAGAGACTTGAGACTGTTTAGTATGGAAAAGGGTAGACTGAGAGAGGATCTCATCAATGCTTATCAATATCTAAAGGGTGAAAGTCAAGAGGATGGGGTTGGGCTCTCTTCAGTGGTGCCCAGTGATAGGACAAGGGGCAATGGGCACAAACTAGAACATGTTAGGTTTCACTTGAACTTAAGGAAGAGCTTCTCTCCTTTTAGAGTACCAGAGTACTGGACCAAGATGGCCAGAGAGGTTGTGAAATCTCTTTCTCTGGAGACTTTCAAAACCCACCTCAATGTGTTCCTGTGCAACCCACTTTAGATGACTCTGCTTTAGAAAGGGGCTGGGCTAGATGATCTCTGGAGGTCTCTTGCAACCCATATCATTCTGTCAATCTACATGATACACACGAGAATGTCTTTCAGACTATCTGTACCTCAGAGCACAGGATAGCATTGTGCTACTGAACCTGCAGTGTCAAAGGACAGATCAGCCTGTGCTAGGCAGTGTTCTGGTGCCACTAGTAAACCACTGCTTGAGCTCCACTCTATGACACTTTCTTGGGTCAACAGATGGTTGTGTCCTGCCATGTCCCAGCTCTCACATCCTTTCAGAAGCCTGGAACAAAAAATGGACACTCAGGATACCATTCTGTGATTCTATGACACCACCACCAATGGGGTTCAGGAGGTCAAACTCTATATGCCACCTAGCAGTGAGGGGCTTATCAGTGCCACCAGTAACACTCCTTGGGCCTGTTTGGTCTGTCAGTGTAGATACACATCTTCACACTCAGCTGAAAGGAACCAAGGCATTACAAGTGGAGGCCAAGCAGAGTGCCTTCACTGGAAATAAAGCCATCCACATTCTCAACCTCATTCGGATGGATGTGCACCTAGATATTTTGCCCTGTCTGAACCCACCCCTACAGTTCCAGAGGGATGTTGAAAAACTTGGAAGCATCAACTAAGATGGTGACAAGTCTAGAGCACATAACCTTAGAGAACAGGTTATAGGAGTTGGGCTCATACTTTGATGAAGAGAGGCTACTAGGCAGCATGATAGCAGAGAGGAGAGCTTCAAAGATGATGGAGGTAAAGTCTCATAAGTCTTAGTCGCTCACAGGCTATGGAGACACTGCAGGGAAGATGAAGCTCCTCAAACCACACAGAACAATTCAAGAGCCAGAGCTGCTGCAGGCAAAATGAGACTGCCCTCTCTCCTAAGTTTGCCTGGGATCAATAGCCAGAGGTCTCAGTTCAAGTCAAAGGTCAAGTGTTTTCACTGAAGTTCAGAAGTTGTGATAACTCTTCTGTGCAACAGAGGCTGCTCCAGAGATACCTCAGCTTGCAGGGATGCTTTTAAATAGGTTCTGGCTCTAGCTTTGCATTACTTTCCTCCATCTCCCTGCTTAATTCCCTTCCAAATGAATGTGGGACCATGGTGATCCTAATCCATCTACAGTGTTTAAACTTGGATCACAGCTAACACAAAGGGGCTGGAGACCACCATATGTTAACTAGTTTTGAGCATATGTCCAAAGCCAAAACTTCCCTTCATCTGAATTCTGCAGAAATGTTGATATGGATGGAGATCTGAATCTTGTGTCTGGCTGATTCAAATACTCCTAGTGTCAGTCTCCTGTTGATGGGGGAGGATGGGTTGGCTGTTAGACTGCAACTGTTAGCTGCTGCCAGTTCCCAGTATTTCAGCTCTGCCTAGCATGCCACTCTATTGTTACTGAAAAGCTGAAGCTGTTATGTTCAACCTGAATGGACCTTCAGCTTTGCTGCTTGAACCAGTTCCTACCTAACAGCTTGCTCTTGTTCCCAGTTACACAGAAAACCAAGGCACTCGGTATAGCTATAGCACAGACTGGGGCTACGAGCCAAGCTGTGAAAGAAAGGGAAAACTGAGGTGTGTAAGGAGATCCATCTGAAGATGAGCTCCACCTTGGTCCTTGCACCTGGGCCCAGCTCCATATCATCAGCAGTCACAAGAGCTCTGCTCCCCAGCAGCTGCCTCTGTGTATTTGCATTCAAGCCTTGCATATGAATGTGATTTAGTCCTCAGGAAAAACTCAGTCCTTTGGTCTCAGATGGTGGGTGCACAGGGAGGACAGCGGAGAGAACAAGCAGCCCATCTTGCAGTCCAAAATTAAATAAGATGGCTGGCCAGTGGCAGTGCTGGCAGGAGGAACTCCTCCTGTGCTGTCTGGACTACCTCCCAGAAGGGACAGCGAGGCCTGTGTAATCAGGCTCAGCTGGTAATCAGGCAGAGTCCAAACTAGCATAAAGACTAAATTATCCCTTAGTCCTTCCAGTTCAGGGAAAAGGATATTGATAGGGGAGGCAAGGATGGCTGCTGGACTGCAGCTGCCAGCAGTAGCCCATGCAGAGGGAGAAACATCTTTCCACCTAACTTGCCATTGTCATTCAAATAGCTGTCGCCTGGCATGCAAAGGGCCCCTACAAATCCCCAGTGCCCTGCTAAGAACCACACCAGCATGGCTGCGGGCACCCTGTGGCCCTCGGGGAGACATAATGCCATCTGTGTCGCTGAGCTCACAGAGAGCTTGCTGAAGGCTCCACCGCCTGCTGGTTTGTTCATGTAGTTCCCCCAGACTTTCTCCTCTCTGTGAAAAAGAGGAGTGATGCCAGGCTGAGTCAGCATGAACTGTGGGCCCAGCAGACATGACTAAACCTGAGCCCAGCTGGGCGAGTAACCTGGTTTCCATCAGTGCTTGCAAAGTGTGCAGTATCTCACTATGGGAAAGGTATCCTGCTGGATTCAGACCTGGGAGAAGGGTTTATATCAACCTTTTCAATTTCAGTAGATCCATCCCTACCCATTAAACCATAGCCCTCAAAGTTCCACAAGCATCTTTAAATGACAAGGTTTCAATTTTTTAAAAAACAGATCTGTGTGTGTTTGGTTGGGAGAGAGCAGCTGTCACTTTTCACATGGAATCACACAATGGTAGGAGTTGAAAGGGACCCCTGGAGATCATCTGGTCCAACCCTGCTGCTGAAGCAACCTAGAGCAAGTTGCACAGGTGAGTTTTGAAAGTCTCCAGAGAAGAAGACTCCACATCATCTCTGGGCAGTTTGGTCCAGTGCTCTGGCATCCTCAAAATACTTCTTCATTGAAGTGAGACCTCCTGTGTTCTAGTTTGCACCCACTGCCTCTTGTCCTATCACTGGGCACCAGCGAAAACAGCCAGCCCCATCCTCTTCACCTCTACCCTTTAGATATTAATAAGTATTGACAACCCCTCACCCCACCCCGAGTCTTCTCTTTTCCAGGCTAAAAAGCCCCAAGTCTCTCAGCCTCTCCTTGTGAAAAGAGAACTCCAGAACCCTAATCATCTTTGAGACCAAACTCACACCTAGTATTGTGACTTCAAACCACCATCTGCAACTGCTGGGACTGGGAGGAACCTTAGGTTTTAAAAATAGAAAGCCAAGACCTGAATTTCACACACACTCAAAGGTCCTCTGACTCTCAGCTGCTTCTTCTCACACTGCTGCCACTATGTTGACTGAGCAAACACTGTTGATTAGGACCACACTATAGCCCAGACTTCTGAAAATGTCTTGGTTACAATACTACCCAACAAAACAAAGTTCTTGAACTGTACCTGCTTTCTGATCCATATTGTGATGCAGCCACTCTAAAGTGTTGCCAGCACAGCCCAGCAAGTGGCCATCAGACAAATGACATTACAAGTCAAGAAGCTCTGAGCTGGCAAAGCAGGTGAGGAAGAACTTCATAGAATGCTTCAAACTCATTTGAAGAGAAGAACATTAAATGCTATCTAGTCCAGCCCCTCTGGCAGTGAGCTGCAACATCTTTCACTAGGTCATGTTGTTCAGAGTCCTGTTCAACTTGATGTTGAGTAATTCCAGGGGTGGGAGGTCTGCCACTTCTCTCAGCAATGTTCCAATATTTAACCACCATAACTATAAAAAAATTCTTCCTTATATCTAGTTTAAATCTGCCCTCTTTTATCTTAAACTCATTACACTGTTCTCTTGTCACAACAGGCTGAGAAGCTTGTCCCCATCCTTCTTGTAGGCCCCCTGTAAGTATTGAAGTGCCATGATAAAGTCTCCTTGGAGCCTTCTCTTCTCCAGGCTGAACAACCCCAACTCTTTCAACTTTTCTTCTGCTCATTTTTGTGGCCTCCTCTGAAGCTGATCCAATAGGCCCGTATGCTTCCTATGCTGAGGGCTCCAGAGCTGGACATGGTATTCTAGGTGAGGTCTCACCAGAGCCCAAGGGCAGTCACCTCCTTTGACCTGCTGCCCACGGTGTTGGGCTGTGACCACACATTGCCAGCTCATATGCAGCTTTTTACTCACTGGCACTCTCAACCCCTTCCTTGTCAGGGCTGTTCTCAATCCTTTTATCTCTCAGCCTGTACTGATACTAGGGATTATGCTGGCCAAGGTGCACAGCCTTGTACTTGGCCTTGTTGAACCTCATGAAGTTCACATGGGTCTCTTTCTCAAGTTTGTCCTGATCCTCCAGGATGGATCCCATACCTCAGGCCTGTCAACCACACTTCTCAGCCTGGTGTCATCTGCAAACGTGCTGAGGGCATACTTGATCCTAGTACGTCACTGATGAAGATATTAAACAGCAGTAGGTGCAGTATGGGCTCCCGACGGACAGCACTTGTCACCGATCTTCACCTGGAGATATTCCATACGACAGCACCGCTGCTGCTGCTTCCAGGCCCTCAGCAGGAGGCGATTTGATCCGCCGGGGAGGGCAGAAGGTACAGGCCAGGCAGGCCACGGGAGGCCTACGCCCGCCCCCTTCACGGCAGGCTGCCGCCGGAGCGGGGCGGGTGCAGCGGGCAGCAGGCAGCGCCACTCACGGAGCGGTGGCTCCACCTGGCGGCCTGTGGCGGACGCTGTCAAGGCCGTCACACTACCGGGAAGGAGGAGGGCATAGGGATGGCGGCTGGTTGCCCAGCCGTGGTTTCCTTGGTGAACGAGTAGAATCACAGAGCTGTAGGATCGTTTCGGTTGGAGAAGACCTTTAAGATTACTGAGACCAACTGTTATCACAGCACTTAACGCCTGTTAATGCAGCACTGCCAGGTGTCCACTAAGCCTTATTCCTAAGCCTTATTCCCCAGCACCACATCTCTTGTGTCTTTTAAACACCTCCAGGGATAGAGATGCAACCACCTCCCTGGGCAGCCTGTTTCGGTACTTAAAAACCTATCCAGTGAATAACTTTCTTCTAATTTCCAATTTAAACCTCCCAGGTGCAACTTGAAGTCATTTCCTCTGTTGTATCACTTGTTACTAGGCAGAAGAGATTGACCCCCACCTCACTACAACCTCCTTTCAGGGACCTGTAGACAGCAATGAGGTCTCCCCTCAGCCTCCTTTTGCCCAGACTAAACAGCTCCAGTTCTCTCAAAGCTGCTCCTCACAAGACCTGTTTCCCAGACCCTTTAACATATTTGTTGCTTGTCTCTGGACATTCCCCAGTACCTCAATATTTTTCTTGTAGTGAGGGCCCCAAAACTAGACCTAGTACTCCAGGTGTGGCCTCACCAGTGCTGGTTACAGGAGTACAACCACTTCCTTGGCCCTGCTGGCCACACTTTTCCTGATACAGGCCAGGATGCTGTTGATCTATGTGGCCACCTGGGCACATGCTGGCTCATGTTCACCCAGCTATAGAGCAACACCCCCAGGTCTTTGTCTGCTGGGCAGCTTTCCTGCCACATTCCCCCAAGCCTGCAGCATTGCATGGGGTTGTTGTGACCTGAATTCAGGATCTGGCACTTGACCTATTCACATTGCTGCATGGGTAACAGCTGCCTGCATTGGTGTCTCAATTATCTGACCAGCACAGAAGTTATTATCTGAAACTGATTAGAAGATGAAGGTCTCAAATATATGAAAGAATACCTACAGACTTTGTGAGGAAAGGTGACCAGAGGTAGAAGCTGAGTTATTGAACTACACTGCAATCTGTAGCCCACGTAGCATGAATCTAGACAGACATCTTCATGAAGCAGAGGTTTGTCTACATTACCCCCTGAAAAAAAAAATGTTGCCTATGTGTATGCTGACCAGAAACATCAGAAATTCTTCACTGTGAGTGGTGAGACACTGTAATAGGTTGCCAAGAGAAGTTGTGGATAACCCCTTCCTGGAAGTGTTCAAGGCCAAGCTGGACAGGGCTTTGAGTAACCAGACCCTGTGGAAGAGTACTCTGTTCATGACAGTGTGGTTGGAACTAGACGATCTTTAGGGGGGTCCTTCCAACCCAAACCATTCTAATAACTGGATGATTCTGCATTGTCCCAGTGTGTCCCTCACTATTTACTGCAGCAGCTGGGTCCTGTGTTTGTACAGTGCCTACCATGGGGGATGTCTCTCAGAGCCAGGCTTCTCCATGCTCTGAGAGTGTAAGATGGAGCATACTTGTTTTCTTATTGAAGGAAGCAAACCCTGCAGGACTTTAGGAACAGGTCAAGAACAGAGAAGTCAAGGATAGCAGACTGAAAAGAACTACAGGACAACTCGACTCAGAGCTTGTGTTCATCCCACCACCTACTTTGCCTGTGTCAAAAGACATGGAGAGACAGTTCCTGTCACTTCCAGCAGTAGTAGCACCGCCATGTAAGTGACACAGGAGGCTATATCCCACCACATAGGAGACTCAAGGGCCCCTAGTACAGTCTGATGATCTGGTCACGCTGTAGTAGCTGCCTTCAGCCTTCTGTCAACTCCAAACTAAAGCAAAGCTACTTTCAAGCTTCAGAATTTGTGCCCTAATATAGACTTCTGTAACTGGACACTGAGTCTACAAGAAAAAATAGCCTCAATCAGTTACAAGAATACTCCTTAGAAGAGACTTCATTCATTAGAATTTGCTGATGTGTATGTAGTTGATAGTTTGTTGTTGACTGGACATACACTTCTGATCAGCCCAGCCTATCCATTGCAAATCAGTCACTAATAGAGGAGAGAAGAATCCTATTATATTAATTATGTTGTACCATTTAAGAAGCTGTATCTATTTAAATCTCGAAGGACCTTCAGGAGTTGAGCTCTGATCCAGGAAAACAGTGACCCACATGCTTAACTTCTATCACAAGGGCAGACCTAATAGGATGCAAAATTAAGCACAGTCCTGAGTGTTTTCTCTGGGTTTAGGGCCATACAGGCTAATGTTTCTGAGCTCTTCAATTCAAGAGAGATGTTGAGGTACCGGAATATGTCCAGAGAAGGGTGATGAAGCTGGTGAGGGGCCTGGAGCACAGCCCTGTGAGGAGAGGCTGAGGGAGCTGGGGGTGTGCAGCCTGGAGAAGAGGAGGCTCAGGGCAGACCTCATTGCTGTCTACAACTACCTGAAAGGAGGTTGTAGCTGGGTGGGGGTTGGTCTCTTCTCCCAGGCAACCAGCAACAGAACGAGGGGACACAGTCTCAAGTTGTGCCAGGAGAGGTCTAGCCTGGATATTAGGAGGAAGTTCTTGACAGAGAGAGTGATTGGCATTGGAATGGGCTGCCCAGGGAGGTGGTGGAGTCACTGTCCCTGGAAGTGTTCAAGAAAAGACTGGCTGGGGCACTTAGTGCCATGGTCTGGTTGATTGTCTAGGGCTGGGTGATAGGTTGGACTGGATGAGCTTGGAGGTCTCTTCCAATCTGGTTGATATGATTCTGAGAAGGTCAGCATCTTGCAGCCTCTCAGCATCACTGGGGAGATGGATGGGTGCTGCTTCCTAATTTTACTTATAGTATGGAATTCCCCATCGGTGCCCAGTAATTTATAGGCAGAAAAATAATCCAACCTACTGTCACTGGGTAGCTATAGATAGCAGCTGGTCATAGTGTTTGGTTCACTGGAGTTCTCTAAGTGAAGCCTTTCAGGGCCTGAGGACTGTGGGCAGATTTGGCTGCTCCTGCACCCTCTCCTTGGGTATCAGACTCACCGGGTTACCTTCACAATACTTCCAGCAAATGCAGAGCTCTAGAGCCTGATACTCAAGCAGTGATCCAACTGACCACTCCAGCAAGATAAGAGCATCCAAGACACAAGCTAGGGAAGGAAATTTTGGATAGAAATAAAAATATATTGCAATTGAAGCACAAAATAAGTGTTTCCACTGTTTTATCAGAACAGTTCTATCAAATTAAAGCACAGTTGGAAACCATTTATTACATGGTCTACACTTTCTGCCACTACAGAGTTTTAGATGCACTTTTTAATTAGGACTCCAATTAATATCATTGAGGGTCTGCCTGAGACAGTTCATAAGTAGGCTTCCCTTCTTTGCCATGTGCAATTATCTGGTTTATGCCATTAACATAAATGTATATATCCACAACACCTGGAAGTCAAAAGGGTGTGTTTCAGACTTAGGTACCTGAAGTCTCCAGCAGATTTGAAAAACACTACATGCATCACTTAATCGGGGCCTCTCCCAGTTGTTTTAGCTGCCTAAACTCTGCTTTGTGGGTCTGATCTGGACAAACAGCTATCAAAATGAACTGTAAGGGTAAAAACAGACGTTTCACATCTTCAGAAGACTAGTCCTCAATATCTAACCGCTGACCTAACCCTGCAAAATCTGCAAATGCAGTAGTGATACAGAAATATCTGCAGCCTGAATTTGGTCTTTAAAAGGGCATCATGTTCATAAATCTGCAGGCTTTAACTCAGACAAAACAGTAATATAAGTAGTCCAGGAAAATACCACTTTATACCAAGGCAGGCATTTGTGTCTTTGTCAAAACATCCCAGACTGTACAAGGAAAGCTCCATAATTCTCCTGGGAATCTCTCCCTCTCTAGTAGAGTGAGACAGAAAAAAAACAAAACAAAAGAAATCAAACCACACAGGAGAAAAAAACAAACCTCAGAGTAAAGATTCTGACGAGGGAAGAATGATTTTCTTTACTGACTTTAAACTACCTTTGTTTCTTTCTGCTGGCTGCCAGGAACAGAGCAGTCTGCTGTGCTAGATCATTTTAGATCCTCTTTTCACATATGACATTTGCCTAACTGTGTTAACTAACAGTATCTCCATCTCATGTTACTCTATCCCTGCCCTGTATATCCACACCTGCTAATCTGGGTAGCTTTGTAGGAGCTTAGTTGCAGCCTTCCGCATGCAGATGCTACACATAGCCACGACGTGGGGCTCCCGAGAGGCGGAATAGCTGAGTCTGCAGTGCTGGCGCTTGACGCTCTGCATGTGCTCTGAGACAGAAGAGGACAAAGAACACCAAGACACAACCTCACTTCTTACCTAAAACCTGTCACATTCTCCAAGCTGATTTGTAACACCTGCCTCCAGCCTTCGCTAGGCCTACAGCACTCAGTAAGAAACCTGCTGAGAGTGACATCAAAGTTTACTCTCCCTGTCATATCATGAAGAATGTCTGAATTTTGGCCACAGGCTGGCATCTGAGGTTCTAATCTTGTCTTTGTTACAACTCCAGGTGGAGTGTACCACATTGTACAGCTGGCAGCTGTACAAGTAAGTCCAAAGTCATATCTAGTGAAGTAGCAATGTCCTAGTTTTTGAGATCCTACTTACCTGCAGTGCCGACAAAAACGCACCTGAAGAAAAACTCTTCACTGGCCTGGAAATAGCCAGTCCTCCACAGGCACTTAGTGGCTCATGCTTTCCTAGCACCACTAGAGAAAGCCACACACCTCCTAGAGCTTCCACCAGAAGCCAGGTGACACACCTCCTGAGCACCCTCTTTGCCCAGTTCCCTTCTGCCCCAGACTGTTTTTTCTGTGCTTTATACCTAGCAACCTCCAGGTTTTGTCTGCCAGCAGGTTAAAAAAGAAAAGCACAAACTTGCTAGAGCCTAGCATGGCTGGATAGACACAGCTTCTCTCTTTTCTCCAGGAAAGTGCTAGGTGCATGTTTTTCAGTGTGTGTGGTTTTGTTTGTTTTGGTTTGTTTGTTTGTTTTTCTCCAGGTTTTACAGGACATGGTAGGTGCAAGAGGTGATGCCAAGATCTCTTCTTCCAATATGGCTTCTCTGAGGATTCAAGCCTCATCTCAGCCTCTAGTTATCACCCTCCTACAGCAGCCACAGCCAATGGGCTAGGCAGAAGCACAGCTCATGCATGATGAGGCTAACTACTGTCCCTGAATGAGAAGACTCTTCAACAACACAAGCCAGTAACTCTTCAAGAGCATGTGACAATTTCTAAGAGAGGTGCAAAGAGAGTCAAAAGGAGATGTGAATTTTCCTGCAGCTAAAAAGGTGTCAGCCACCTTGGCAGCACATTTTCAGTAAGGCAGAGATAATACTGCTGCTCGTTGTCAGCTGCAGCAGCAGCAGCTTTCAGCTGTCCCAGAGGAGCAAGGCAAAGTCTCCACCTTTTTGCTAAACTCGATCACAAAGTTTATGATTTTCAGGTCCTTTCGTGGCTCTTGAAGGCAGCTTTCATGCTATTACTCAAGCATTTCCACCTTCCATTTTCAAACCAAAAGGCTTTAACAGAGCTTTTCCCTCTTCTCTGCCTGCAGGTAAAAGCTTGAACACCAGCAACAAGAAGCTTCTGTGCTGTGGGTGAAAAAAAATACCACAAGCAATACACTATTCAGATCTCTGGTTTTCCAGATGACTTAATCATCTGAAGAAAGGGGACACCAGAGTCATTACTCTTGAATTTTTGGGAATGCTGTGTAACTGTAACCCTGCTACCTACCAACATCCCTGGCTGCTTTTTGCCAGCAAGACCTGTTTACATTGAAGAATTTGAATAAAAACATTGCCTGACATTAGAAAAGGGCATGAACAGAGCATACATAAGTTACTACCTGTGCTGGTTTGAGGCTAATTGGAATCTTTTAATAGAGAAAATTACACTATAGGCTGTGAAAGGAAAACATGGTGATGTCTACTTCACTCATAGGCTTGCTGAGATGTTTAAGAGAAGAAACCAAAACATTAGATAACGCAGTCTGTCTGTAGGGGCACAGTGTCTTGGGCGGGCTAGCTTCTGGCTTCTGTCTACCAATCATCTCACTAACCATTTTTCTTCTAACCCCCCCTGGCTGATCTTCCAATCTCACCTTGAGCATAAGGCAAACCTTGGGCTAAGGTACAGGGGTGGGGAGAAGGTGGAAGGGTGGTTGGGAGCCCCTCCTGGGCTCTCTGATTTCTGGGAGGGGAGTTGTGTTTCTGTATTCCCTTTAACTTGTCTATGTCTGTAACTATTCCTGTCTATAGTGTCTATCTCTGCTTGTACATTGTGCTGAGCTGTAAATAGAGCTTCAGTCCTTAACTTCCAGCCGGCTGAGTTCTAGTCTGGGTCATTTTACAAAGTGTGGGGGGCAGGTAACTCCCAAACCATCACACTGCCCATAAGACATAAGTATTGCCTAGAAAGTTACTCACTCTAGAAACACAAGCGCCTGACAGGTGCCAGCAGGCTTTTTAGAGAGATTCAGTGCCATCTTAGACTGTACAAAGTCCAGTTAGAGAAGAGAGAGGTCAAAATGGAGCAGGAATTCAAGAGCAGCAAATCCTTTCTGTCCCCTTACAAGATTAAGGAGTGCTCTAAGCTTGCCCAGCTCATCATCTGAAAGGAATGAGGTTCCTGGTGGCACAGTGAGCTCACCTCATCGCTTCCCAGCCCTACCAGCTGCGTCCCTGCTGGCGTCACAATCTGGACAGGAGAGGGGGAAGATTTTGAGGAGGAGGATGGGAGTGAAGTAGAGCTGAGCTGCCACTCCAGTGCAACAGGTGTAAATCTGCTGGGCACAGCTCTGTCATCAGCAGCTGCTGGCGCCACGTCCCTAAATTAAACACTCCTCCAATCATCAAGATGTTATTAAATATACCAATGCTCTCATAGTTAGGAGAAATCTGAGGTGCGAGTGGCACCCTAGACCTGGCCAGCTCAACCCTGTCTGGTGGAGGATCCTTGTTTCAGACCCCAGCCCCAGAGATCAGGGTGGAAGCAGCGCTGGTGGTTAATGCGTGCACTGGTGCAGGCATGCAGAGACACAGAGCTATGCTCGAACATACTGATCATGACCAAAGCTAGGCAGGAGTCCAGAGATCCCACCTTCTCCAAGAAAAAGGCAGGGGCCAAATGGAAGCAACCAAACTGTATGTACCCTAAGGGTTTCCAGAAGGAAACACACTCTGTCAGATCATGTGGTTTATTTCTTTTATTTCAGCAATTATTTCTGTATCAGTAATTGCTGCAGTCCCTGAGCCAGAGCTCAACTCACCTTGGGGGTGCAACTTTGGGCCATGCTTTCCCACTGGCTCAGGAGTTGGCTGTGGATCATTGGGGTTTTCACAGAGATCACCACAGCAGGTTTCCTTCAGATGTCCCTGGTCAGACTGCCACCTGAAGCAGCAGCTTCACCTGCTTGCAGCGTTTGTCTTTTTGCTTTTCATTTTGACTTTATTGCTCTCCTTCCCATCCATGCTGATGGGCCTGTTTTCATGTGGCTTCAAATCCTCTCTCGATGTGTAAGTTTTGTAAATCCTTTAGGAGGTAACTGCCTCAATCCTTCTGGGACAGTCCTGGTTTTGACCTTCTAAAATACTTTTTGACCTGTATAAGACACAAGGGACAGACTTTCCAAAGACTTAGAAAGGTACAACAATCCCTATGAGGTAGCACAGAGGAACTTGCAGAGACACAATGTCTAAAAGCAAGACTTTTTTTGGTATGTCAGAGCCTCTACATGGCTTAGAGTGGGTCAGGACTCCTGCATCATCTCATTGTCCTTCCTTTACAACTTCTTTAAAATTTTGTGCAAGTGCTTTTGTCTGTGTAGTGTTTTCCTCAAAAAAAAATAAAAATTAGTAAAAGCCAGAAAATAGGAGGGTTTATTGCACCTTATTGTCACACAGCAGGTCTCTGAGCAATGCAGGTAAAATATGCAAAGCATCAAGTGCTGTAAAGGTCTCTGTCAACTTGAAATGAGAAAGAGAGAGAAAGCACAAATGATGCAACTTCTCTGCCTCGTACTTTTGCCATCACTGACACTACTGATCAGAATACAGGCAGTGTAAAGCACCATGAAGGACTTGCCACCTTTCATGACTGAAGGGGAGGGAGAGAAAACAGTTTTTATGCTGCAGAGCTTTCCTCAAGATGACAGCAATCCTCTTGATCTCCTTAGAAAGTCTCCCACCCTAATGACAGTAGTAGTTATTAGGAGATGTGACCTTGCTCGGCTTGCTAGTGGCAAAAGGCATATTTTCTGAATAGTCCTATCTTGCAAAACATACAAGGTCTTAGAAGCTTGAAAAGAGATTAGCTAAAGCAGAACCTTAAATCCTAAAGCTCTGGAAAGAAAGGCTCATTGAAGCATTTGGATCAGTGGTGGTTGGGGACCTCTCTTACCGCAGGAGCTACAAAGGACAGTGAAGGTGAGAGCAGTCAAGATGGAGCACTGCAGCCACAGCCAGGATGGAAGAGTAGCAAGCAGGTATCCCCCATTTATACTACTAGTAGGAAAAGAAAAGTCAACAAGAAGGAGATTCATCAGAATGTCCCCACTCAATATTTCTGAAGCCTGATGTGAAGGGAACTGTTTTGAGCACTTCTGTTGTAATGCTGTCACTGGCTACCTATCCTCACAAAAATCAAAGACACAAAGTAATATCCTACTTCTATGCTTATCAAGGGTGCTTTTGCAACCTTCTTCTCTGGAGCCAGGACTTTGCTCAAAGAGCCTAGAATAGTGGATAAAACCAGAGTAAGTTTTTCCTTTAATTCTCTTCATGTGAAGTTTTGAACATTTTGAACATGAGCACCTGTCCAGGTGGATGGGCATTGAGGCCTGTTGGCTCATTTCTCAAAGGACTTTCAGGTGGAGGGTAGTAGGATGGTTTACCAGGGAAGACTACCACTGTGATTTCTAGAGGCTGGACCAAAAAATGGTTAAAGAGTCAGTGTTGAGTAGTTCAGCCTTGCAGTCAGCTTATGAGAGACTAAGAGATGCAATCTTTGCCAGGGAATGAGATGAAGCACATGTGTTCCAGAACACAATGCTGCCCATGTCAATCCTTTGCATGGCACCGGCTAAAGAAAGAGGTAGCTAAATAGAATCAGGAAGACCTTGGACAGAAAGATAGCACAGAGTAGTAGTGAACCTCTGAATGCATAATTTAATATTTCAGAAGCTCTTTGTCCCTCTCCTCTTCTCCTTTAAGAAACGCTTTTGCTCCTGTCCTTCAGGGGAAGATCTGGCACGGAGAAACCTGATGTCAGTGTCCTGTAGGACATTCAGCAAAACTCAGATTCCCCAAATCCATGAAATCCACACGTCATCCTTTTCTTGACAGTGAGTCCAAATCAAAATTCACAGTCTAAATATGGATGGACAGCTTTAAACTTGCAAGATTTGTTCCTGGGGCCAAGATGGACATGTTTCAGTGTGCAGCTATTGAGACCTAGACAGATAAAGAAAAGGTAGATTACTCAGGGCCTTTGTCAGAGTATGGGGAGTCTGGTTTTATTCTAGCTCTGCTGCTGGCACCCTACATCACCCTGGGGAAAAAAACGTATCCCTATTCTGACTCAAGTATTTAACTGCCATTTTGAACATTCCAAAATATGAATCCAGGACTTCATACCTGTATTGTCAGGGTTACAAGGAGAACAGCTTTTAACTGCAGTTCATTAAGAAATTCAAATAATACAGTTGTTCAGGTTGAGTGATTAATCCTGAATGCCTCCACAAGTTCATCCCTTTAAGTCAAACAGATTCTGCTTCCTGGGAAACATACAGCCATCTAGACCATTTCTGACATAGTGGACAAAGCATCTTGAATTGTCAATAGACACAACTAGAGCTAGAAGACCACAGGAAATGTCCACTGGATTTAGCACCAACAGTTCTATTGAGAATTTGAGTGGAGAAACAAAGGGATGTCATTGTGGCCACCGTGACTGGAGTCCTGTGTGCAGTTCTGGAGCCCTCAGCACAGGAAGGACATGGAAGTGTTGGAGCGGGTCCAGAGGGGGCCACGAGGATGATCAGGGGGCTGCAGCAGCTCTGCTATGAGGACAGACTGAGAGAGTTGGGGCTCTGCAGCCTGGAGAACAGAGGGCTTTGAGGGGACCTGCTAGTAGCCTTCCAGTATCTGAAGGGGGCCTACAGGAAGGCTGGGGAGGGACTATTGACAAGGTCTTGCAATGCCAGGACAAGGGGCAATGGGTTTGAACTGGCAGAGGGGAGATTTAGACTGGATGTTAGGAGGAAGTTCTTTCCAGTGAGGGTGGTGAGGCATTTTAACAGGTTGCCCAGGGAGGTCGTGGATGCTCCCTCCTTGGAGGTGTTCAAGGCCAGGTTGGATGAGGCCTTGAGTGACCTGTGCTAGTGGGAGGTGTCCCTGCCTATGGCAGGGGGTTGGATCTAGATGATCCTTGAGGTCCCTTCCAACCTTACCATTCTATAATTCTATGACATCCAGTGTCAATCTGCTGGAGGAATTCCCTTTGGTATAGAGGTAAAGTCAAATAATCACAGATCTTTGGTACTGATGCCATACACATAAAATAGATGGGCCAAAGTCTAACAAGTCAACACTGTGAATGACCCCTCTTCTTTCTTCCTTTTATGGCAAAAACATAAAATGGGGCTGTATCTATTTTTAGGTAGATTAAAAAATTATTCAGACTAGAGAGAAAGCAACTCAAATATAACTTGAGTGATATGAAACTGGAGCAACTGCTGAAGATCTGCAAGATTAAAAGGAGGGCAGGAACCTAGAAAGGCAGTTTTGAAGTAGCTGTGAACATTTCATTTTTACTACTGTGTCTGATATAAACTTGCATTAAAAAACACTTTGGTGCCAGCAGAAGCCTGCTCCTGCACCCATACTCCATGGAGTCCTTCAAAGGCAACAAACCAGCTTGGTTTGTGCCTGGTCATTTGCATGTTTAGTCCCTAGCTAGGGATAAATTATAGTATTTACTCCAGCACTAATGACAGAAGGGAAATCAGGAAGAGGAGAGAAGGCCTAGACGTTGAAACAAAAACAGATTTAATGAAACAGCCAAATTAATACCAATGTAAATACAAGATACATAAAGTTACACTCACCCCAGCAAATGTGCAGCAGTCACAATACCCAGGAAGGTATATCCCAAGAGCAGGACAAAGCAAGGAGAACAGGGCAAGAGGAAACCCTAAGAAGAGACTCCTTCCTCAGTAAACCTCCCCCTTGATACTGTGTGATGCCCATGGTCTGGGATACACCTGTAGCCAACTCAGTTCAGCTGCCCTGGCTGACTTAGAACTGCTGATGGCCTGAAGCCCATGACTGGCCTGGAATTCTCTCCCAGCAAAACCAGGACATCATTCCACAAGTTTGGTTGTGCATTTTACAGTCTAAACATGCAGTAAAAGCCTGGGCAGTTATTCCCACCCACCGAGACACAAGTCTTGCATCTTCCACTAAAAGCAATTGGGTTTACTCACGTTTGTCACATCTCCCTCTAGAAATGACCACCCCTCAAAGATGCCTCAGTAGGGAGTGAATTTCTGAGTCTGGCTTGCTTTGCTTTTACCCAGAATCTTCAGGCTTCATCATCAGGACATCAAGTTGCAAGCAAACATAGACATTCTGAAAACATACAGCCAGAAACTTAGAGGAGGTTTTGGAAATAGGATAATCATGGAAGCTGTTGCCTGCAGAGTTTCCTTCAGTATGTCCTGGGCTGTTCAGGCTGTGAGTCAAAGCCAAAGAGCACATGTGTTCCTAAGTCACCCAGGAGATGGGCATAATTGCTAAGTAATGCTCTTTTCCCCACCATTGGAATACCCCAGCCATAGAGTGGGAACAGCTGGTTGGGAAGAGAGTTGCATGCACCAAAAAGGGACATCACCTCCTTCCTGCTGGGAAAGGAGCAAGGCTGTTGCGGATCAACATGCAAGGAGGAGGCCTGATGAGGCCATGTGGCTGCACAACACTTTGGCAGCAGGGGGAGAATCGTGCCTCCTGTCAAGCTCTTCTCTGCCAGCCCCTCAGCATGCCCACGTCAGCCCAGGTGCCGGCATGTGGCCAACTGGCTTGCCTCCATCTGCCTGTTGCTGCCAGTCAGAAGGCAGTGGTGACACCTCGGTCAGAGGAGGGGAAGAGGTGAAAGAGTGTGCCACCCAACCATCCTGCCCCAGCAGCACGGTGCAGGCGATGCAGCAAAGCACTGAGCTCCCAGGGAAGGAGGAACCAGTCGCCATGCCTAGAAAATGAAGAGGAAGGAATATATGGGACTGATGGTTGGGAAATGCAAGAGGGTTGTGTGAAAACCCAGTTTAGGGTCAGCAGGCAGGTCCCATTGGCTGGGAGGCCAAGCAGCAACAGTGGAATATGTCCATCACCTAAGGAGACCTCTGCCTCCTGCTCCAAAATTTTCACCAGCCAGGGTACATGCCTCCTGTCCTTCACTTCCCTTAGCGTGATAAGGTTTTAACCACTCACCAGCAATGCCTGGGGCTCAGTAACTGCTTCGGGCATGGGAGGTTGTAATGCATGCAGCTTTGGGATCACACATTCAAGTGCCAGCAGTTCTCCTGGTACCCTACAGGCAGAGAAGGTGCTTCGGAAAAGAGTCTGAATGCCAAGCAGCAGCTTTGACCGATACCCCAGGAGAGAGGAGGAGGAGGAGGGAGTCCCATGAGGGTTCACCTCCTTTGCTGCTGAGGAGACAGGACTTTTCCTCTGGCAGTGCAGATGAGGCTCTGAAACTATTTAGCCTGCGTTGTTATCCAAAGCCTAATCAGTGTGATGCCCAAGGGGTTACAAGGAGAGAAACCCTTATTAAAAAATGCAGTAAATACCTTCTATTTTTGTGAAGTCCTAGTAGGACAGGCTGTGCCTTGCCTCTCTGTAGCAATGAAGCCTGTCCGTTTGCAAGCCCTGCCTGTGTATTCCCATCTTAAACTCCCTCCCTCTTGCTCTCTCCCTCTCTCTCAGATGATGTAGAGTGCCAGCAAGTCCCTCAATGGTGTCATATCTGTCCTTTTTATTCATTGCAGGGTTTATTTTTAGCCTGAAACAACTGCTTCCTAAAAATGGAGTTCCTAATGACACGGGAGCTGGACGCAGCTATGTAAGGTATCCAGGGCTTGGCCTGACAGCTTCTCCTGTCTGTCTCTTTGTTGTAAGCCTAGGACAGCAAGTCTACTGCTCCCCATCAGCCTTCCAGCGTTTGGGCTGATCACTAGGAAGGCAGAAGAAAGAGAAAATCAGTTTGAACTTCACCTGGAGTCTTTGTTCTGCCCCTATTCCCAGATTAAGAAGGAGAGGAACATTTACCTGCCCTGTGCTGCACTCCAAGGGCTCCCTTATGAAGGTGATTTGCTGGATCCTGGCAGGTTTTTACCTGCTTTTCTGCTGCAAAGCAGAAGAGGGACTGAATTTCCCCACTTATGATGGGAAAGACCGAGTGATCGACCTGAATGAGAAAAATTACAAGCAGGCCCTGAAGAAGTATGACATGCTCTGCCTGCTCTTCCACGAGCCAGTGAGCTCCGACAAAATCTCCCAGAAGCAGTTCCAGATGACAGAGATGGTCCTGGAGGTAAGTGCCGCTTCATGGCCCAGCTGGGGTCAATACCACAGGGATGTTTGGAGATGTGGAGAAGAGACATGGGACAGGGCAGTCAAAGGGTCCTGTGCAGGGCAGTCTTGAGTGCTCAGAAGTTTAGGGTTTTTCACCTGAATTTAAGTGAGCTGCTGAGCTCTACCAAGCCTAGGGGAAAGCTTCTTTGGTGCTCATTTGAGTTGTTTACTGAGAAATTGTCTTTCTGGATTGTGTGTCAGAAACACAGCCAATACCAAGTAACCTTGCAAACCTCTTCAGCCTGAATTCAGCTTAGCTGAGCTTTCCCAGATCTCAGCACAGATCTGAGTCCGTAACTTTTAGATCCTTTGTTATTCCATGCAAGCCAGTATCCCCCTTGCTTTCTGGATTTGGTCCCATTTTCTATCCCACTAGGAGTAATCAGCCAAGAAGCCTTAACAAATTGTGCTGCAAATGAGCATCCTACCTGCCCACCTCAAAAGCTCCCTGTTGGTGCAGCATTAAATCCCTTTTTGTTTTCCTGACACTTGGTTGCCTGGTTGGAATCAGTCTGTAGCCTCTTGTTAAAGCAACCATTCACTTCTCTACTGAAACAATGATGGGGGGGGNAGTAATTAATCCTCAGTAAAATCAACCACAGTTAAAACTGTGAAGTAGATTCATAGCATTCTTGTAGTGTAACTGTAATCTAGGGAATCATACAGTTGGAAGCCTGAATTGTTAAGTGCTTTTTTGCTTCCAGGAGCTTAGAAACACTGTCTCCTAACTAAAAGATATATTTGGGAAGAAAGTGAGAATTTCAAAAGAGACAGATAAGCTTTATTTATCAGATCCAGAGAGAAAATGCTTTGCACCCTTAGGAGCACAGCGAATGTGAAGTAGAAACTACAGCTGGGGCTGAAGCAGTCTAATGCCAAGTTCAAAGTCCTCATTAAACCTGGCAACAAGAAAGATTCAAAAACTGACCAGATTTTACTCACCTGTCAGGAAGCAGCTGCTAGCTCCAGGTGAGCAATTAAATAACAATTGATAAAGAAAAGGGGAAAAAAGGAAAAAAAAAAAAAGAAAGAATAACACTGGAAGTCCTGTTGAAATGTTTAAGGTTGGTAGCATGATCGCATTTCTATTGAACAGGAGAATTATTTTGTGCTGAATAGATGGCAAATGATTGCTAAAGATGTATTTATAGAAATCTGCCAGAAGCAGGTATCTGTTGTCTACTGCCAGTTTTAGTCCCCATGCTAACAGTTTAGTCCCTGTGCTATGATTGGCCTTTATCAAGGGTGTGATGGCTACAACACTCTCTGGCTTAAAGCTTTTATTCTGCAGGGTTTGATTCAGCACTGAGTACGTTAGCTTAGGACTCCAGTGATTTGGTTTCCAATTGCTTCTCTGCCATGGACTTCTTGTGTGACCTTGGGCAAGAGATCGAAGATCAGATCTGCAGCAGACTTTACATGGTGGTAGTGTTCCAGTCCTCTCATTTCAGCTACTGGCTAACTGTGCCATGCAACAACTGGCACTTGTAGCTTTGACCTCAACATTTCCCAAGCACTTGCAATGCTGATTCAGTGCACATTTCAACGTTTCACAGCCTTCCCCACCCCCAAACTGGGAACTGCAGCAGCAGCAATTTGACAGCTCGAGCACCAATCTGCAGACTGAGATTTCCTTTGCCTCTGTTACCTGAGGGAAGCAGACAGGTAGAGGGGCTCAGAAGACAATAAAGAAGATAGGATGTGTCTTTTCCTGCATAAGACACAGCCCAGAAAGGTGTTAGTGCTCCCCAATGCCCTAGCTCAACATGGGAGCACTGGTGAAAGGAGTGGGCACGCCAGGTTGTAGTCTGCTCCCTCTTGTGACAGCTTTCACCACTCTCACCTCAAATAGTAAAGTGCTGTGTTGTGGGGATCACTCTTGATATCCTCTGCCAGAGGTCATCCAAATGTGGGACTTAGTCATGTGTTCACCAGGACAGAGAGAGGGAAAGAAACATCTGCAGTGA
This sequence comes from Eubucco bourcierii, assembly GCA_013396675.1. NCBI lineage: Eukaryota > Metazoa > Chordata > Aves > Piciformes > Ramphastidae > Eubucco > Eubucco bourcierii. Next base: position 44,372 of record VWZE01017049.1, read on the forward strand.
CTCCATGACTGTGATGTGGAGCCATTAACACCAGGGCAACGATCTGCCTGGGGGCAGCCTCCCTGGAAGCAGCCAGCAGCTGAACCCAGCTCCCCCATAATGTGAGCCAGTACTTGGACCAGCGAGCCGCTAGGTAGGCACAGGAGCAGTGATAGGGCCACTCCTCCCAGCCAAAACTGGGAAACTTTTACTCAGGAAGGCTTTGTGTATCTTATTTCAGTAGAGGGTTCAGGGCTCTGGGTGCTGAAGGCTCTTTATGCCTGAAACAAGGTACCTAAGAGACAAACATTCCTTGGTCTTCCCTGCAGGCCAGGTGGGACGTTCCCAGCTAGGTTGTTGCCTATGGTAAGATGCCTTTCTGGAACATCTCATGTTTTTCCATCTTACTGACTTAAAACAAGAGATGTTGCTTCCACAGCCTGGGAAATAACATGTCCTTAGTCTCCAATCCATAAATTGGAACTGGTCTCCATTACTGCTACTAATTGGAAACCTTCATCCAAAACACAGGCAGGTGTGGAACTAAGCAAATATCTGAGCTGGGTGGTTAAGGGTTATGTCCTGCTTCCTGATGAGACTGTGTGTGCATATGGGCTTGATGGATGCTAAGTCTGGAAGAAAAACAAACTCTCTGCCTCTTCTGTTTCTCCCACATATGTCTTTCTAATTCTAAAGAGCAGAAGAAGTATCTTAGACACTTAAAAAAAAGAACAAGATACAGTGCCCAGGTTCCTGCAAATTTGCTAGGAGAAACATCCAGATGTGCCCAGCTAGTAGATGACCTGGCTGAAGCAAACAGAAATCCCAGCAGTGCCGACAAGTTCCTTGATTCCAGATGCAGCCACCACTTTAGGCTTCATTGCAGGGAAAAGATCCACAGCTGCAAAGCACCTGAGAAGGGCAAGATGGATGTAAACAAACACTCCATGAACCAAAGAATACATCACCCCTTGACCACAAGCATGGTTTCCTTGAAATACGTAGCTGATGGTCAGTAATAAGCTCTGACTGGGTCTTCTCCCGTGAGTGAGGAGCCCATGAGGCTCTACCTACCTGAGTCTTCTGGCATCTAACAGGAGCTGAGCTCATGCAGTGACAATTCCTTCCTTCCTTCAGAGTACTTCAATCTCTTCCATTCCAAGTCTTTGGAAAATTTGGCTGAAAAAGGCCAATAGCTAGAATAAAAAAGGCCAATAGCTTGGATGAGGGCAGCTGACAGGACAGCGAGGGGAGAGAATAGAATCACATTGTTCTTGTATCCCTAGGAAATTAAACTGAAAACCTGACAGCACACCAGTAAAGTTAAGGACTTTAACAAACTACAACTACAAACAGGAGACTGAGAAGAAAGTGATATGGTAGGAAATAATTCCTTTCCAGGACAAAAGCCCAGCATGCAGGACTGACTGACACTGTCAAAGCACACCAGCTATCAGTCACCAGAAAAGGGTTTCCATCACTAAGCTGATATTACAATGCAGCAGCCTATGGGGTCTTCAGCTCTCTGCACTTAGGCACACAGGGAACTGTGACTAGATTCATAGAATCCCATGGCTGTTTTGTTGGAAAAGACCTTTAAGATCATTGAGTCCAGCCGGTATCTAAATCTACCAAGTCTAGCACTACACCATGCCCCTCAGCACACATCTCTGTATTTGAAACCCTTCCTGGGTTGGAGATTCAACCAGCACCCTTGGGAGCCCAGTGTTTGAGAAGTGAAGAATTTTCAGTGAAGAATTTTCCTCCAATATCCAATCTAAACCTTCCCTGGTGCAACTTGAGGACATTTCCTCTCATTCATGATTCTTCTCACACTTGATACTACAGAGAAGAGACCAACACCCACCTCACTACAACCTCCATTCAGGTAGATGTAGAGAGCAAGAAAGTCTCCCTTTGGCCTTCTTTTCTCCAGACTAAACCACCCCAGTTGCCCCTTCTGCTCCTCACGAGACCTCTTTTCCAGTGCCTTCATCAGCTTTGTTGCCCACACAGCACAGAGCTCCTTTCCAGTTTAGAAAGGGAGTGAAAGTGAAGACAATCATGAAGCAGCCCTGATAGCTCCTGCCATTTACACAATGCACTGCTGGATGCCACCTGGGAAGGACAGAGTCTGGGAACAACCAAGCCTCTCTGGGAGCAGTTACTTTGGATCATCTTTTGTGCATGAAAACAGCAGCAAGTGCCAGCCCTTCGTGTCAAGGTTGGAAAGCTTAGGAATATTGGGTTATTCTGTCAGGAAAACATTCAGAGTTCAGTTCATTCAGTTACTGGACATGCAGCTGATTACTGCTTTCTGGCTAGGGTGGGGAAGTGTTGGTGAAGAATTGTTAGAGAAAAACCCAGGGCTGTTTCTGGCCTGGGTTCCAGAGCTCAGGTTAAATGGCTCTTCTGCTCTGCTTGCCTTTCTCCTTTCTCAAGACAATTACTGGACTTCTTTCCTGACAGACTAACCCAATGCAGACTAACTGGAATGCAACTGCCTTCTGCTTTCTGGCTAGGGTGGAAAAGTGTTGGTGAAGAATTGTTATAATAGAACCTAGGTTGTTCCAGAGCTCAGGTTAAAGGGCTCTTCTCTGCTTGCCTTCCTCCTATGACTCCACTCTGCACCACTGACTACTGAAAAACACGTGCAGCTTAGGCAAGAGAAAGGCTCCACAGAAGGCAGTACAGAAGTCAAGGCAGGCAGTCCCAAATGTAGCAGCAGGCATTCCTACTCTGTGGCAATGCTCAGAAGAACCATCCATGCCCCGTAAGGTGAGCGTAGTGAAGAAGCAGATGAAGCAGCAGGCACAAGGCTTCATAATACTTATGTAATGAAAAAATAAGAAAAAAAGCTGCTTGTCTTAAGAGGTCTCAACTTTAGTGATAAAGGAGCAAAAGGGGAAAACCAAAGCAGTGAAGCTGAGAAATACTTGATCTGCTTTTCTTCTCCTCTGTAGCTTCCTTATCATATTTTATACTGTTTTATGCCACCATTTCTCAGACCTTCTTCCCTCTCCCTTTCATCTCTGAGTCTCCTAAATACTGGGATAGTTTTGCTTTCCAGTGTGCTAGGCCTTGTTTCTAGGAATCATGTAACAAGGATAATGAGAAGTGGGATTAAAGGCTTTCCTTTTGCACTTGAGAAGCTCTCTCCATCAGCTCAGGTTGTGTCATTACTTCCCTGCTGAAACTCATTGAGTCCAGGCTCCACTCTCGTTCTTCCCTTGTCATCTATGCACATGTGCAATGTCCTTTATAAAAAAGAGTTTTGTTAAGGTCACACCCCTCAGTGTAACAGTGCACACGGGCTAAAAATTCACGGGCAACTACCCTTGCCTGATTAGAGGTAAGAGTGACACAGTACTCTCCTTTCCAGATGAGGTCTAGCATGGCCCTGGTCTCTAGCAATAAATTGCTGAACAAAGTGAAACTCCTTAACGTATTTGGCCAGTTCTGTAACACAAGGGAAAATTTATCCTGCAAACCAGGGAATATAAAACTATGAGATTACCTTGCATGAGATCCTCCCAGTGCGCAGCCACAGACAGTAGCTACCTGTAGTTTGAGAGGGAAAGACAGATTTTGAATCCAGCAAAAGGCAAAGGTTTATCTGTAAGGTCTACCTCTCAGTTCACTTGAGACAAAGGATTTATTTTCAGGCGTTGAAAATACTGCACCTTCCAGCTCAAGATGGAAAAACTAATGTAAAATAAGCTGGTTTGGGGGCTAGTTCCACCCAGATGGTCCCATGAGAGTTCAGAACCATGCAATAAATAACGAGAAGTCCTTCTCTGCTTCTGGTGCAATGCAGAAAAAAGATTGATAAGTTTAGGTCTGTGTAGTTTATCCCAGAAATTCATCCTAGTTTATCCACTCCTCTAGTTAGGGTATAAATATAAACATAGTGAATATAAATGCAAACCCAAGCTCTTTCTTTAAGCACCCTTCTGTTTGATTCACAAACACAGACTTCAGTCTGGGCACACTCCACACAATTTCATGGAGTGGGTAGACACATTATACAAGACAAGTTGACTGAGTGTCAAACTGTTAGGTCTCTGGGTCCCTATAGAACAAGTACTCAAGGTAAGAGATGAAGTGCACCTAGCTGGACACCTGTGTGAAGAAGCCTGCATTTCAAGTGCCTTATTACATACCTGCAATAAAAGAGTTTTGGGGTTTTTTTTGTTTCCATGGTTACTAAAGCAGTGCCTTCCACTACAGATAAGTTAATGCAAAAATAAGGAAGAAAGGCATCACAGAATCATAGAGTCATTTTGGTTGGGAAAAGCCTTTAAGATCATTGAGTCCAACTGTCAATCCAGCAGCACCACAGCCATTACACCATGTCCTAAGGGGACATGCTTCATTTTTTTTTAACACCTCCACAGACAATGACTCCACCACCTCCTTGAACAGTCTGTTCCAGTACTTGACCATTCTTTCAGTAAAGAAATTTTTTTCTGGTATCCAGTCTAGACATATGCTGGGACAATCTGAGGACATTTCTTCTCATTCTATCACCTGATACTAGGAAGAAGAGACCAACACCCATCTCACTACAACCTCCATTCAGGTAGACGTAGAGAACAAGAAGGTCTAACTTTAGTTTCCTTTTCTCCAAACTAAACAATCCCAGTTCCCCCTTCTTTTCCAGTGCCTTCATCAGCTTTGTTGCCCACACAGCACAGAGCTCCTTTCCAGTTTAGAAAGGGAGTGAAAGTGAAGACAACCATGAAGCAGCCCTGATAGCTCCTGCCATTTACACAACACACTGCTGGGTGCCACCTGGTGAAGACAGGGTCTGGGAACAACCAAGCCTCTCTGGGAGCAGTTACTTTGGATCATCTTTTGTGCATGAAAATAGCTCCAAGACTGGCAAGTGCCAGCCCTTCGTGTCAAGGTTGGAGAGCTTAGGAGTATTGGGTTAGTCAGGAAAACATTCAGAGCAGTTACTGGACATGCAGCTGATTACTGCTTTCTGGCTAGGGTGGGGAAGTGTTGGTGAAGAATTGTTAGAGAAAAACCCAGGGCTGTTTCTGGCCTGGGTTCCAGAGCTCAGGTTAAATGGCTCCTCTGCTCTGCTTGCCTTTTTCCTTTCTTAAGACACTTCACCAGTTTTGTTGCCCTTCTCAGGACACACTCCAGCACCTTAATGTCTTTCTTGTAGTGAGTGGCTCAGTATTGAAGTTGTAGCCTCACCAGCGCCGAGTGAGGGGGAAAGAAAAGGAGGAAGCATGCACTGATTACTTTGCCCATAGAGATCATTTAAGTAGGTCTCAATTCATCAGCAGCCAGCAGAGCACTGTTTTTTAGCAAGAGCACCTGGGAGGATTTCACTCACTGACATGCCAGTCACAAAATCAACTTACAGATTGCTTCCCATTTTATAGGCGGGCACACTGCCATTCAGGGGCAAGTGTGTGAGTTCATCTGTCTGTGTAACTGTGGCCAAAAAAAATTTCTGAAGATGCTTTATCTGTTATTATCCAATTTCTTTCTCACCGTCTGTCAGCTTGACCTGGGTGCAAGACCACCACCCAGCAGAAGACTCTGCTTGCAATGCCATACCAGTCTTTGAAAGACAACTTTATTCACTGCTGAAGTATGGTCAGAGAGAAGTCAGAGCAGTGATTCTCAGTGCAGAGACCAGCTCTATTCCCAGGATCTGAAAGAATTCAAGCTGCTTTCTTTCAGAAACCCATAGAATCATAAAACATTTTTGGTCACTCTCCTCACATTCTTCCTCAGAGTCACTCTCCTCTGAAGGAAGGCAAGTGGACATGTAATGATTTGCCTCCCACCAGACCATCTTTTTCTTGTGTTCTGCCATCTCTTGTGCAGATGTCACCTGGAGACATGGCAGGTCCCTGTGAGCTTGGGTTCACATGCTAACACAGCACAACTCTGCATCTGCTCAGCCTTTGCAGGCTTTCTTGGCCCTGATCTGAGGAGCTCTCCTCGCCATCAATCTGTTGCGGACAACTTGTGCAGGCCATGAAAAAACTAATCCACACACTCTTTCTGTGTCACTCCTGCCTTCAGAAATGCCATTGAGGAAATGTTGGAACCACAGTCCTCTTCAGTTTCGTCCATCCTGCAACATTAGTTGGTTTCCCCAAAAAGGGCCAGCAAGGGTTCCCAATGCCTTCCTGCTGGGAGGGCTCCCAGGAGGCAGGGTTTTACTCTTGTCTAGTGAAGTGCCTTTGCCTCATCCTGATTGAGTGGCCTCATTCTGACTGAGTGGCCTCATTCAGTGGACATGTGTGGTGTTTATAGTCATCATTCAATGCTCTCTGCCCCCAACCTTGGCATTTCTCAGGAGTCTGCCCACAGGCTATGGCAGTTGTCACTCTGCAAGGCAGACTGGGTATAGGTGGGCCGTGATGTGCTTGTCCACCATGACCTTACTCCAGAGCTTGATCTTCCTGTGCCTTTCATCTAAACCCAAGCTAATCAAAGCCTGTGACTGCCCTTCCTTCATGCTTGAACTTCTTTTGTGGGGAGAACAGAAAGGGGATATGAAAATTCTCTTTAAACACCCAAGAGGCAGAAGAGCTATTTAAGCGCAAAGCCTGAGGACGAGGACAAATGGGCTATGAATAAACCAGGTTTGGAAACTAGGAAGTCCCTAATCACCAGAGGAGGAAGACCTCGAGGGGAAAACAGCCCAGTGAGTTTTAAACGGACAGTGACCAGATTGTGACCAAGATTAAATGGCATGGTCCTGAGTTTGATGACCAAAGATATCATTTTGCAGCTTCTGTCCTTAAATATCAGGCACCCAGGCAAGGATTCTGTGGCCTAGGAAAGAAATGACTTAGCAAGGTCGTAGTTCTCCTGGTTTATTTTCCTTTGCACATTGGGATTTACCTACATACATGAGACAAAACCTTGCCCAAAGAAATAGAACAAGCAGCAGCGACGGAGAACTCAGTTCCTGGGGAGGTGTGTGCAGAGCAAACATTCGCTCCTCCCCTCCCTGGCACCCCAGAAGGGCCAACATTGCCTCCTAAACAGTGCTGATGGTGCTCATTCCTGCATGCTCTCTGGCACAGCTTTGGTGAAGACCAGCTGCTGCACATGATACCTCCTTCTTCCAGGAACTCTGTCCGGCCCTGGCGGGAGATGGACTGCTGTCAGCTAGCAGACCTCTGACACATCCAACCCTGTGCAAAGGAGGCTGCATATTTACAAAGCTTCCCTCAGTTCTTATTTCTCTATGCTCACTCCTTAGGAAAAAAGGTTTTTTATTCTCTCAAGGACTCCTCCATTTCTGCAGAGTCCCCACTCACTGATCCTTTCTATGGATGCAGAGTGGGAGCTTCTGCCTCCCACCTGCAGCATCCTGGACTTTCCAAGGTTTCAGAGGTTCTGGTTCACACCCACTTGGTCAGAAACTCAAAAAATCTGTTGTGTTACTGGGAAATGGAGGTGTAGGAATGTCATGGGTGAGTGAACAGAATAAATATCAATCACAATCCCCTTCTCCAGCAGTGAACAAAAGGAGCCAGCTTGTTCCCTGCATGGGCTTCATGGCAGTGCCTGGCTTCTGATTTCAAAGCAGCTTCTCTGAGGCCAGAAAGACAAGGCGGCAGTGATGGCTTCACTTTTGTCAAGAACAGCCCCTAGACTGCACCTTTGGTCTCTATTTTGTCAAAGGGGAGTTTAGCAGGGTGGTCCCCAGACATCATTCCAGACTCCACAGCCTGGGTCAGAACATGCACACACACACACACAGACACACACACATCCCAGGCTGCCCTGGGTGTGCGAGCTGCCCAGCTGAATTGGCAAAACATCTGTGATGCAGTGCCAGCAAGCACTGGCTGAGAGCAGTGGCAGGTGGCCCCTGCACCCTTGGGTGCTTGGTGGCATGGGCATCATCCCCAGTTAGCTCATGGCTGGGAAGGTTGCACCTTGGTTTACAGCTTGCTAAAATTAGGGATGTTCAGTGCAGATAAAAATACTGCACTAGCTATGTGAAACCTTTAGGGAGGCAGCCAGAGCACATCGTATGTCTGACCAGGCTGATTGGCTGTGTGGCAATTAAAGTCCCAGGGTGGCTTTCTTGTAGTGTTACCTGTGAAAGCTACCTCCACAGGAGTGACCTTTAGGTGTTCCATATTCAGGGACTTGCCTTTTAGACCAAGTGATTTCTGGCAGGGCAGATTCAGCAATAAATAGCCTCTCCAGGCAGTTCAGGTGGTGGAAAAGGGCAGGAAGGTGAGATCAGTGTGCTCTTTCCTGTTCTCTGCTGCCAACAGAGTGGCTTCTCTAGTGGCAGCTGCTCAGCAAATTTCTGCCCCTTCACTTTGACTACCACTACACTTCAGGACCAGCCTGAATTAAGCAAGAACCCAAAATGTTACTAGTGGGGTATGCATGGCAATGCTAGAACTCATAGTACAGCATTAGGAAGGAGATATAACCTCCTCTCTCTCCAACTGCCCACCAGCTTAAACAACTGAGAAGCCAACAGTAGTGTGAAGTCCTGAATAAAGATCAAAAGGGTTATTTTGGGGGAAATGCTCTAAATGTTTGCCATCTCTTCCTGCTTTTTATTAAATAAAAGCAGGGGATAAAAAATTTGGGGATATAAGATAGTCATCATCACATCAACCAGCTTCTGACCATCAACATAAACTGCAGCTTTAAAGGATTTAGGAGAGTGACCTGGGTTAGGAACTGTCCCCCACACACTATTTGAAATTTACCAGACCAGCTCAGAGGGCTTTGAAGTAAGATGAAGCTATATATACAGCAAAGCAGAATTTACAAACATATATATACAATGTATTTACAAATAGTTACAATTATATAGAAATTAGAAATAATACAGAGATCCAAATGCCCTCCTGGACAAAGAAACTTCCCAGAAGGGGCTCAAAGCTACTCCTCTCTTTCTGCCTCTACTTTTCCACAGACAGACCAAACAAGCAGAAGCCATCAAAGCTTACATTGTTTTCTCTTAGCCAAGATTAATGGAAAGATATTAGAGCAGAGTTAAGAGGAAGTGATTAGATCCAGACACAGAGCCCTCAGTGAGAGTGATTGTTTATTTTTTGGCTTTTTTATCCCTCTCAGCAAACCAATTAATAATACAGACTTCATTATTTTCTTTTCACGATCCATGATCTAATTTCTCTCATTAAAATATTCCAATTATCCTCAAACTGGCACAGAGAGAAGCAGTGGAGAACTCTAGGTTGCTTGAGGGGGACACCCCCATCATCTTCTGTTGCTTGAGCTTTGCTCCTCTGCCACTGCCAGCTAGACAAACAGAAAGCTCACCATACTGAGGGATTTACTCATGACATCTCTAACAGAGGCCCAAATGTCCCCAGTGCTTTGCTTCCCAGCCTGAGTGGCTGTGGAAGACGAGCAGGTGCCAGGTAAGTGGAAAGAAAGTCCAGGCCAGAAATCCACTGTCCACAGAAATTTCACTGTCACTCGACAGTGAAAACCGACCATGATACTCACACCTCCCATTTGTAATTTTCTCCCATTGGGAGTGTAATTCTTCCCACTGGGATTACACCACTCCCATTTGTAATCTTCTCTGTTGTATTTGGTCTGCCATTTAACTGCAAAACTGGCAACAAGGGCCAGGTTTGCTGCAGTGCTGTCTGCAGATGGGATAGGCTTGCAGTTGGGCAGCCGATGACACAGCTGCTCTATAACCTAGGATTTTAGAATGACCCTGTGATGCTTTCCAGCACCACACATAGGTTCAGGTAGGTGTGAAGCCGAGGTGTTCTGGCAGGGAATTGTTTCTCTCCACCTGAGGGAAGTGGGAGAAAAGAGGAGTGCTCCCAAACTCACAACTCCTTTTCCCAGTGTTGCACAGGACATGGCTTTTGATCCTGCAGCTAGGAAATGTGCGTTGCAAAGGCTTTCTGCAAGACAGGAAGGCTGCAAAATGTCCATGGGAAATGAGATGGTAAGTTATTGGGGGTTTTGCTCACATCTTATAGAACCCTAGAATCACAGAATCATAGAATGGTAAGGTTGGAAGGGACCTCAAGGATCATCTAGTTCCAACCCCCTGCCATAGGGAGGGACACCTCCCACTAGTACAGGTTACTCAAGGCCTCATCCAACCTGGAGCTCTTCAGTAAGCTCTGCTTGCCTAAAGCTTGTGCTGTACCTTAGGGACTGCTTGACCAGTTAGGTCCAGTTCTCCCAGGGCAGTTTCTCCTTTCCATCTCCTCATGCAGCTGTTGAAGCTAAATTACTCACTATAGAGGCTGACACAAAGGCAAAGGCTCTGGCTGACCAAGACTTCAAGCGATATGAATTTAAAGAGAGGAGGAGGAGGAGGAGGAGGGCTGTGTTCTTACATTACAACTGCTTCTGTCCCAAGGTCCTGAGCCAAGAGGATTGTCAAGATTAGAAACTCTATCTGCATTCAAATCCCACTAGCATTATGGAATCAGAAAATACTGTAAGGGGATATATAAATGCTTGATACTGTAATGAGCAGAGGGCAACTAGCCAAACTCCTGTGCCTCTGGCATACTCTATATTTTACTACCTTACAGGCTTCAAACATAGGTGTGGGGATATGTCATCACCCAAGCACTGGTCAGACTCACCTGCTGCAGGGAAAAGCAGAGAAAACAAGGGCAGGAGCAATGTCCAACTTGCACTTGAAAAAAATGCCATAGGTTCTGACACATGGTGAAGTTCTCCTGTTTCTAGACACTGTCAAGTGCAAAGAGCTCCCAACCGCCTCATGCTGCATGAAGATTTGCCCAGTGTGAGACTCCAGTGCCCTACAAATGGGCACAGGTTGTACCCCTCACCAGATTCTCACCAGCATGAACAACCCAGCAAAGGAGGTGGGCTGCCCGCTTGTCTCTCAGCTCCATCCCTGCAGGTGCACGCAGATGCTGTGCACAAACACTGCCATAGACACACATTGTTCACAGAGTCACAGGATAGCAAGGGTTGGAAGGGACCCCTAACCCCAGTCCAACCCTTCTGCTAAGGTAGGTCCGCCTAGATCAGGTTGCACAAGAACATGTCCAGGCAGATTTGGAAAGTCTCCAGAGAAGACTCTGCAACCTCTCTGGGCAGCCTGGCCCAGTGCTCCAGCTCCCTCAAAGGAAAGAAGTTTCTCCTTAAGGTCAAGTGAAACCTCCTGTGTTCTAGTTTGCACCCCTTGCCCTCTAGCTGGGCACCACTGAAAAGAGCCCAACCCTATCCTCTCAGCCTCCACCCTTTAGATATGTACAAGCATTGGCAAGATCCCCTCCCAGTCTCTTTTGCAGACTAAAGAGCCCCAAGTCTCTGAGCCTCTCCTCATAAGAGAGAGGATTTGACATCTTCTGTTACACGTCATGTCTTGAGATGAGTCTGTTCAGAGGAACATCTCCAAGCACTCTGTTCCCATAGTATATACACTGTCTAGAGACAGTCTGGCTAGACACAGTCACATGAGCCCTGCCACCTCAACAGGCACACTTGCAGTGCTGCTGTGACCTTTTTTGCCTCGCTACCCGATGAAATACACACTCCCACAGTATCACACACAGACACTTTCATCTCGTCGCCCACTTTTTCTGGACACACTTACTCTTTCCCAGCACCCACTCCCCTCTGAAGAGCTACCTTGCATATGCTGCAGGCTGACATGCATTACTCCTGATCAACGCCTCCTTTCTTGCAAACATCTCCACCCTCACCCAACCACTTGTCTGTAGCAGGTGTTTCAGTTCTTCTGCACATTTCTGAGCTTCTTCAAACACCCCCAAGACACTCAAACCATCTCCTGTGTGCAGAGGTCAAGAACTATGGAGCTTAAATTGCCTTAACTTCAGCGTGTGGCCAACATAGTTTCATGTGATTAGCTAGTTGGAGTATGGAATGGACATGACTGAACAGTCTTCATCCCTTGAGCTTTCTATGTTTTACCTCTGGCTACAATGCAGCCAGAGACTCAAATATCATCCCTAAGCAGCCCCTTGTATGTCTACACAACTGCCAGCAAGAAGCCAAGGGCTGACAATGCCCTCAAAAGCTGATGATCCTACAGGCTCCGTCTCTTTGTCCATTAAAGGCAGAACCCCATAATGGAGAACAGAAAACAGCTTCTCTCACCAGTGTAACTCACAGATGTCTACGAAACTCACAGAAGGTATCCATCTCCCCTTGCCCTATTGGGCACCAGCTGCTCTCAGGTGCTTTAACGTAGACACCCATAGCCTGAGCCAGGAGATGGGATGTCAGATTGGTGGCAGACTGACACTCAGCTGCCTTTTCAATTGCTGTGCAAACACAGAGAGTGCTGTGCCCCATTCGGGTGGTAACCACTGTAAGCACAAGTGCTGAACATGAAGCCTCGAGGCACTGGCAGAGAGCAAGGAAAGAGCAGTGAGTCCCTCTTGCCGGCATGACACAAGCACCTCTTTGGCCTTACACGCTGGCATTTACCAGTAAAGACAACAGACCAGGTAGCCAAGGGGGGATCAAGGTCATGGTGACAGTGTGGAGGTTGGTGGAGAACAAGGCCTTTTGGAGGGCTTTGGCATAGATGCACCCACTCTGGGTGGAAGAGAGAAGACAGCCACGGCCTCTGTCACTCCCCTTTGCCCAAGTAAGTTCTCTGAGCCTTGGTCACCAGGGCCCCTGCCATCATCGCTCAGGATTTCAAGGAAAGGCTGGGTGCTACCAGCCACCTTTGGGGAGTTGGTCAGACCCATGACATGCTGGTGTATAGATGAGAGGCTGCCCCACAGCCCTTGCTCCCCAATGCCTTTAATCACTGCTCATTCTTACAGCAGCTAGGCACAGGCAGAGGCTATTTATAGCAGGGGAGCCAAGGGGCCACTGGGTGACATTCAAACTGGCTTTGAGGCTGGGGGAGGGTGCCAAAATGGGTCCTGAGGGAGGGTGTTACTCATAAATCAGCCCTCCATCTCTCTGGACACAGCTTTTCTTCTGCCCCCACTCTAGCCTCCCATATCTGAGCGCAGCCAGCTGTGCCCTAATAGGGATATTCCTGTTGCAGAGGCCCCCAACCCCTTGTCTCCCTTATTCCTCCCCTACCTAGTAGGGTTGGGTGAGGGGACAGCTAGGAAATCATCAGCATCAGAGGCATTCATGGAACACAGAAGGAGAGGGAGGAGGAGGGGGCTTACAGCTGCTCGTTGACCTCAGAGCATCGTTACCACCTTGTAGGGTCTGTGTCATGCTTGTGGTGAGACTCAGTCAGTCATCTGGTGGGTAAAGGGGCTCATTTCCCAGGGTCACTGCACCTCTGTGGAGCCCATTTGGTATTCACAGGGTCTCACCCGGGGCCGCTCCCTCCGTGGGGCACTCGCAGAGCGTCTCTCCTTTCCTCACATATCTATTTTCACAAAACAGGCAGAAACTTGATCTCTCCAAGAGGCCCCTTCATCAAAACTGGTGGGAACGGGTGGCAGTGCTTTCGTGAAGCTTGAGGAGGCAACATGAGCAGGAGGCAAACACAAGCATAGTCGGGATTAGACTCGTTCCTTATGGAAAAAGATGGAACCAGGAACAGGGGGATGACTGAAGCCTGAACAGGAGACATGACTTTAAGTGTTTTGTAGGAGAAGGGACTGCTTTTCAAAGCCAGGAGGATGCTTTAGTTTTCCAGGTGCCTGCTCTGGCCCTCCCACCTCATGCATGAAGGAAATGTGCAGCTGCAGTGCCTTGCACCTCCTCCAGATTGCAGCCACTGCTGCCTGGCACCAAGCAGTTCCAGAGTTAAATGTCCATGGTCCCCACATGTCACACTCCCCTCCCACTGAGGGAGTCAGGTTTTGGTTTGTGTTGGTAGCACAGCTCTTTCTCCTAGTTACACGAACTGCTTTGGTGTCCCCGGTTTGGTCAGGAGCCATCCCCCAGTGCCAAAGTGTCAAGCAACAGTTAACAGCTTGTGGTATCACCAGCAAACTCAGTGCTGGGACATAGTGGGAAGAAACTCAACCCTTGTGACCTCTGGGCAGTGCTATCTCAGTGGGAAGGCAGCATGTGATGTGTCCCAGTCATCGGCGCTGTTCGAAAGCAGAATATGGGTCACTTGTGTCTGTCATGCCGTGCGAGCAGTGCACGATGCCCTTTAGATACCCTATGGTGTAAATGACACTAATGCTGGGTACTCTGTTTCCCTCCACAGCTGGCAGCTCAGGTCCTGGAGCCCAGGAGCATTGGTTTTGGGATGGTGGACTCCAAAAAGGATGCCAAACTTGCCAAAAAGTTAGGTGAGTCCCATGTCTGATTTCTCTGGAATAGCTTGGAGAGAGCACAGAAGAATGCCCAACAGCCAACCCCATAGAGGACAGTGAAATCCTTGTCACTAGGATGAGGAGGATGATAGTGGCAATTACCTACCCACCCAAACATCAGGGTAGAAATGAAAGAGATGAGCTGATGCCCTTCCACTAAAAAGCTTCCTGGCTGAGAATGCCGAAACAAAACTATCCAGCTGAAAAAGAAAGCCAATTCATGCCATAGTGATGTGTGATGGTTTGGGATTCTCCACCCCCTCCCCCTCGCTATGAAAATCACCCAAACTAGACTCTGCTGACTGGAAGTTAAGGACTGAAGCTCTTTTTACAGCTTAGCACAATATACAAGCAGAGATATACACAATATACAGGAATAGTTACAGACATAGACAGAAATATACAAGTTAAAGGTAATGCAGATATGCAACACCCCTCCCAGAAACTAGAGTCCCCAGGAGGGGCTCCCAAACACCCTTACACCTTCTTTCCACCCCTCTACATTATCCCAGGGTCTGCCTTACATGCGAGGTGAGTTTGGAGGATGGGCAAGGGAGGTTAGAAGCAGAGTGATTAGCTGGGTTACACAGCAGAAGCACAGAAGACACACCAGCTCCCAGAGAGAGACTCTCTGTGTTATCTATGTCTGTGTCCTTGTTTTTATACATCTCAGCAAGCCTATGAGTGAAGCAGACATCACCACTGTTTGCTTTTCACAGCCTATAACCTATTTTTATTAAAATGTTCAAACTAGCCTCAAACCAGCACATGATGATAGACTGGAAGCTTGCAGCTTGCTGAGCAGAAACTGCAAAGTGGTGTCATGGAGTAACTCCATGGTCTTCCTACACAGACACAGGTCTGACACAGCAGCACAGAACAAAAATCTACTGACAAACCACATAGGACCCCAAATGTCACCAGCCTCATGGCAGAGTGACGCCTGGTCACTAACAGGGAAGCTACAGCCTTGCAGTTGTTTGGCATCCAGGCACCAATCCTTCTGTCTTGTTCCCCAAAGCAGAAGAGGAAAGTTGCTATAAAGGTGAAAGGCTGCTTGCATTGCCCACCTCTGGGAACAGCTATCTTCCAGGGGCTAGAAATCCCCTCACATTTTGGCCCCAAAAGCCATATGGAAATACTATGGCACATAAATACAATAATCTGAAGCCTCCACTGAGATGCTGTGGCACCCAGATCTCAGTCCAGTGATCTACCATTAAAATCTGACATCTGTGCCACAGGTTTCAAACTCTTTTGCCAAGACAGGCTGAATCTCAGAGACTTTGAAGCTCACTTTGGCTTTCAGGTCACTGTTTGTGTTCACATAGTTAAGCCTTCTTCGGGCAGAGAGCACAACTTGCATCAAAATCCACTTTCCCTCCAGTGGCAGGTTGTTAAAATTTGGCATGTCAGTTAGAGCCCAGTATTATTTACTGCAAGATAGTTTGCCAAGTCAAAACAAGCTCCTGCTTGAATTTTTCCAGCCGAGGCCAAACTGTGACCTGAATGAAAAGTTCAACAGTTGGGAAGAAAATAGCACGAGTTGTGGCTGAGGTCTGTCCCTTGTGCTTTGAATCACAGAATCCTAGAGCCGTTTTGGTTGGAAAGGATCTTTAAGACTGCTGAGTGTGAGCAGTGCCTGACGTTACTAAGTCTGGTGCTAAACCACACCCCTCGGCACCACATCGCTTAATCTGTGAAACACCTCCTGGAATGGGGATTCAATCACTTTCCTGGGGGGCCCATTCCAGCATCTGAGGACCATTTCAGTGGAGAAATTTCATCTAATATCCAATCTAAACCTCCCTTGGTGCAACTGAGAATATTTCCTCTCGCCCCATTGCTTGTTACTAGAGAGAAGAAACTGATCCCATCTCACTCCAATATCCTTCCAGGTAGTTGTAGAAAGCAAGATGATTTTCCCTCAGCCTACTTTTCTCCTAACTAAACAATCCCAGTTCCCCCAACTACTCCTCAGAAGACCTGTTCTCCTGACCCATCACCAGATATGTTTTTCTTCTCTGGATGTGCTCCGGCATCTCGATGTCTTTCTTGTAGTGAGGCTCTCAAATCTGAACAGGGTCCTCAAGGTGGAGCCTCACCACTGTACAGGGGGACAACCACTTCCCTTGTCCTGCTGGTCACACTATTCTTGTTACAGGCCAGGATGCTGTTGGCCTTCTTGGCCATCTGGAAACACACTGTCTTATGTTCAGCCTCCTGTTGATCAACACTCCTTGGTCTTCTGTGCTGGGCAGCTTTCCAGGCACTCAGCCCTGAGTCTGAGTGCTCGTGGGCTTATTCTGACCCAAGTGCAGGACTCAGCACTTGGCCTTGTTGAATCTCATACAGCTGGCCCCAGTTCATCAACCCAGCCTGTCCAGATGCCTCTGTAGAGCCTTCCTACCTTCAGGCAGATGATCAACACTCCCACCCAGGCCAGTGACATCTGCAAACTTACAGAGGGTGCACTCAATCCCACTTGTCCAGATCACTGATAGACATTAAAGAGAACTGTCCCAAGTACTGAGCCCTGGAGAACACTGCTTAGGACTGGTCACCAACTGAACTTTATTCTGTTCACCATCAAACTTTGATCCTGGCCAACCAGCCAGGTTTTTACCCAGTGCAGCATCCACCCATTCAAGTCAGGAGCACCCAGTTTCTCCAGGAGGATGCCGTGGGACACAGAGTCAAAGGCTTTGCTAAAGTCCAGGTAAACAACATCCACAGCCTTTCCCTCATCCACTAAGTGGATCATCTTGTCATAGATGGAGATCAGGTTCATGAAGGAAGACCTGCCCCTCACCTGCACATGCTGTATAATGGCACTCATGATGATCTGCTCCATGACCTTCTCCAGCACCAATCTCTGATTTACAGGCCTGCAGTTCATAGAATCATAGAATTGTCAGGGCTGGAAGGGACCTCAAGGATCATCAGGTTCCAACCCCCTGCCATGAGCAGGGATGCCTCACACTAGATCAGGCTGCTCAGAGCCCCATCCAGCCTGGCCTTAAACACCTCCAGGGATGGGGCTTCCACCACCTCCCTGGGCAACCTGTTCCAGCATCTCACCACTCTCATGCTGAAGAACTTCTTCCTAACATCCAATCTGCATCTACTCACTTCTAGTTTTGCTCCATTCCCCTAGTCCTATCACTACCTGGCATCCTAAAAAGTCCCTCCCCAGCTTTTCTGTAGGCCTCCTTCAGATACTGGAAGGCCACAATAAGGTCTCCTTGGAGCCTTCTCCAGACTGAACAGCCCCAACTCTCTCAGTATGTCTTCACAGGAGAGGTGCTCCAGCCCACCAGTTCCCCAGATCCTCCTTACAGCCTTTCTTGTAGAAGGACATAATCTCAGACACTGGCAACAACTCTCAGGAAACTGCTCAGGTTGTTTCCAACTAGACCAACACAGTGAACTGGAAACTGAGTTTTCTCAGGACGTGCTGCTACAAGTCTGTAGTAAAAATGCCCTAAGTGACATGTAGACATTATGTTTTCTGTCTCCTTCTTTCAGGTTTGGTTGAAGAGGGGAGTCTCTATGTCTTTAAGGATGAGCGGTTGATTGAATTTGATGGGGAACTGGCCACAGATGTCTTGGTGGAATTCCTTCTGGATGTAAGCACAGATAAGCTCAAAGCTAAATAAAGCCTCTCAGAAAAGGCCTTGCAAATGCTCATTCTGCTACATAACACAGGTTTATCTTTATTTGAAATTCCATCCCTGTTTGTTACACACTGGTAGCAACGACATTTTCCAGCTTCCCAAATACTTGACCTGACCACGAGCTCCCGGGAAAGCTGGTATATTTACATGCCACCAGCCACTTCTATCTTAAAGATGTTCTGTTTGCTATCCTGTTTTATAGAGTATTTGGTCAGAGGCAAGAAACAACTAACTGCTACTCACCCACCTCAGTTAGCAAGCTGTTCTGCAAACGCTTTGCCATTTGCAAGACCTTTCAGTCTTCTTTTCTTAAAGAAGAGCTTTAGAAAAAAACAAAAAGAAAATGCAAGAAGCAGCATCCTCTTAGAGCAACTAAAAAGAGCTCAGTTCACTGAAAAAGCCATGTGCTGCAAACCATTTTCCCACCTCTAGGCATAACCGCAGAAACAGCATGAGTCTTCTGCTGCCTCTTCAGTGAACCTGCTGCATTGCACTGCCGTGAGAGAAGGTCAAGGTGCTAGCTAGGACCTGGTGCTTTTTGGTCACACAATCACAGAAAGGTAGGGCTTGGAAGGGAACTCTGACAATCATCTAGTCCCATCCCCCTGCCAGAGCAGGTTCACCTAGAGCAGGCTGCATAGGAACAGAGGAAAATCTCCAGAGAAGAAGGGTCATCTTGTGCATATACTCACCCTTCTGCTGGATTGCAAACGCAGTGTGTTGCCCTTCTCTTTCTGCACATTTCAATTCCTAAGAGAAACAACAGCCCAAACACATGGTCTTGGCTTTGCAGTGAAATCATGTTGCAGCAGCCTGGCTTTCCTTTGAGATGGGCTTCCCTGAATGAGCAGCTGTGCAATAATGCAGATCGGGGCAGGGTAAACTGAGCAGTGGACTTTCAAGGGTTTGTTTCCGAAGGTGTCAGATTGCCTAAATGGTCACCTGCAGTGCAGGAGCGCTCTTGGGGAGAGGCATGGCTGGAGAAGAAACGTATCTGCCTAGGACCTTAGATCTACGGCACTGCCTGTGGCTTTGTGCATCAGACATTGTGGCCAAAACACATGCAAGTGGCTTCAGGGACAGAAACTTGTATCTGCCCCACCCTTAGTGCGACAGACAGGGCAGGGCTTTGCTGTGACCCTGGCAGCAATGGGATGCCTGGGTCCTATGGCTCAGGTCACTATGGCAGCAGGGAGCTGCTCATCTGCTGCGGACACAGAGCAGAGACGCAGCCTCACGCCAGGGCACCACTCACTTGGGGTGCGGTCTAAGGTGCTTTGTGAGGTTTTGTTTGCTCTGCTTTGTGGTGTGCCACCGAAAAACTGTGTTCTGTGAACAAAGGAAGAGAACAAGGATTTCTGCCTGGGCGTGTTCCATTCAAAAGAGAAAATACCAGGCAAAGGAGGGAAATAAAACCAAACACAGCAGTGGTGCCTTGGCAGTCTGATCTCAAAGGCAAACAAACCCAGAGGTCCTCTGCTCCTCTGTAGGCTGTAGTGGGCTGAGTGCTTTTTGAGGGATTGTTTTCTAGTGAAACCACACCTGATTGACACCAGTATTCCTGGTCAAAATAATCAGACCAAATATTTTCACCAGCAGTGGCTAGTCAAGAAAATAGAAACAAGTTTGGATAAATGACAGACAGAGGAAGCAGATAGGTCTTCCAACTTTCTTGGCAACACTGGGGCCAAAGCTCAGGAGGATGAGGCAGGAAAATCCACATGGCTTTCCACTGCTCCAAAACACTGCTTGGCCACCCTGTGGTGTCTTGGTTTTGAAGTTTTCAAAAAACAAGTTCCCTGCATTTACCTCTTTCAGCAAATGCCAAGTGAAAACAAATGCATGCATCATTCACAGAAGCTCATGGCCCCCTTACTAGCACCCTTCCAGCTGCTTTGTCCTCAGGCTTGCTAAAGCCAGCTGCAATTGCTTATCTCTTAACACACCATCCCTTATCTCTTATCTCCCTTATCTCTTAACACACCAGGTCCTTCAGCACTCATTTCGGTTACCCAGACCTAAAGAACCTTCCAGCTTCCCTCTTGGTGCTTCAACCTAAGCAGTGAACCTAATAACAGCTTTCTCTGAAGGTGACCTGCATGTCTCAGTCCCTCATATTAAGGCAGAGAGCACTAAGCAGAGTTTCCAGCTGCAGAGAAGTTAGGTGACCTCTTTCTCCCCACGCAGGCTGCTAGTGACACCCTCTACTAGGCATAGGCTGGTGCTACAAATCGTTGTGTTACCTAATGCTTTTGTCCTGGCAGCTACTAGAAGACCCCGTGGAGGTCATAAACAGCAAGCTGGAGCTTCAGGCCTTTGACCAAATCGATGATGAAATCAAACTCATTGGCTACTTCAAAGGAGAAGACTCTGAACGTAAGATGAATGTGTTCCTTGATGGGCTTGGAGCCCAAGCCTGGGGCTCTGGAGGCTGGGCATTATTTCTTCTGCATTAGTATGAAGGGTGTCAGGGGTATGTGTTAAGGTTGTGACAGTGACAACATTGCTGGAGGAAGAGGTGACATTGCAGGGAAGTTTCTGTTGTTGCTGTGAATGATCCCATTCCTATGCCAACAGCGGTATCCTTTCTGCAAGGTACCTGCTGTCAAGAGAAGAGGGGGATAATTCAAGGGCTCATGAAGTAGAGTTAGTCTACCTCACATCCAAACCAGCTGAGGTTACAGTTACACTGCTTGTGAGAATGAGCCCAAAAGGTCAAAGAAAGAGGGAGGGAGGCGAAGGGAACAAGAGAGACACACATTAAATACCAACCTGGCCAACAGCAGCAGTAAGCAGGACACCTCAAGGTGGCCCAACATAGACACTGACCTGTTCTTCCTCACAAAACCCCTGGCCTGAGTGAGGGCTGGTCCCGTGTCTTGAGCAATGTGCAGCTCGGGGACCATTACAGGGATATCAGCTTCCACAAGTCTTGAGAATCCTTTACCTGAGACTCTTCCCAGCAAGTTCCTCTGCCAGCCCCAGGCAAGCCCCCTGCTCTCTAGGGGTTAGTGTGCACTCCACATTAGTGAGGCTTGCCTTTAGCACCCACCCCACCCCCCCAAGAATTCCTACCTAAACAAGCAACGTTTTACCAGTTCTGCTGCACCACAACAGCTTGTCCACCTCTCCCTTCAGCTGTCTCACCTGCTCAAATTGGGCTGCCTGTGAAATCTTTGCTTCACCCTCCCTTTTCTCCTTCCAGATTACAAGGCATTTGAAGAAGCCGCTGAACAATTCCAGCCATACATCAAGTTCTTTGCCACTTTTGACAAAGGGGTAAGCATCCACAGACCACCATGGGAGCTCACAGACCCCACCTGCCCTCCAGAATCTCAGGATGTTCCCAGATTTAATGCCCATCTCCAGTTCTTCATTTTCATTCTACCTGTGTGTTGTGGTACTGGTGTTCACACTTGGGTTTGTCCCTGTCACAAGACAAAAGGTAATTTTGCAGCCTGGAAGCAGGTCCTGATCTGGGTTTGAAAACATCCCAGTTACATTTCAGTTGACTCTGGCCTTGCTCTGCGCTGTGTATTTGAGACCAGTAGCACAGGGAGCATCAGTGGGTTGGGGTTTTTTTGACCAATGAAAGTTCCATTCACATTTTGTTGGCCACTTTTGAAAGTGCATGCTGAGAGAGAGCAAGCAGCTTGACCTCGTCTCTGCCGCTCTGAGTGGCAAAGAGGCACACTAAGCTCACTCATCTCTGACCATTTGCACTGCAACAGGTTGCCAAGAAGCTAGGCCTGAAGATGAATGAGGTGGACTTCTATGAACCATTTATGGATGAGCCTGTTCACATCCCTGATAAGCCTTACTCAGAAGAGGAGCTGGTTGAATTTGTGAAGGAGCACAAAAGGTATGTAGTGTACAGGGCACTCTTGGCCACCGCAAGTGGATAAAAGTGTCTGTCAGGGCAGGCTCCTTGCTCTAGGGTATCCCTCAGAAAATAAAAAATCAGGATGATGACCACTTTTTGATGATTTTCTGGCCAAAGGTTGAGATATTCACAGATTTACAGAATGGTAGGGGTTGAAGAGACCTCTGGGGATCATCTGGTCGATCCCTCCCCCCTGCCCACTAGAACAGGTTCTCCTAGAGCAGATTGTCCAGGACCACATCCAGGTAAGTTTTGAAAATCTCCAGAGAAGCAGACCCCGAAACCTCTCTGAGCAACCTCTTGCAGTGTTCCATTCTCAAAGTAAAGACTTCCCTCCTTATGTTTAGGGCAGAACTGTTG
Organism: Eubucco bourcierii; assembly: GCA_013396675.1. NCBI lineage: Eukaryota > Metazoa > Chordata > Aves > Piciformes > Ramphastidae > Eubucco > Eubucco bourcierii. The sequence goes on from VWZE01017049.1 coordinate 66,535, forward strand.
CCCCTTGTCGCTGGGCATGACTGCAAAGAGGCCAGGCCCATCCTCTTGACATCCACCCTTTAGATGTTTATAGATATCAATTTTGTCTGGTCTTTACCTGCTCCCAGAGGTACAGATAACTAAGCTGAAATCAGAGCCCACAGCACAGGGCTGTGACAGCACACCATCTCTCCTTTTCCCTTGTTAGTTTGCTCTCAGAGAGTAGGGACATCTACTGGCAGTGGCAAGTGGACATCTTGCCCTGCTTGCCAATGCTTTTAATTTGGATCTGTACAGAAGATGATCTTCTCCAAGGCCTCTCAAGCCAAATCCAGTTTCTCTGTGGTCATCTTCTTCTCCAAAACAGCTTTGCTAATGAGTATGCCTCTCTCCTGATGTCAGATACATCTCTAGGCAGGGTCCAAACACAGGCCAAGCTCCAAGGAACTGTGATGTACTAAGAGGGTCCTGCTGACTGTGGGCATAGAGGAGAAGCCTCTGCTGTTACTGACTGCTCTGGGTCTCATGTGGCAATGGTACTGAGCGTGTACAGTGTTTGATGAACTCGGCAGGAGCCGTACATGTTCCATGCTTCTTGCCATCAGGTTTATTGCACAGTTGTTCAGGGACTCAGCTGCCAGCATTCTGGAAGTGACTGGAAAGGTTGATTCAGTGTAAAATCACAGCATTAGATAGAAGTGCATAGGTACCTATGAGGTGCTTTATTTTTACACCCTTAAAAGTACAGTGCAGGATATTTACAGCGGCTATCTGCTTTTCCCAGCAGACATTCAGGGGGTCAGAAAAGAGTTCAAGAAAAGCTGGGCTATCAATATAGTTAGGGGACCCCAGCCTGGGCCAAGCTGGAGATTTATGTTTGCACACAGAGGGTTTAGAGACAAGAGATCATCTGCAGAATCTGCGAGTCACCAGATTTGGAAACAGTTACAGAACCACAGAATGTTGGGGGTTGGAAAGCACTTCTGAAAATCGTCTAGTCCAAGCCCCTCCTAAGCAGGTTCACCTAGAGCAGGTTGCACAGGAATGCAGCCAGGTAGGTTCAGAAAGTCTCCAGAGAAGGAGACTTCCACAACCTCTCTGGGCAGTGTTGTCCAGTGCTCCAGCACACTCAAAGAAGTTTCTCCTTAAGTTTAGGTGAAACCTCCTATATTCTAGTTTGTATCCACTGCTCTCTGTCCTATCACTGTGCACAACTGAAATGAGCCCAGCCCCATCCTTACCTCCAACCTGCAGATGCTGATAAGCATTGGTAGGATTCTCTCTCAGTCTTCTCTCCAGGCTAATCAGACATAGGTTTCTCTGCCTCTCTTCATAGGAGAGATACTCCTTTCACTCCATTGTCTTTGTGGCCAGAGAAAATTCTCTGTTTCTTCCAAGATACGGAGTCCTCTGTCTCCCACGTACTTGCAGGCCGCTTTGCTGACCTCATGGACTTTCCTGGCTTTGGTTCTTCTCATCTTTTCTTTCTTTATTCCCCCCCAATCTCTTTCTTTTGAGCATCAGGAGGCTTGTTAAACAAAGTCAGCTAAATGCTAGCTTAATAAGGCAAGGTCTCCACCAGCACTGCATCGCAGTGGAAACTCCCCAAGTCTTACATATTTCACAATGTTATGTGGTGCTTGGTAGGAGCGAGGGGCTGGACAATGTCTTTTGCAAGTTCCAAGGCTCAGAAAGGAATTAAAAGGAGTCTCATGAAATCAGATGCCTGAAATCCAAACCTGCCAAGGTGCTGCTATGGCAAGGGGAATACTCTGGTGTGACATTGATGTATTCCCAGCAACTAATGCTGAGTTTCTCAGAGCAGAAGTGCTTCTTCCTGCCGTATCACCGATAAGGGACTAAAATCAACAGACTGGAAGTGGAATCAGTCAGGTACAAAGACATTCAGGTCTGTAGAGATAAATGAAGCAACCTCAGCAGTTGCCAGGTCCTGGATCCTTGTAGACAACCTGGAAGAACCTTGTCCTCTTCAGGCAGATGTAGACAACTACTTGGGTTCTCCTCCTCACACAGCAGACTCTCATTTCTTCCTAGCTGGCAAGCTGAGGTGCAAAGCCCTAGTGCCACCTCTCTATCCCCAAGAAGGAGCCTTGTCACATCGCTGAAGAAAGCTCCTAGTGCTCAGTGGTACCCAGGCTTTTTGACATGCTTTAAATGGCCCTTCTAAAAAGGGCTCCCTGCAGTTGTGCACAGATAGGGTTCATCACCTCTTCCTCCAGCCCTGCATAGGAATTGAGATTTCACAGAATGGTAGGGGTTGGAAAGAGCCTCTGAAGATCATCTAATCATCTGTTGAGCTTTCATTGTAGCCTCGACACAGGAGCTGGAGCAGGTGTCCAGAGAAAGCCCAGGAACACAGCCTCCTGTTTAATGTTTCCTATGGCAGCTGTGGGTGGTGGTGGTGAAGTTTCATTTTCTGCTGAGCAGGTCAGGGAGTCAGCGTTCAGCACAGTGGAGTGACTTGGCCAACACTGCTCAACAGATGGGTGTCCATCTGGGGATTGTGGCCAGGTGCCCTGACTTCAAGGTCTCAGCTTAGGTTTTGCTCTCAGTTGCACTAATACAGTAGCTCCTCTGCCTGTGGCAAAAGGCTTCTGGGTCTTTGACTGTTTAGAGTGCAAAATGCTGAAGTTGGACACCCATTCCTCACCTCTCACTCCCTTTCTCTGTAATTGTGGTGGGGGTTCAATTCTGCTGCCTCTTACTCACCTAAGCCCCACTTACTCTGCTCCCTCCAACACAGGAAAGCAATCAGAGTAAATCCTGAGTCACTCCACAGCAATCAGTACATGTGGGTGTGATCAAATCCTTCCTACTGAGCTTTCTTTCTGCAAGAGCTGCCTCCAAAGAACAGCTAGGGAAAACATCTTGGAAACCTGGTACGAGTATGCATGAGTATATAACATACATTTACTTGATACAATCTCCAGTTCCTGCTGATCAGCAATGAGGAGACTCTCTGGGTCAAAACTCATATCCCTGATCTTGTTCCTAGTGGCTATTTCTTCAGTGTCTAGTCATACCTCATTTCTATTTTAATGCTGAAAGTATCTGACAGGAATGAGCCTGGCAGCTGAATTATTCATGGCATCAAAAGAGCATTCCTGTTTGTTCATTTTATACCTGCTACCTAATAATTTTGCTGTGCACCTGCTAGCTCTGGTGTTAAGAGGAACAATCATAGAATCACAGAACTGTTTTGATTGGAAAGGACCTCTAAGATCATAGAGTTCAACCATCAACCAAAGACCACCATGCCCATTAAAGCATGTCCTGAAATGCTATCTCCACACATTTCTTGAACAGCTCCAGGGACATTGACTCCACCACCTCCCTGAGCAGCCTGTTCCAATGCCTGGCCACTGTTTCAGGAAAGATTTTTTATTTTATTTTTTTTTTCCCCTAATACTCAATCTAAACTTCCCCTGGTGCAACTTGAGGCCATTTCCTCTCATCCTATCACCTGGTACTAGGGAGAAGAGGCTCATCCCCACCTCACTACGGCCTCCTTTAGGTAGTAGTAGAGAACGCCAAGGTCTCCCCTCAACCTCCTCTTTGCTAGACTAAACAATCCCAGTTCCCTCAGCTGCTCCTCATAAGGTCTGTTCTCTAGACCCTTCACCAGTTTTCTTGACCTTCTCTGGTCACAGTTCAGCAACCATTCCCTGTTTCACTTTTTGTTTTTTTCACCATTCCCAATTTTTTGGTCCCCTGCTGAATCCCTTGCAAATCACCTCTTTTACAAGGTAATGAGTTCTCATCTATTTAATCTCCACCAAACAGAGGGCACTCCCTGCTTTCCTTTACCACTGCAATGTTTCCATGTCCCTTTTTCAGTCATTTCATATCACTTCTGACCAGAAGAAGATGACCAGAACCACACATGCCATTCACTGTGGAGCTGCAGAGCGTAGCTGCCCATTGCCATAATGACGTTGTGTGCTTTGCTTCTAGTTAATTCCCACATATTTGTAACCTTCTCTTTGCCTTTGGCCTTCAGAGCTGATGCTTTCTAAATCTGTGACATCTGGGGCCCTTTCCTGAGACAATAATTAATTGCCACTTATTTAGAACCTGTTGTTGCACCTGGGAAACCAAGGTTGTTTTCCTGCATGTGCATTACTTCCTATGCCTACCTATCATAGAATCACTTTGTCTGGAAAGACCTTCAAGATCATCAAGTCCAACCATTACCTAATTCTACCAAGTCTGGTGTTAAACCATGGTCCTCAGCACCACATCTCTGTGTCTTTGAAACACCTCCAGGAGTGGGGATTCAACCACCTCCCATGGCAGTCTGTTCCAGTGTTTGAGAACCCTTTCAGTGAAGAAGCTTCTTCCAATATTCAGTGTAAACCTCTCCTGGTGCAACTTGAGGCCATTTCTTTTCATTCAATCGCTCATTAGCAGACACTCAAGTCTCAGGAGGTCCCTCTGTATCTCATCATAGTCAGGCTTTTGTTGGTTGTTGAAGGAATGGATATGATAAGCAAACACTGCTGCATTCCCATTTACCATCTTTTTCAGATTATGTGAGAATACATTGTGCATATGATGATGCCAAAGCATATGCTCTGAATTTTAATTGGCTAGTGCCCTCTGTCATGCAAAGTGATCATTCACCTTCCAGTGTTGTTGCTCCACAGGACAGCTCCTCTGATCTAACTGCAGCTCTGTTTCTCTCAGAGGCTTTAGTATGTGGCCTTGTCCAGCGATACTCTGAAGGTAGCTTGCTGCACTGCCCAGCATAGCTTCATGCACTCCTTGACTTTTCCAGGGAGCTGCAGCAGGCCCATGGTCATGACTTCCCTCTCAAGTGCCACATGCCTCTTATGCTATTGTGTAATATTCCTTCAGATGCCTATTAACTCTGCTTTTCACAGAATCACAGAACGGTAGGGGTTGGAATTGACCTTTGAAGACCCTCTAGTCCAACCCTCCTGCTAGAACAGGATCACCTAGAGTGAATCACACAGGGAGATGTCCAGGTGGGTTTGGAATGCCTCCAGAGGAAGAGACTCCACAACCTCTCTGGGTAGCCTGTTCCAGTGTTCTGCCGCCCTCCAAGTGAAGAATATTTTTCTTCTTTTCACATGGAACCCTCTGTGTTTCAGTTTGTGTGCACTGCCCCTTCTCTATCATTGGACACTACTTGGAAGAGTTCTGTCTCTATCCTCCTGACACTCACCCTTTAGATATTGATAAGCATTAATGGTATCCCCCCTCAGACTCCTCCAGGATAAAGCGATCCAGCTTTCTATGGTAGCATCATGTCCATAAAGAAGTGACCCTTCTGGATCTGTGGCTTCTCAGGATCCTCTAAAAAATCCTCTTTGTTTCCACTGTTCTTGTAGTGAAGCAAACCAAAGCGAGAAGTTAGAGATCATATCGAGGCCATCTGGTTCCACCAACATGACATCTCATTTATTTACAAGGTCCTGCAATGCCAGGACAAGGGGCAATGGGCTTAAACTGGCAGAGGGGAGATTTAGACTGGATGTTAGGAGGAAGTTCTTTACAGTAAGGGTGGTGAGACACTGGCACAGGTTGCCCAGGGAGGTTGTGGATGCTCCCTCCCTGGAGGTGTTCAAGGCCAGATTGGATGAGGCCTTGAGTGAGCTGTGCTAGTGGGAGGTGTCCCTGCCTATGGCAGGGGGTTGGAACTAGATGATCCTTGAGGTCCCTTCCAACCTTACCATTCTATGATCTCTTTACCAATCTGGTGTAGGACCTCAGCAACTGATTCTTCTTTTTGCAGCAGCTCCAAGGGCTGGTCAGCCAAGGAGACCTGCTCTGCTAGGGCAGCCTCCCTGAACACCTGATCCCACAGCAAGCAGAGGAGCAAAGGGTTAGTTGTGCTTGTCTGCTATAGCCTTGTGTTCCTTGGGTGCCCCTTCAACAGCCCAGTCACCTCTCAGCCTGCCAGGACTGTCTGACAGGGTTTCTGCTATGAATATGTCTAACAATATTTGTTATTCCTTTTCTTTTAACTACTTCTCAAAACCAAATAACCAACCAAAAAAAAACCCAAAACAAAACAAAACAAAAAGAACAAAAACATTTGGTCAGTCTTGTCTTATGGTTTACAATTTCTTACCAGTGCATTATTAGGATCTGATTTTCTTCCCAAAGTTTATTCTGTCTTCTTTGCTTCAGCAGAGCTTGGAAGGATTTTTATGGTAGAACTCCACTAGGGTAAAACTCGGAGAAAAGGGGAACAAAATCCATTAAGAATCCCCCAGGAATTGCCAGACGGATGTGAATGGATCACCTCATGGTCTGGGCACAGACAGAACAATCTCCTGTGTGTGGGGCTCGCTCACCAGTATGTCCCAGCACAGAGAGGCATCTCATCTTCCCAAGCACAAATCACGGCTACAGTGACTCCAGCAGGGGCAAGGGCAGGATCTTATCGCCGTGAATAAAGCTTACATTGCCCTACTGTGCTTGCATTCAAAAGGTGGCTGACTGCGCTGACTCCAGCTGCCAAATAAATGTGTCACAGTGATGCTGGCAGTGTCATGTGTGACAGTGCTGGACACGTCCTCAAAGATTGCTTCTGTCTTCCTTTCAGGGCCACCTTGCGGAAGCTGCGCCCAGAAGACATGTTTGAGACATGGGTAAGCACATGTGGGTGGGAAGCCTTCAGTCCCCTACTAGCTTCCAAGCAGGAACTGTTGCTCAGGAGCTAAAGCCTCTGGCTGAGCAAAGCGTTCTCTTTCCTTCCCTGCAAAACCACTTTCCCTCCTCTGGGAAGGAGAGAAAACCTTGGTTCCGATGTCCAGTGTCTGGGTTCATAGAATCATAGAATGGTAAGGTTGGAAGGGACCTCAAGGATCATCTAGTTCCAACCCCCTGCCATAGGCAGGGACACCTCCCACTAGTACAGCTCACTCAAGGTCTCCTCCAACCTGGCCTTGAACACCTCCAGGGAGGGAGCAGCCACAACCTCCCTGGGCAACCTGTGCCAGTGCCTCACCACCCTCACTGTAAAGAACTTCCTCCTGACATCCAGTCTAAATCTCCCCTCTGCCAGTTTAAACCCATAAAGATTCAAAGGGTAAAACCACTTTCCCTCCTCTGGGAAGGAGAGAAAACCTTGGTTCTGATGTCCGGTGTCTGGGTTCAAAGAGTGGGTTCAAATGTTTTGCTCAGTGGTAATGGACAGTTGAGCTGGGCCCTATTTGCTCCAGAAAGGAAATGTGGAAAGCTAACCAAGTGTGCCAGGTGGATGTTTGGCATCTGTAGCAGCCACAATATGGCTATGGAGAACATCCTTCCCAAGGATGCTCTATCTCATCTAATGGGTGTGGAGTGATTTCAGTGGCCTGCTCACTAGCCAGGATTGTACCCAACAGATGCCTATGGCAGGGGGTCCCTGCCTATGGCAGGGGGTTGGAACTAGATGATCCTTGAGGTCCCTTCCAGCCTTACCATTCTATGATTCTATGATTCTATGATTCTATGACTCATGGAAATTGTACCAGAGCAGTTATATGATCCCAAACACAACCAAGGGCAGGCAGTTCAGTTAATTGTACAGATTACAGAGCAAATCATGCATTGATTGCACTTCTCGCAGTATGAGCAAGCCGTAGGTTGGCAATTGTGAGGAACTAACCAGAGGTTTGGCACTGATCACCCAGAGAGGACTCTCATGGTGCAGAACAGTGGCGGGGGTGAAGAGGGAGAGGGTGAAAGTGAAAGAAAAATCATGTACAACCAATTATCCCTTTGCTGTGAATAAGTGCAATGTTAATAGCGCATCAGGGAACTTCAAGTGCCAGCTGAATGCTGAAAAGCAAAGCTGAACAGGTGTTTTACAGACCCAAAGGATGATGTAGTCATTCCTCAAAAAAAACCCTCAGTGCATTTATAACAGCATTGAGTTGCCTCCTTGCTTGGCTGTGTAACATGAAACACTGCAGGGCTCCAAAGCACCAAAAAAAAAAAAAAAAAAGCGAGTTTTTAATACAAAAAAGCAAAGGGTAATAAAACTGAGCCAGGAGTTATGAGACTCTTAGGCACTATAGCTTCTCGTTTTGTTCTGAAATACAGCTTGTGTAGAGAAGAGAGCTCCCTAGATCCATTGAAGTCATAGAATCATTAAAGTTGGAAAAGATCTCTCAGATGATCAAGACCAACTGTCAACCTAACGCCACCATGGCCATTAAGCCACGTCCCAAAGTGCCATGTCTACATGTTTTTTTAACACCTCCAGGGATGGTGACTCCACTGCCTCCCTGGGCAGCCCATTCCAATCCTTCACCACTCTTTCAGTAAAGATTTTTTTCCTGATATCTAAACCTTCCTCTGTGCAACTAGAGGAGGTTTCCTCTTGTCCTACTGCTAGTCACTTGGGAGAAGACAGTGATACACACATCCCCTCATTACAACCTCCTTTCAGTGAGTTGTAGAGAGCAAAAAAAGTCTCTGCTCAGCCTCCTTTGCTCCAGAGAAAACAATCTCAGTTCCCTCATCTGCTCCTCTGAAGACTTCTTCTCTAGACCCTTCACCAGCTTCAAGTCCCTTGAAGATTTCTCCTGGAGTTTCCAGTGGGACCTAAATTTCTCAAGTGGTGGTTTTGCTGCAGAATACTGCACATATTCTGAAATAACCTTAGGGAAAGTGTGAATTTTCCCAAGGGGTGGGATGTTCATCTTACCAACAGCCTGGGAACATGGAGCTTACCTCCTACTATGAGTAGGTGACTTGCACCTACAGGAGACAAAGGGCTGTATTCTGATCTTGCTGCAAGTTCAGAACACCCTCCATGGTTTTGCCCACTGGAGTTACTCCAGGTTTATTTTTACTGCTTTGGAGGGCAGAAGAGAGCTATATTATATAACTCCATATAATTATATTATATTCTTTATTTGTTTGTTATTATTATTGTTGTAGGTATTATTATTATTATTATTGTTATTATTATTATTACTGTTTTCTACTTTGCTGTCTGACCATGCTACTGGCAAACATGGAGAAAAAGCAACGGTCCAGATTTTGCCAGCTGTAAGTGGTCTGAATCCCAAGTAAATCTGTCTAGATGCCCTGGTGGAAACCTATTCCCTGAAGACATCAGCAAAAGGCCCAGTATCCGCTATTGTTTTTAAAGATAATGTTTTCCACTTAATCTTTCAGGTTTTTGGGTTTGGGTTTTGTTTTGTTGGGCTTTTTTCTTCTTCTCAGTTTCTGATGGTGGCTTTGTCACCTCTGGGCTCAGAAGGGAAAAGAAATTAGCATTTAGATGGGAAATTTTTTTCTGCATTAAAAGCAATTGAAATGGAAAGTGGGACTGGTAGTGAGCAAGGAAGGTGAAGCTGGTCTGCAGGATAAGTCAGAGATGACATTCATAGCAGGATGATGAACTGGCCAGCATATCCATTGGCCTTTGCCAATATCATCACCCATTACTCCCATGTCTCGTGGAGAAAAGCAGTCCACTGGGTTGTTGTTTCTGTCCTCCACTCTTCGGAGCCCTGAAATGAGCCTCTTACACAATTCCCTTTACTGCTCCCAGAGACCCTTACCTAAAGCATAGATGTGTCACCTCACAAAAGGGGCCCAAGTGAGCCACCTTGGCTCTCACACTGTGAGGAAACCTCCTTTGCTGACCCCCAAAAGTGTGTTTTGGGGGCTGTTCGTGGTGACAGGTATTAGTGCAGATGGCCTTGTTTATGGAAGGTGAGCCCATGCCACAGAGTCCTTGACCTTCTCTACAGTCAAAACTTTTCTCTGCACTGTCAGAAGCTCGCTCACCTCTGTCAAAGTGATGTCCACCTCATTTTTAGCTGAAAGGTTTCAGCAGTGCTACCCAAACTCCCTGCTTCAGTATCTAATACTCGTGTGACTCAGTCTCGTGTCAGCTCCCACCTCTGATGTCTCAGCCAGGCTCCAGCCAAGCCTCCTTTTGCAATCCTCTGGACCATCAGTAATAGTTTCATTGTTTCTAGGAGGATGACATGGAGGGAATTCACATCGTGGCCTTCGCTGAAGAAGATGATCCAGGTAGGAGATTGTTTTCCTCCTGTTGTGGTTCTCTGTCACTCAATAAAGTGTAGTTTCATGAGCTTTGTTTGCATTGTGGAGCTCCAGCTTGACAGGATGGGGAGCTGGGATGTTTCTGGGTGTTTATACTATCAAGTGTGCTAACTGGAATTCATCTTCTGGATCTGATGGAGAAGGTCCAGAGGAGAACCACAAAAATGATCGGAGTGATGGAGCATCTCTCCTGTGAAGACAGGCTGAAAGACTTAGGTTTGGTCATCCTAGAGGTGAAAAGGCTCCAGGCAGATCTCATAGTAGCCTTCCACTACAAGAAACATGGGGAGGGACTATTTACAAGGGTAGGTAGCACTAGGGTGAGGGGCAATGGTTTTAAACTAGAGCAGGGTAGATTTAGATTGGACATTAGGAATAAATTCTTTACTGTGAGGGTGGTGGAACACTAGAACAGGTTGTCCAATGAGGGGGTGGATTCCTCATCCCTGGAGGCATTCGAGGTCAGGCTTGAGGAGGCTGTAAGCAACCTGACCTAGCTGGGTATGTCCCTGCTTACTGCAGGGGGAGGATAGGACTAGATGATCTTTAAAGGTCCCTTCCAACCCAATGAATTCTATGACTCTACATAAAACAGACGGGCAGCTGGGGGGCAAAGTCATCCCCTCCGCCCCAGCGCCAGGATTTTCTCCCTAACTCTGCGTCCGTTTTGCTATGCAGCTCTGAGAAAGCGCAGAGAGTTGGGTGTGAGATGGGCTTGTGGGAAACGGCAGGGCAGCAGCTCCTGACAGGCTGCGGCTTTCATTCTTCCCTGCGCCGTCAGCGAAAGCTTTGGCCTCTCAGGGGCTCAGTTCTTCCCTCGCCAGAAGAAAATAGCAACATTGTTCCACTCCGCACAAGGATTACAGGACTGCAGTCATCTGTAACTAATTTCGGTACCCGGGAAGGATGCTGGAAATTAAAAGCCTTATTATCAGGAGAAGGAGCTGGGAGACAGCATTTTAATGAGAACTATAAACAGCTCCTGTGTGTATGGGGGAGAGGGGGCAGCTGAAAACCCCACAGAGTGCCTGGGTGTTTGCAGCAGAGAGCTGCAGCAGTTCATGTATCATTTCAGATGGGTTCGAGTTCCTGGAAATTCTGAAGCAGGTTGCCAGGGACAACACTGATAATCCTGACCTGAGCATTGTCTGGATTGACCCTGATGACTTTCCTCTGGTGAGTAGGGGGGGGTCTGGGGGGCTACTCCTTGCTCCCTTGGTGTAATTCATGGATGGGGGTGTGCATGCGTGCATGCACAAATTGCCCCAGGGAATTTGGGAGAGGGAAAGATGGCAAATTGAACCATGGGTGATTCCTGTGGGCTACTGGGTTGGGTCTTCCCCCCCACCTCCAAGATGGTGCCTGGGAACATTCCTAGAGTTGGCACTTCCCTTTGCTGTGTGTGGCAGCCCAAGCTCAGGTTCAGCATTTCTTCTCTTCCGGGCACTTATCAATGCAGGTTCCCCACACCACAGCCCAGCTGGCTGAATTAATGCAATGGGGTATTGCAAACACCTTTGACTGAGCTTTGTTTCTCACTCCTCCAGCTGATCACTTACTGGGAGAAGACCTTCAAGATAGACCTGTTCAGGCCACAGATCGGGGTGGTGAACGTCACAGATGTGAGTAGCATCTGCCCAGAAAACCCAGCCATCCCAGCACCAGGGTGCTAGAGGGGATGGGATCTGAGGTCTGCTGCAACCAATGAGATTTCTGCTGTTAAGTGTGGGGAGACCAGGTTTTTGACTCAGGATAAAGACTTCAACATTCCTATCTATAGCAGGGAACCTCCAACATCAGGTTGCAGGGCTTCAGTCTAAGCATATTTCTGCTGCCCAGTCACACACAGATCAGATCTGCTGAGGACAGGACCAAGCCCTGTGGTCTGAGCTTCAGGGCTTTGCCCATTTATTTTTTTTTTTTCAAGGTCTTACATTTCCACTTTGACCCACAGCATACACCTTTGGCTGTGTCCTGCTCTGATTGAACCCGGGTGGGTTTGTGGAGGAAAAATGTGTCGTGGGGAAAGCAAGGGACATGAGCAGAAAAAGGAGGATGTTTTCACAGGAGAAACAGAGAGACACAGCTTGAGTGTAGGAGGGAACGATGGTCCCCAGCAGATGACTGGGAGAAACTGCACAGCTTGAAAAAAATAACCAAATAAATACATGGTCTTAATGACAGTATGACATAAACTGGCAACACAGGGGTCCTAGTGAGGCAAAGAAGATATACTGGCATTCATCCAGGCCCTCAGATAATCCGCCACCTCAGTTGGTGAGCAAAATGAGCAGCCAAAGGTCTTCAAATCTTTTGCCCTTATTACTAGTCTGCAGTATCTCTCTTTGTTATATTTACCACTGTTGGGCACGTTTAAGTCATGCCAAAGGAACATTAAACAGCTGTCGATGGAAATTCATGGAAGTAGGATTGTCAGTGGCAGGTGAATCACATGGAAAGCAGAATTAGGCAGGAACATTTGCCTTATTATCCAGCAGTCACTCAGAGACCTGTTAAAACTCACGCATTATCGAGCTTTGATACAGCAAATGTTTTGTGGTGTTGATGATAGTAATTGCAGCTTTTATTTCATCCCTCTCAAGTCTGATTTCTGTTCCTCTAGAGAGAGATATAAGAAAGTTCTAGGTTGGCAGGTGATAACTAAAACAAATGTTGAGCACATTTCGTTATTTCAGTGTTAGTTCACTGCATTCAGCCAAGTTACACAGGTACAAAGTGAGGCTTACACAACAGAGTAAAAATAAACACTGCTGTTGGCTTGGGTGGACATAACCCCTGTGATCCCATCATTTCTCTAAAAACCTGTCAAAACAAACACCAGAGCTCCCAGCAGCCCCTGCTGACCTGGCACATTGTAGAGGCTTGGGACCGGGGCCATGACACTCTGCAAAATACTGCTGCTTCATCTGCACAGCATCTTTAGGTGCAAGGGGCCAACTCCTCTTCCCATTACTTAAAGGTGTCATTTTCTGCTGCACAAACAGTCCTGAGGCCGGGGGACAAGCACCTCTCCTATGAAGTAAGGCTGAAAGAGATTGGGTTGTTCACCCTGGAGAAGAGAAGGCTCTGGGAAGACCTTATAGAATCATAGAATCATAGAATGGTAAGGTTGGAAGGGACCTCAAGGATCATCTAGTTCCAACCCCCTGCCATAGGCAGGGACACCTCCCACTAGTACAGGTTACTCAAGGCCTCATCCAACCTGGCCTTGAACACCTCCAGGGAGGGAGCATCCACAATCTCCCTGGGCAACCTGTTCCAGTGCCTCACCACCCTCACTGTAAAGAACTTCCTCCTAACATCCAGTCTAAATCTCCCCTCTGCCAGTTTAAGCCCATTGCCCCTTGTCCTGTCATTGCAGGACCTTGTAAATAATCCCTCCCCAGCCTTCCTGTAGCCCCCTTCAGATACTGGAAGGCTACTATCAGGTCCCCTGGAAGCCTTCTCTTCTCCAGGCTGAAGAGCCCCAACTCTCTCAGCCTGTCCTCATAGCAGAGCTGCTCCAGCCCTCTGATCATCTTCATGACCTCCTCTGGACCCGCTCCAACACTTCCATGTCCTTCCTGTGCTGAGGGTTCCAGAACTGCACACAGTACTCCAGTAGCAGTCTTCTAGTACTTGAAGGTGACCTACAACAAAGCTGAGGAGGGACTCTTGCAAGGTCTTGTAGCACTAGGATGAAGGGCAATGGTTTTAAACTAGAGCAGGGTAGATTTAGACTGGACGTTGGGAAGTTCTTCACTGTGAGGGTGGTGAAACACTGGAACAAGCTGCCCATGGAGGTATTGGAGGCCCCATCTCTGGAGACATGCAAGGTCAAACTTGATGGTGCTCTGAGCAACCCAATCTAGATGGGCATGTCCCTGTTTGCTGCAGGGGGAGGATAGGACTAGATGACCTTTAAAGGTCCCTTCCAACCCTATGAGTCTACAATAAGATCGTTTGCATGAAGCAAGAGCTGACTGCCTCTCCGTGGCTCGCTCTTGTTACAGCTGTGGTGGTTTGGGAGGAAAACAGTCCGAGGGAAAAGCAGCTGTCCTTGAGCAAACATTGGACTAGCTTTTCAGCAAGGTATAAACCAAAGAGATTTATGCACCACAAAGAGAAAAAGAAGTAGCTAGACAGGGTAAGGACAATGGGTCAGAGGGCCAATGCACTTGCTCACAGTTGGAGGCAGTGCAGGACTGCAACAGGCAGAGGGCACACATCTAACCCACGGCAAGCAGTCCCACGCACTCACCTAAACCCACTGCCCAGGCCCATGGCCCCTAATCAGGAGCAACAGCACTTCAGGGCAAAATGGTAATCCCAGCACGTGGGCAGAGACGATGGCCAAGCCTGCCGACAAGCTGTGGCAGACAGGGAGCTGAGGCCGGCACCATCTTTGCATCCCATGTGTGGCCCCACAGCAGCAGAGAACCCAGGCTCTTCCCTGTGCCTCTGAGGGTGGCTAACCCCCATTGTCTGTCCGCACAGGCTGACAGCATCTGGATGGAGATCACAGATGACGATGACCTGCCCACAGCCGAGGAGCTGGAGGACTGGATAGAGGATGTGCTTTCTGGGAAAATAAATACTGAAGATGATGATGATGATGATGATGACGATGACGACGACGATGATGACGACGATGATGACGACGACGACGATGATGATGACGACGATGACGATGATGATGATGACTAACTGTGACTCTGTGCATTTTGACTTGTGGGGGCCAAGAGGCTTCCCCCCGCGGCAGGTCCCTCCTTTCAAAGAGCTGTGTTTGAGCGTCAGCAAGCGCCGCTGCTCTTCCTTCCCCCCTGCCCTGCTCCCCCTGCCCCTGCTGGGACCCCTCTCCCTGGCCTGATTCCCAGCGGTGCTGTGCCACTGGCACTGCCCCTGTGGCAGGAGGCAGCTGCAGGCACCCAGCACCACTGCAAATCATGCCTCCTTAGTAAAGACAACCGGAAACTGCAGGGAATCTGCCCCCAGTGTCCCCGGGCAGGTGAGAAGTGCCTGCCTGCTTGCTTCCAGAGAGACACAGAGAGCCGATTTGTGTTTTCCGTGCTCATCAGCCCAGCACTTAACATCCAAAGACCAAATCTCACTTCAAGACGTTGGGAAGGCCACTCTAAAGTTTAGCCCTGTTATTAAACAGCCTTTGCAGCTACTCAATCCTGCAAGTTCTGCTGCAGGAGTCTGTAGCTACTCATTAATGTGCTAATAACGGCAAAAATCTTGGGGTGGGGAGGAAGGTTTTGGGGATGCTATTGAAGTTTTTGGAGGTTCCATATGACAACAGGATATTCTTGTCTGGCAGTGCAAGGCAAAACCAAACACCATGATCCCTGTCTGAACCCCTTTCTTCTTGAAAGCTCAGGCCAAATATAGGGTAAAGTACAGGGGGTCTGATACAAGATGTCATAACTTGTGAGTTCCTGAACTGCTGGAAAGGCTGATGCAGGTTTTCAGCCCAGGCTCTTGAGGCTGAAGATCATAGCATTGAGCCAAACCATTGACTTTTAATCTCAAAGAAACACCAGAACAGACTCCAAGCCAGTTCCAAAGATCTGCAGCCATGTCCGGGCTGGGCCTAACTTCTCTTTCAGATGTGGAAACATTCATAGGGGCCCGCCTTAATGCCTTCCTATTCCTCATTATCTCCCAGTTTTAGCTGACTTTTAACCCAAAGCCTACATAGCATCTTTTCCCATGACCACCGGGAGGGAACACATCCATCCAACATCATGGATAATGTGTGTTGGGCAACGAGCTCTGAAAGGGTTCAAACTGTTTGGCTTTTAAGCATTTGGTTGCACAGCTCCTCACTACTTAGAGACCCAAATGTCCCATGGTAGCCCACTAGAAGCCTCTTTTGACTGCAGACTGAAAAGAAGCCCAGGGTGCCAGTTTGCAGTCAAGGGGGTCAGTCACTAAGGGTCAGCAACTCAGCCCTGGCAGGTGCAGCACTCTGGATGTGCAGGTCACTGTGACGGTGTTAGGTGTCCCTGCTTTCCCATGCCGGCAGATTTCAGTTGTCTTAGCTTATTAGGTTTGACAATAGTGCAATGAACGGAGAGTTTGGAGGCAGTTTTATCTTTATAAATACATTTAGAAATACCTTATCCAGCTGTCCAGACTGCTTAGGATAGGTAGGGTACCCAGGTCCTCTCTTGCTACAGACAAACCCCCTTGTTCTGACCTTCCTTACGCTGGCCTCGTCAGGGGCGAGTGATGTTAGGGGAAATAAAAGTGCGAGGGACAGGAGAACCAGAGCTCCTCACGTGAATGCGAATCAGCCTGCTGAGAAACAAGGTTTACACACTATACCTATTTCCTTTATCAGATGAACTGCAAAGCAAGGTTTTATAGATTTTTTGGTTTTCTTTTTCCTGCCTGTTGATCAGTTTCTTTGACTCTCTACGTTAGCTGAAACAGAAACTTGAAACTGTGGATCTAAATGAAGATGAAGTACCGAGGCATTTATCCACGTGGCATATCCCCTTGGTGGGAGATGCCAGCCATGAGGGATTTGCAGCTGGCTATCTATGTATCTCTGTGTACATCAATGAATACTGTGCTTGTATGCTATGTGACCGTCAGCCACGTTAGCTTCTCACTGAACATCAAGCATGCAACCTCTGGTGTTAAGGTACAGCCTATCAGAAGAATAGACAGGACAGCAAAGTCCCCAGGTCAACCATTTGCCCTTTCTCCCTTCTTTAACAATGCATAAGCACTGCCTGGAAGACTTTAACCAAGTGTGTTTGGGGAGATGATCCACCTGGTCACACTGGGGTTGTGAACAACTTAGCCCCATCCTGAAGGACCTGGTGAAGACTCTTGAAAGCCTCAAAATGCAGAGTGCTACCA
This sequence comes from Eubucco bourcierii, assembly GCA_013396675.1. NCBI lineage: Eukaryota > Metazoa > Chordata > Aves > Piciformes > Ramphastidae > Eubucco > Eubucco bourcierii. The sequence goes on from VWZE01017049.1 coordinate 83,452, forward strand.
GTCTGGAGGTCCCCTCCTCTCTCTCAGACACACACACTTCTCTTCTGGCTGGAAGGGTGCCCAAGTACCTTCCTTCTGCTCTTTCCTTTCAGCTGTTTCCATGAGATGTTTGCTGGTAGACTTTAGCTCAGAGAGAGGGGGACCAAGCAGAACTGTTTAGACTGGATACTAGGGAATATAGCTTCACCTAAAGGGTTGTTGGGCACTGGAACAGGCTGCCCAGGGAGGTGGTGGAGTAACCATCCCTGGAGACGTTTAAAAGGCATTTGGATAGGGAGCACAGGGACATGGTCTAACAGTTGTTTACAGTGAGATGTTGGGTTATGCTTGGACTCAATGATCTTGAGCTCTTTTCCAACCAGGTTGCTCTATGAGTGGTAAGGAGCAAGAGCAGGCAAAATTAGCCATAGCAGTCTCCTACTCTCAAGTGACAAATACTCGCTTCAGAAAAGTACTTGTTCATCTTTATCTTGTGGCTACTCCTAGGAGTAAAACATGAGTTGCTTACACCCTGAATAAGGTAGCAGCCTGCACACATCTTGCAGCTCTAGGTCAGTCACTTGAGAGTGCCAGAAATTTCTATGAACATGAAAAATAAGTGAAGAGTTGCTCTACTCCCTTTCTCATTTGGAACTGTCTCTAGACATCCCAATTGCCTGGATACTTTCCACCTATCTCCCTCCCTGCTGTGGACACTTGTACACTCTGATGTGGCCCTCTTTAGATGCTCCAAGAGGCAGAGCTTACATAGGCAGACCCTGCAAAGGGCATGCCAGGCTTGTTCAAGTGCACAGGTGTTTCACAGGCACGTACACATTTCAGTGCATCAAGCAAGATTGCTGGGAGGAAAAAAATTAAAATGATTGTAGTGGTGTTTAGATTTTGATAGGATCACCCTTTCTCCTGCCCCTTTTTCCTCCATTACAGCTCCCATTGTCCTTTCTGCCTACAAACAGGAACTTCTTTATTGTCAGCTTTTTGGACAAACACATAAAAACTAAGAAAACATTGCAGTGGAGGAAGGATGGCAGCAGTGAAGTTGAGTGTCACAGAATCACAGAATGGTAGGGGTTGGAAGGGACCTCTGCAAATCATCTAGTCAAGCTCTTCCCTGCCAGAGCAGGTAAACCTAGGCAGATTGCACAGGACCACAGCCAGGTGGGTTTTGAAAGTCTCCAGAGAAGGAGACTCCACAACCTCTCTAGGCAATCTGCTCCAGTGTTTTGTCACCCTCAAAGGAAGGAAGTTCCTCCTTAAGTTCAAATGAAAGAGTAGGCAGCAAAGCCTCTCCCGTTCCCCTGCAAACAACTCACATAGCCTGAGTTAATAATGATCGAATCTGCTTGGGAAGGAGATGGGACTTGGTGGTCTTCCTTACAGGGACAGCTAAGATAGTGTTATGGGAACGAATCAACATGCAGGATCCCAAGCATGGGTGCCCCTGGGCTCCTCTGCCAGAAGCAGGCACAACTGACATTTGAAAAGCGCTGGTGGCCTTAACATAGCATCGTCAGATGAACCCTGTCCAGCACATGCTGAAAAGCAAGAGGTCAGTACGTTTGGATGAGGAGCAGCAAAAAAACCTCTTCTTTATTTAAAAAAATAAATTAAAAACTGAAAAATGTCCGTGTGGGCAGCACTGAGTGTTTTGGCAGGTAAGCCTGTAGAGATTGTCCCTCTCCTGGCAAACAGCTTTCTCCAAAGTGTTAATTAGACATTCACACATCTCGGTACACATAAAGACAAGGAACTGTATTTAACTCATTGAACAGAGAGTGCTTCAAGATGATCACTCACTTACAAGTACCCAACACTCCGTAGTCTTACAGCCACCGACAACAGTAAGGACTCCCCTTGCAGGTGATATGTGTCAACAACACAAAGTCATACCCCACCTCCTCCCTGTCCCCAGACACAGGGGCCAGGAGCCACAGAGGAGGGGGTTGGTTGATGTGTTGGACCACAGGCAACCCTGTGCTGCTCAGGGCCAACTATTAAGGAAGATGGAAACACAGCATGGGCCACATAGTGCAGCTAACCGACAAAACATGAAGGAGAAAGCTTCTGCCTTTGCAGAAGACCCAAGGACACCAGTGGAGAGGCTCTGTCAATCCAAAACTGCTCTGACCTTGCATCAACTATTTGGGAAACAGCTTTAGAAAGGGACAAAGAGGGCACTCTGGAAATCACAGATCACTCTGTCTTTTCAGGGTCAGCAGCTTTTGGGGTGTTTCTGGGGAGTGGTGAGAGCCTCCCATGTTGCCCTTGGGAAAGGAATGGCCCTGTAGTGAAACCAGAGATCTCATCTGCTTCCCATCCTAGAATGAAGCCTCTCAGCCAGCATGCTCATGCTCATGCAGCTGAGGGACACCAGCTGCTCCTCTGTGTCTGTCTGCACATCTTACCTCAGCAATGACCGATTCCTTACCGACACCAAACAAAACAACAGTGCCTTTTATTCCCAGGGAAATAATTAATGAGACAAGAACCTATCACTTCCCAGATGCTTGCTGAGTTGGAGTCCTGTGAAAACAGGCCAGGATTGCACCTGGATTCCTCTAAAGCAAAGCTTTGGTTTTAGGGAAGCTCCACATGCAGTCAGTTGCACACCGATGCCAGCACTTGGTGGGGTGAAGAGGGGGAATGAGGAACAAACACCAAGACCACAAGCTGCCTCCAGGATGCTTTTGCACACATCTCCATCACGCAGTGCAACACCATCTGACAGAAGCTGGAAGCAGCAGAGCACAGTAGGCAGGAGCATTAACCTTGGGACTGAGGCTGTGCCAACAGGGCTGCATCCTGCTGGAGACCCAAGACTGTGTCGACCGACTGCATTGCAGCATCCCTTGCCTTTACCCAGCTCCCTTGTACCACCAGCACTGGGCAAAGCAGCCCTTCACTGTCAGTATCCCTCAAGATCAGTTGTGAGATGGCTCTCACACTTGTTTTGAAGATGATGATGTCTAATAACTATGCAGATTATGGGTCCAGGGCAGAGACAGCCCTCTTGGCCTTGTTCCCAGAATGCTCCCTACCAGGTTTAAGGGCTGCTAAACTATTTAAAGGGGGGAAAGAAAAAAAAAAAAAAAGCCAGCTACATAACTTCCTTGCAGCTTGAAGATCCACTTCTGGAGTCAGCTTACAAGCAGCTTTTAGGATGGAAGCAAAGATCCTTCCGGTGTCTCATTGCTCCTTTTCACTCCCACCTTGTGTCTTCTCTTGCAGTGCTCCTGTGATGAAGCAGATCAGCAAAGCATGCAAAAGGCTTCTGGCATTGTCCCTGATGCCAGAAAAACCAAGGAGAAAACAACTTTTCACCTTTTCATCCCTTTTGACTGACTGCTCTTCTGCCTTTGCTGGTTCCCCCAGCTGTTTTTCTCCATTTCTATCTAGCTTGCCTTCCTCTTCTCCTTAACCTATTGCCCTCTCAGCATATGGCATCAAGGGTCACTTAAGGACAAGGACCTCCCCTGCCCTCACTGCTTGAGCTCATCCCCAGCCCTGGGAGATAGCAGCCTCCCTCGGGCCACTGCCAGAAACTGTCTATGGCAGACCCTCAGGCCATGAGCCATGGCTGTAACCAAGAGACACGACAATATTTCCTGAGGAGAAAGCTGACCAGACAAGGCTGACGCTGCCTTTCCTTTTGGAGATGACAGGTGTGACATGCTCAAGATGAGGGTGTTTCATCAGCCTGCACACTGAAGAAGTACCAGGATTTTTTTTAGGGTGGGCAATTTTTCCTGTTGTTCCAAAACCCAGATGAGGAACCATCACCGTATGGCCAAACCCAGACTGGAAAAAGACGAGTAACCACTGGTGTCACCAGCAGTCACACCACTACACCATCTCAGCAGAAGAGAAGTGGTGTGACTGAATGCATCAAAAATGAAACTTGTGGGTTAAACAAACTGAATTTGCTGGAGGGGGTTATCTCATGTTGCAACAACAGCCAGAAAACCAACTACCTGCCCAAGGAGAGCAGCAGTTGTCCTGAGTCCTCCTTTGGTCATGGGTGGTAAATGACTTAAACAGCCATGGGCAACCTCAACCTCCCCTTTTCTGTTTGCAAGAGTCACAGCTGGAATCAGCTCCCCTCCCTTGGTAATGCAGGTGAAAACAAAAGGATGTTTGAGCAGTTTGCCTGATATTAGATTTGTGCTTTAAAATTCAATCCAACATCTCAAAGCCCTGCTCCTGATAGTGACAAAGAAGGAGGCTATTGAGTGACAAAAGGAACTCAATGTTTGGAGAACATTTTAGTCCCTGCAAAATGAACTCACTGAAGGAATTTGCACAGCCTCCCACAGTCTAGTTACTGAATTACTAAACCAGTTTCTCCCAACCATTTGCAGAGCAAAATTACAATCAACTGGAGGATCTGGTATTAGAAGTACTCAGTGAATAAGCTTTTACAAAATAGAAGCTAAAAGGTTTGCAGATCTGTTTCACATCTGTGGCTCAGACATAATCAGCTCCTTCTTGTTCCCTCTTTTAAAGTGTGCCCACAGGATCTGACTTATACTGAGAAGAGGTCCAAAACACAAAAAAGTTCTAAATGTCTCTTAGAACTTCTACAGAGGTTGAATTAGATATGCTTTATCAAGGAGTCCCCCCTCTTCATGTGTCCCCTTTTAACTTATTCTATCTTTTCAAGTAGTAAGGAAAAAAAAGAAAAAAAGGAAAAAAAAGATGACCAAGAAGATGTAGAAGTCTAAGCATTTGTGAGCCTAATTTTTGCCTTTGGATGAGACTTAAAATGTTTCAATTTACAGAGTAGCTTCATGCCTAAAGCTATTTGTGGTGTCTCTGTTTTCAAAATCACTGCACCTTCATGTTTCTTCGTGGTGCTGGAGGTGAAAAAAACCCACACCCTGTTCTCCAAGCTCTCTTCCACTGACTTCACACTGCCTCACTCTCTCTCTCTTGAAGTTTTTTCCCCTCTTCTTCCGTAATTTGATACACAAAGCAAGGTGGATGCACTGAGCTATCCCAAAAAGCACATTCACAAGGTGAAAGTTATCTCCCTTCTTCTTCTTTGTATTTAGTGCTGACCACACAGAGTCCAAAGGCTGCATGGTCCCTTCATCTTTGCCCTGGCCAACCAGTAAACAACCATTCTCCTCCTCCCACAGTCAGGACCCATGGGCTTTGGGGGGCTGGCAAGCAGCAATAGTGCTACACAAGGGGCTCTTAGCATCTCCAAGTTATTTACATTAACTGAGCTGGAACCAGATCAAGCCTTGAGTCATGTACAGAAGTGGCCATCTTCACTCTATACAGCTCCCCAGATTTCAGACAAGGAGAAGACCAGCTCAGGGCTTTGGACTAAGCTGGTAGTCTTTAGGTGGGAACCAGTCTGATCACAGACTGCTGTGTAAGCTGTAGTTAGAGAAAAAAACAACTCAACCTTTTCCAAGTCCGTTATGGCAAAGGGCAGAGAGATCATAGAATGGTTTGGGTTGGAATGGACCTTCTAGTTGGAATGGATCATCTAGTCAAACCCCTCCTGATGTGGGCAGGGACATCTTCCACTAGACCAGGTTGCTCAAAGCCCCACCCAACCATTCCTGGCTTTCAACCCTTCTGAAAACAGCAGAACATCCTCCTGCTGTAAGAGACTTTGTTGGGTACCACTTCTGTTCCTGCAGGTGAGCTCCAGCCCAAATATGCAAAGCAGGGAATAAAGGATGGTGACAGACACATGCACAAAGCCACCTCACTGGCTCTGGCTAGACCCTGCTGGGACATCATAGAATCACTGAATGGTTTGAGTTGGAAAGGACCTTCAAGGGTCATCCAGTCCAACTGCCTTGCAGTAAGGGGTTTCAGGATGGGGAGAAAGGAAAACTGTTGTCTATTCTCCTAGCACCACGTCAGTATGAAGCAGCAGACATGCTCACTGCAGGGCTATAAAACTTCCTACAGCATTTCAAAGCAGCTCTGGTGACCTTGTCCATGGATAGCTACCTACAGATGTGCAATCATCGCACTGCACCATCCCCACCCACAACTGCAGACATGTTCTGCTCAGTGCTCTCTTCCCTTGGCACCTCCTGACCCAGCAGTGCATGGATGGAAAACGGAAAGGGAAGAGCCACCTCTGCCCCAGTGGATTATCTGTCAGTAGTGGAAAGGACTGTAACCCAAGCCCACCCTCTGCCCAGTTCAGCATCAGCTCAGGAGTGGTGTTGGGAGACAAATCAAAGCACTTTGCTTAGCCAACTCCCAACGCACTTTCCCTTCCTGCATGTTGTTGTGAGACACTGCATCCTGCTGAGAGATCCCCTTCCCCTCACACCCACCCCACCAGCTCTGAGTTACGAGGGCCCCTGGAACAGTTCATTTTTCCGTCTCTCCCCATGCTTTCCAGAAGTTCAGATCTGGGGCTGAGACAACAAAGTCAGTATACAGCACCAGGAGAAGCTCTTTTGGGGTTTGAAGCCTGCCCACCCCTACAGCCAGAAGTTTCATTAAACTATTAGTTAATAATATTGTACAGTGAGGTGTTACTAGGGCTTCATACAAAGCTCTGGAGACACATGCCTAAGATGATGAATCCTTCTCTTAATCTTTCTGTTACACCCTGACTGCATGTGGTCCCTTTGTCTCATACCTCCCCACTCCATTCCCTAGAGCAGATGTTTTCTGAAAATCTGTAATGGTGAATGCCTGCTTCCATCAGCTTCTGCAGTCAGTTGGTGGGATTAAGCTCCACCTCAGACACCAAATACTCTATGCCAGTGGTTGTTGGTAATGCTGTAGCTACTCTGAGGCAGGACAAGCCTTTATGGTCAGGAAAGGCACTTGGAGAGAGAGGCATCCCTTCTCTTCTCAAAGGACCCTCAGGCAGAAGGTGCTTACCTCTTATTCAGCATGCCAGCACCTTCCAAGTGTCGTTTGCCAGTGAAAGCCTCCATTCCCTTTTTATAAGTATTACCATCCCAAACTTCTTAAGTCAACACTGCACCTGAGGCTCCACCACATCTCCAAGACCCTTGGGAACTTCAGTGAAAAACTTGGCCAAACCAGAATAGCACCTTCAGCTCTAATTTCTGCTGAGCCATGCACCATAGCTCTTTATAATTCAAATAGCTGAATTCTGGGAGAAGGCCAAGGAAACTAGTCCCTCTAGCAAAGCCTGTTCCTTCCATCAGCTTCCACAAGCCATGGCAGAAGAGAAAGTGCCACAAAGGTAGCAATCAGGTGCAGATGGAGCATCAGCACCAAGCCACAACTGAAAAGGAGCATGTTGAACTCATATCTAGACACAACTGTCCAGGCTAAGAGCCTACACTGGAAGCTGACAAACCTACCCCTCGTTCGTGCCAAATCCCTTCTTCTTACACCTTCCTGTGTACACCTGCAGTCAGCTCTCAGAGCCTTTACCTACACAGCACCAGTCCAGCAAGTAGGTTGAACATGAGCCAGCAGTGTGCCCAGATGGCCAGGAGAGTCAATGGCATCCTGGCCTGGATCAGGAACAGTGAGGCCAATAGGACAAGGGAGGTTATTCTTTCTCTGTACTCAGCACTGGTCACTGTGTCCAGTTCTGGGGCCCTCAATTCAAGTAAGATGTTGAGGGACTGGAACGTGCCCAGAGAAGGGCAAGGAAGCTGGTGAGGGGCCTGGAGCACAGCCCTGTGAGGAGAGGCTGAGGGAGCTGGGGGTGTGTAGCCTGCAGAAGAGGAGGTTCAGGGGAGAGCTTACTGCTCTCTGCAACTACCTGAAAGGAGGTTGTAGCCAGGTGAGGGTTGGTCTCTTCTCTCAGGCAACCAGCAACAGAACAAGGGGACACAGTCTCAAGTTGTGCCAGGGGAGGTCCAGGCTTTGTATTAGGAGGAAGTTCTTGACAGGGAGAGTGATTGGCATTGGAATGGGCTGCCCAGGGAGGTGGTGGAGTCACTGTCCCTGGAAATGTTCAAGAAAAGACTGGCTGGGGCACTTAGTGCCATGGTCTGGTTGATTGTCTAGGGCTGGGTGCTAGGTTGGACTGGATGAGCTTGGAGGTCTCTTCCAACCTGGTTGATTCTCTGAAGTCAGGTTTTCTTCTAAGGGGCAGGCTGATAGTGGCAATGGTTGCATGCCCACCGAAGGCCCCGTGAAGCAGTAAAGGCACTGTTCCTTTTTCCTGCCCACCTCCAGAAGCTGTGCTGCAAACAGCCCAGGACTAGGCACAGCCAAAGTACCACTAGAATCAGTGGAATAGATCAAAGGCAGAGAGATCAAGGGAGGGCAGAAGGCAGGACCAAGCACACTCCTATCCCACCCTTCCTGCTTCCTCCCAGACCTTAGTTTAGTGCTCTGTAGCCTAAATACATCCATTTCCCTCACCTCTCCAGGGCAGAGAATTACCTGTTTGGCAGTTTCTCTTCACCAGTGTGTTTATGTGTGCTGCTTATCTCCACCACTGTCACACTATTTTTCACCACATGGCAGCATCCTGTGGATTTTTCCAGCAGTTGAAGCCACCGAGGTCTGCTGCACAGGACACAGCAGTGAGGCCAGCTACTCTCCATGAAAAGGGGTTTTCCTGAAGAGCAAGTCCCAAAAACTGTCTAGGTAAGAAGGCTGCTCCCAGATTCCCTTGGGCACAGCCACGCAGCCTTTTCAAGCTCTCGGTGTGCCGGTGATGGAAACTGTAGGTGGGGAAAAAGCTGCACCCACAGGTGCTGCTGAGGTGAGATCCACACAGGTTGTTCTAGGAGGGCACAGGCTCTCACCCACACAAATGGGGAGCTCTGGCTTTTCTGCCTGTTGCCACTCCTCCTCCCCACTAGGTCCAAATAAGGAACTCAGCAATGAATCCCTGCAGTTCATGATTTGTGTGCAAACCATGAGAAGACAGGAGGCAGAAAAACCTGTTTGCGCTCCAGTCGTGTCTTCCACGTTCGCGTNGATTTCAGGTGTTCAAAAGCAGTCATCTACCAGTCTTTCTTCGGAAAGTGATGAATGAGTTTGCATTTCACTGTGGCAGGGCAGATCAGAGAGGTCCAGAGTGAGGGTGACAAAAATAAGGCCCCATAAAAGGTTAAACCACAGGTTTGCAGGGCGCCTCCCAGCCAGAGCTAAGGAATGCTTGAAAGCCAGAAAAGCTTTTCTTTTTGGGCTGTGAGGAGTATTTTTTTTGTTTGATTGTTTTTCGTGGTTTGTTGTTTGGGTTTTTTTTTTTGTCTGAAAGGATAAGAGGAAAGAGTGGGACAATCAAATCTGGTTTCTGTTTATTTCCAGAATTTTACTGTACAAAATATGCAAAGTGTAAAACCGTTTTATGTTTCAGTTTAAAAACAACAAAACCCCCATCCAGCTATAACTTAAGAGAACCCAGCTTGGAACAGAACAATTTACTAGGCTAGACCCACAGTGCATTAATGTCACAGACACCAGGAATTTGCCTACTTCAGTTCACGATTAGAAAAGGACAGAAAGACAAGGTACCATTGCAGTTAAAGTCACATGTGCAAAGAAGAGGGGGAGGTGGTAAAGGAAAAAAAAAAAAAAAAAAAAAAAAAATTTTTGGTGGTTAAAACTNAAAAAAAAGACAGAATTTCTGCTGGTTAACATCTATCAATTAGAAAACCTTGGCAAACCCCATTTTACTATACACAGTTTGTGTAGAAAAAGAGTATTACACAGTGATCAAAAGAGGGTGAGGGAAGGACCTTCGCTCCCACCCTCTTCCCCAAGACACAATAATGCTGAATCAAAGAAACAGGCACAGAAAAGTGTAAGGTTCCTTCACAGTTCCACCTGTGCAGGCAGTGAGCCACAGCATCCCCCACCCTGTGCACACAGGAGATACCACCAAGCACCATTAGCACTGGTGAGAGGTGCTTGGGAAGCAGCCAGAGGGAAGGAATCCCTCTGTGAGAAGAGCATGCATAGGGCAGGGCTGGCTGCCTGCTGCCCACAAGGCTTCAGTATGTTGTGGGGATAAAAAACAGAGTCTCTTGGAGGGATGCAGAGGGGTGGGTAACACCAGTTTGTCCTGCTGGCGCTGCTTGGAGGGACACAGAGGGGTGGGTAACACCAGTTTGTCCTGCTGGCGCCACAGGGACCTGACTTGGGAGCATCCCAAAACGATCCACACCAGCCACAGAGCAGCTGTCAGAAACCACCACTTTTGGTCATCACCTACAGGAGGCAGCAGCCTGAACGCAGGAGGATGCCTAATCCTGTAGGAGACTTCATAGCCCAAAGCCCATCTCTTTTAAGAGAACAGAAATTGGGGGATTTTGGGGTGCTTTGACACAAGAGCACTTCCTTCTTGGAGCTGAACCACCAAGCCCTGTTTGAGGCTTTAGGCAGGCCTGATGTACACACCTACAAGGGCAAAAGAAGACAAACACACAGACACACACAAGCTGGAGGAGAACAGACACCTGCACGCACGTCTCCTGAACAGCTCTCACGTGGCAGGGCAAAACTGAACGCAGTTGAAGAGCAAAGTCTGGGACCAGACCAGAGCATTTCTGCAGAAGACTGCAATGCTTTTGTTTTACCTCTGAAAAGGCAGAGTTCTGAGTTTCGGTAAGCCAGATCGAGTTGGCTTGAACAGGTTTCCATGTTTAGCTGAGTAGATTTACAAGGCCATGGAGTATAGTGATAGGATGAGAGGCACTGGCTTTAAACCACAGCAGGGTAGCTTTAGCCTGGACATTAGGAAGAAGTTTTTTACTATGAGGGTGGTGGAACACTGGTACAGGTTGCCCAGAGAGGTGGTGAGAGGCCTCATCCCTGAGGACATTCAAGATCAAACTTGATGGGGCTCTGAGCAACCTGATTTAGTCTCTAGATGTCTTTGCTCACTGCAGGGGTGTTGGACAAGATGACCTTCAAGAGTCCCTTCCAGGCTGATGCATTCTATGACTCTGGATTTCCAGTTTCTTCATCAGCAAATGATGGAAACCAGGACATCTCAAAGAAGACTTTTAAAAGCTACTTACACAGGACTAGCTTCAGAAATTGATTCCATGCAGCTTTTGGCATACATGACAACAGTGGATTCCTGAGGCTTTGTGTGGAGATTCCCAGCCCAAGAGAAAAGGTTATAATGCTCTGTGAGGGTTGGGATTTGTTCGGATCTCTCCCAAACTTGCACTTCACCATGAGCTGCCCGTGAGCTCCAAACTGCAGCCCTAGCACCTCCCATCCCAGCAGACACTTGTTCTGCTTCACTAGGGAACTTCAGGGCAAAAACCAGAGAGGGTAGGATGGGAGCTGTAGTGACTGAAGCTGCTGTCAGGAAAATCTTTAGAGGCAGAAGTCAGAGGAACAGCTGGCAGGGGTGGAAATTATAGAATCATAGAATGGTAAGGTTGGAAGGNTAGCTGGCAGGGGTGGAAATTAGATCTGCCTTTCTCTCCAGTATGGCCCTACAAGGTGGACTGCTCTTGAAGGCACCCAGGACAACTCCAGAAGCAGCTGCATCACATCACCTTTTCATGCACACTGCATCCCTCCCCAGTTATTCTGCTTCCCATAGGGGTGTGTGGGTGGTTACACCTCCCCTGCACAGGGTGAAATCTGGCAGTTGCCAGCAGCCCCTCTGCTTCCCCAAACTGACCACAGGGACTCAACCAGGAACTGGTACACAGGGGAGGGGAACACCAGAACGCTTGTGGATCTGAGAGCTCTGCCTTCTCTGCTCCCTTCATCAGGACAGCCTCACAGAGCTTACACAAAGGGTACAGGCCCATGGCACTGAGAGGCTAAAAGACCTGCTAATCACCTTTGCCAGGTCTAGCTACAGGATTGGCAAGTATTAATGGTCTCTATCTGCCCCTACACTTCCAGAAGCTTCAAGAAATCTGAGTCTTTCACTCTTCTGTCATCAGAGACAGACAGCCTTTGTGGAAACCCACAGACATCTTCATCTGTTCCAGAACCACTGAAAGTCTTAACCTCATCTGGTTTTGGAGGGTCTCAGTAGAGCTCTGGATTTAGGCTGTAACAAACCTTGCGAGTAAAACAACAAGGCCTTTAAAGTATCTGAGCAGCACACTTGGAGAGTCACAGGAAAAATGCCAACATGGGGGAGAAGAGTGGGGCAACATCACTCCTGTCTAGGCAACACGGCACCCTACCAAATGGCTCAGCCTTTAGTGAAGGATGGCCAGCACAAGGATCTCCTCTGAGGGGAACAGTGGCCACATCAACACCAACAGGGTTGTCTTACAAATCACTTGAATTCTAAACAAAACAATCAAATTAATTCCCAGCCAAGTACAAGCATCCAGGCTGGGAAAGAGGAGGGAGGTACAAGGAGGAAGTACAGGATAGGAGAGACATTTGGAGGAAAACAGCCTACACTTGGCTGGCAAACCCTAGAAGCCTTATTTATGCTCAGCTCTTGGCAGGCTCTGCAGAAGTCAGGACTGCAGGATTTGGAACAGAGCTTTGTTCCCTGTGACTAGATTCTTACTCATTAGCTGGCTATAAACAGAGTTAAACAAACCAGCCTGCTCCCACCACTCAGTGTTTTGATAAATGGTCTGAATTCCTATAGATACTTATAGATCTCAAAGCACTTGTCAACAAGTTGAGTTCAGCCTCACAACACCCCAGTGAGGTAGGTAGGACAGTGGTCCCCTGATTTTGCACAGAGCTAGGAAACAAGAAAATGTCATTTTAAAAAATCCCCCCCAAAACCCCAGGGAATACTCAGGACTCCAAATTCCCCTTTCAGCCTGTCTTTATCCCTAAGCAGGTTGCATTTCTAAAGAGACTGTTTAAGAGGCCAAGTCTTTTCCTGAAGAAGCAGCATTCACACTGCTGACACAGGGAAAAGTGTTCAACCTAAGAGCTGTCCCTTGCTGAGAGTGTCCTTTCCAGCAGCAGGCAGAAAGGGCAGCACTGAACCACGGCACACAGATGAGGAAGGAGACCCCAAGCGAGCGCACACTGCTCCGGTATGGTTCTCCATGCGTTCAAGGATTTAATGCAGTTAAGACATGGGTTTCCTGAGCAGATAGTGTCAGATAACCCCCCTCGTGGGGGAGGGAAAAGGAAAGGGTAAGGAAATCCTGGGAAAGTAAGAAAGATTTGCAGAGGTGCCTGTGACAAGAAGCTCTCATGCACAAGGCACACCCAAGCCCCTGGCAAGGAGGTTCTTGTTCTGGCTTCACAGAAATGAGCCAATTCAGCCACGGGCGGTTGCCTCCACACAGGCATAAGCGCTCCACAGTCTCCCAAGCTACTCCCAGTCTCTCCCAACCTGCTGGTTATGCACATCATAAAAGACAGATACGCACATCTTCAGGAGAGCCAGGCATGACACATGACAGGCTTCTCTTATTTTCTTTTTTTTCTTGCTTTTAAACCAGTCTATAAAAAAAAAAAACAGTCTATCTTTCCAAAATAAAAACACTCACAGGTCACAGTCGATAAAGAAATCCATGTACAGACTATCAGAAAGTCTGACCTAGAAAAACAAACCAAGCACTAAGTGTAGAGAAGGGAAAATTCTACCTACTTCCCATCCTTCAGAGGACACGAGCCTGATCCCATCACATACCATCTAGTTTCTGCACAACCCCACCTTGCTTCTTACACGGAGAAGACAGAATCCAGATGACTACCACATACTTGCAAGAATGGTGCAGGACATTGCAGGTATCACCGCGACAAGGAATCACCAATTTGGACCCTCACTCCTCAGAGTGCTTCCTTGATTCCAAGAGGACTATCTGCAGATGCTGTTGGACATGTGGCTCCACTGCTGCTGAAGCTGGAAGAGTGGCACACACCAGCCATGCCATCCAGGACTAGTAGCGCCTCACTCTTAGCTGGGTCACTTTGCGCTGGTGGGAGCATGAAGGCAACCCCACGAGCTGCTGGAGGAGCCCAGGGAAGGTCTGGAGAAGACCAAAGGAGAGAGGAGGGGCAGTCACAGTCCCCTCAGAAGATGATGCATCCTGGCAAAAGGCACTGACTTATGTACCTCACTGAACTGGGGCACCCTGCATTAAGACACCCATGTGGAGGGTAGCTCAGATCCTGCCTGATAGAGATATTTGCACGGCAATAGACTGGGCAGAACGAACCCCCTGCTTCACACACAAATCCACTGCCATAGAGCTGGGGGTGTTTCAAAGGGATCTGACTAAAGGCAGATGACTGCCAGCCTCAGAGCTGGTTCCAGGGTCATCAGATTTCAGACACCACTTCAGGCTCAGTGAACATTCCAAACCCCATAGAACTTGGGTGACACCAAAGTTGCACACAGAAGCTGCATCTCTCAGGAGCAGACCCCAGCATGGAGCAGAGACTTTCCACAGCACAGAAAGGCCAAGAAAGGCAGGCAGGTTTCCAACATTCAGACATAGTTTGGTATTTCTTAGCTTTAGCTGAAGGCATATGGTGGGGAAGGACACATTGCAGTATTTCCAGAGCACAGGAGTTCTCCACAGCAAGTGCATGTGGCAGAGGTCAGCCCTTCCCTGGCTCCCCTCCTCAAGGAGGGAGGTGCTGGAGTCTTTCCTCCAGATGCACTTGAAGCTAGCTAGTGAGGGAGGGGCACATTCCTGCCTGCACCCCCCTTCCCCTCAAAGAGGCTGTCAGACATAGGGAGGGTCTGAGATTTATTTGAGGGGGAGCCAGCTACTTACCTACCCTGTCCCCGTGCAAATACGCAGTCCTTGCAGGTGCAAAAGGAAGTGGCAGTAAGGTAGACCCCGAGGGGACTGTGGCTGGAGAAACACGTTTGCAAAGCCAAAGAGAAAAAGGACAGAGAGAGGGTGCCTTGGGAGTGCCTGACAAAGACGCAGGCAAGCTGCAGAGAGGGAAGCAGGTGAGAGGTAACAGGGAGCTATGTCACACAGAGGTTTCACTAACAAGCACCGGTGAAAAAAGCCCAATGAAACAACCAACATAAAAAAAATAAATCTGAAAAGCTGCAAGATCCAGTTCAAGGCAAGCAACTCATGAGACACAGAGAGCAAACCACCCCACTATGCTCACACAGGGTCCAGCACTGACAGAACAGAGCACACGGAGAGGAGGAAAAGAATAAGTCTTCAGTTTGCAGATGAGATGGGTCAGAGGCAGCCCTCTCACACCTGCCTTTGATAGCTTCTCCTCCTAGACTGAACAGGGGCTGCCACACCCTGGTGCAAGCAGAGGTCTGTAGCAGGAGGTGAGCGATGCGCTCTGAGCAACAGCTACAGGCAGCAGAAGTAGAGAAGCGAAAGCAGAGAAGCACAGCGTGTGAGGCAGCGCTCCAACAGCAAAGCCGACGCCGCGATCGCGCGGAGAAAGACAGGCTGCGAGATTTGCAGGATGCCTGCAGAGAGGGAGGGAAAGGGGAAAAAAACCCAAATCTGTTCTGTCTCCAAGGCTGAGCGAAGCGAGCCAAGTCACCCTGTTGTCTCTTAAGATATTTCTTTCTAGATAAGATATCCCAACTCCCCCCTCCCCTTTCCAAATAAAGTGCAGATGGTCAAATATTACTGGTCCATCATCTGCCAGTTTCAGTCAGCATTGGGGAAAATCAACCCAAAAGCACGATATTGAAAAAAAAAAACCAACAAAAAACCAAACCAAACCCCCAACAACCCACCCTCAAAATCCCTTAGACTGAAGTCTCAGACTGTAAGCGGAGGACAAATTTATGAGATTTAGGGTCTATGAACTCTTCTGAGAGTTTGATGAAGGGGATTTTCTTCACATTAACAACAAGGCTGAAGTCCAAGCACTTGAGGACAAAGACAATTCCGTCTTGTAACCCGCTTGTGACCGCTTCCTCGCTGATGAGCGTCCACTGCTTGGAGAACCAGCGATCCCTGTCGTACTGGAGGGTTGGGCCCGGGTTGAGGTAACGCTCCAGGAATGCCTGCCAAGAGAGGGACAAGCATTAGTGCCGGCCCCACAACTCGCTCTGCATCGATGCCCTCTTCCCATCCCAGACGCAGCTCTGCAAACACAGGCTGCAAATTGTTTCAGCTGCTGCACTTCAGGAGAGATTCTCTCCCCAGTCCTTCACAGCTTTTCAGACCCTGGTAGCAGACACAACTGTCAAGAGATTCTCTTTCAGTCCACCCCAGCAGGCTTGCAAAGTTATACCCCTGACTTCTACTGTCAGCGCTGTCATTTGGCAGCAGTTCAGTAAAGCAGTGGTCATTTCTCCCTTGCCAACCGCACAGGCCTTCCCAAAACCACAGTCCCAGACAGGCAGTTGGAATAGCTTGATCTGAAAGAGGGAGTGCCAGGTGAAGCAGAAAGCAGAGGTTTTCATGTCTGCAGCCTGAGTGAGGCCGCAAAACTCAAAGCAAAGCAGGTAACACCATTTGACATGGTTTGTGTTTTACAGAATCACAGAATGGTAGAGGTTGGAAGTGACCTCTGAAGACCACCTATAGTCCAACTCCTATGCTAGAGCAAATCACACAAGAACACAACTGGACAGTTGTGAAATCCCTCCAGAGATGGAGACTCCACAATCTCACTGGGCAACCTGTTCCAGTGCAGTGTCTGCCTTCAAGTGAATATTTTCACTCTGTTTATGTGCAATCTTCTGGAGAGTCTGGTTCCACCTCCTGACACTTGCCCTTTAGATATTGATAAGCATTAACAAGTGCAACCTATGATGCACTGATCACATTACAGACAGCAACTATGAAAATCTCCACTCTCCTCCCTTGACAACGTGCTGCACTGCATGCACATACAGATGTGCCACCCCTTTTTCTCTCCTTCCTGCCTCAGCATCAGAAAAAGCATCACCTTTGGTGTCATGTTATTGGTGATGCAGAAGGACAAGTGTTGCAAGATGCTCTCCATGCTGTGGTACTGCTGCTGGCGGGTGGTGCGAAGGTACTTCTGCAAAGCTCTTGCCATGGAGGGAAAGATTGCCTGGGCTGTTTCTCGGGGGTCCATCATCTCTCCTGGAGCTTTCTGTTGTTCCTCTGCCTGGAGACGTTTGATGTGAGTGAAAGCCTCCTCTACTGCAACCACGAGCCTACAGGAGGAAAACCAGGACACCAAGAGTTGAAACAAGAAAGGTTGGGTGAGTCTTTGGATAAGGTAGTGCCTAGGAATCAGGATTCACAAGCTCCTATTCTCATCTCTGCCACCAAGTCACTGCTTGCCATCAGACAACTTATCTAAGATCTCTACTGCAAGTCCAAGGGGTAGAACGACAGCTTTTCTTTCCTTGCCCAAGCCATCCAGCAACTGGGGGTCACAAGCCACGATTGAGACTTTAAAAACCTAAGTGTCGTGCCTGGTTCTGCCAACACAGCATAAACGTGAGCTCCGTGACTCAAACAGGACACAGCTGCCCTTGTGCTCAAAGCCTCTCTCTGAATACAAGGACTCCAGCACGCAGTGCAGAGCAAAGCGTAAGGACAGGCAAGCAGTCCGGAAGAGGCTGGCTATAAACTAGCAAGACCCAGGAGACAGACTGCTCTGAGACCCTCTGTGCTCACAAGCTGCAGTCTGCTTCCATTTACAACTGGGTGCAGAATTTGTGCTGCCAAATGATGCTCTGCACCCTTTCACTAAACAGTGATGCTGGTCCTGTCCTTACGTCTAACGCTGCCACTGGAGACAGCCGCTGCAAACCACTCCTGTGTTGGCACAGGTGAGCAAACAGCAAGACCACACCATAAGAAGGCAAACAGATGCCATATGACACTTGTTACTTAATGCTGGGGTAAGTTGCAAGTTAGCAAGGAAAAAGACATGATAACAGAGGAGTTACCCAACAAAACCTTTCTACCCACCCAACAAAACCTTTCTGCCCCTCCACTCAGGACTTGTTTCACACTGGGTTTACATTCAGATCACCAACTACTGTCCAGATAGCTCTCAATGCCCAGACAAAGTTGCCTCAAGCAGAGGTAAACATTTAGACTGTGTATGAGGAACAAGATGAGAAGCCCTGAACGCTGCCCATTTTGTTTCATTTGACTTGGGGAGGTGTGGAAATCGGCTTCTGATCTCCTCAGATCTTTTTTGTTGCAGCTCTGACTTTCCTCCTTGGAAACATGTAGCCTGATCTTCTAGTGGTTGATGGTTTTCCTCTGACTAAGTAGCTGCTCTAACCAAACTCTGCAAGGAACGGAGAAGTGCCTGAGTTAGGAAAAGAAAGCTCAAAGTTCCTATTGCTCCGAGGCTGGAAGACAGCTCAAAACAGAGCAGCTACAGAGCAGAAGTCTGACCAAGGCAGGTTTGGGGACACACATACTGTGCCAGGACTTTCCCAATGAAATATAGACAGGCAGAGGAAAACACAAAAGCCAGTTCCTTCCAGTTATGGCACATTCCTTCCAAACCCAGGTCAGCTCAAGGGTGCCTGTTTGTAAGCAACTCACCTCAAATTGCTAGGTGTGCTAACTAAAAATGATATTCAGGGTCTGGAGCAAACAGAGGCACTATCTTGGGTCACCTCAACAAAGGCTCAGAAAATGCACTTAAAAGAATCATAGAACTGTTTTGGTTGGAAAATACCTCTAATATTTGATCCAACCTTTGACCCAATATCACCATGGTCGTTAAGCCCTATCCCAAAGGGCCACATCTATGCATTTTCTGAACACTTCCAGCGATGGTGACTGCACAACCTCCTTGGACAACCTGTTCCAATGCCTCATCACTCTGACAGCAGAAAAAATTTCCCTAATATCCAATTGTAACCCTGGAACAATTTCAGGCCACTTCCTCTAGCTCTATCACTCCACTCTAGGGAAAACAGATTGACCCCCACCTCACTACAACCTCCTTTCAGGAAGCTGTAGATAGTGAGGTGGTCTCCCTTCAGTCTCCTTTTCTCCAGGTTAAACACGCCCTGTTCCTTCAGTTGTTCCTCTTAAGAACTGTTCTTCAGACCCTTCACAAGCTTTGCTGCCCCTCTTTGGACCTGCAACTCCACATCTTTCTTGCAACAGGAGGCCCAAATCTGAACATGGTATTTGAGGTGCAGCCTTAAATACGTTCCAAAACAAGTCACAATTGCTTCCGGTTGTGTCTGTCTTCCCCCAGCTCACTGGAATGTACAGTCAACAAATTGCCCCTTTGAGTTGTCTATAAAGACAAATATTCTCCTTGCCCTTGAACAGGCAATGCCAAAATGCTCCACCATTCCTGTCCCTGGATTACTTGAGCTGAGCAAACAAGACTAGGCACGGAGGAAAATAATGGGATTTCCCACAGCAAGTAACTGCAGATCTGCCGAGCACTGGACCGTTCCTTAATCCATGACATTGCATTAGCTTATCTGCATAATAGACACAAGCTCCGCTTCATGCATGTTCCTCAGATAATTCTGGTTGCAAGCTGTCACCATCCCTTATGCATCTGGGTTTCATTTGCTTCTTTGCTGTGACAGATTTACAGCCAACCTACAGCCCTTAATCAGCCTTGTCAGGCTCAGCAAGCCCCAGGCGACCGAGCCAAAGGACACCCGGGAAGGGAGAGCTTTACCTCGCGCGGCGTTTCTTCACCCGGCGCTCGTGGTCAGCCTCCTCGTAGTAGAGTTCGTTGTGACTGGAGTCCCTGCGCCGTGCTGCGGCTGCGATCATGGCACGGGACTGCCCGGAGGCGTTGTTACCGGGGCCTTTGGGAGGCAAGGACGAGACAGGCGGTGTTACCGTCACGGGATTGCAGCTGGGACACCACCGGCACCCTGTAGCATGTCGCAAGTGCTCTGTGGCTCCAGCCTTCCCAGTCAAAGCCTTAAACCCTTCCCCAGTCCTCAGGAGCTCTAGGTAGGAAGACTGCCAGGCAGCAGGGGCTTAGAGAGGGAGCTTTGGCACATGGACTAGGGAAGTTAGTTGGGATGAAGGATCTCACACAGCGTACACAAGGGCAGAGGCGAGGTGCACATGCCAAGGATGCGACTTACCACCCATTACGTGTGTTTTCAGTTTGAGGGCAAGGACAGCTGGAACACACCGTATCTCAGCAACAAGACGGTGTGAGAGCGCAAGAAGTGAGGTGATGAAAAGAGGAGAAAGACAAACACAAGGACATCATGAGACATGGAGATGAATGAACAAAAGCCGAACTCCAGACAATTACATGCAGGGAGGAAAAACAGGATGCAACGGCAGAAGGGTCATCTTTAGACAAAGCACAGACTTTTCCAGAAGGGCAGATACTGTTGAGGCAGCAGTCCTGCAATAGGCTAGGCTAGGGTCTAAAGGTGTAGGAACTACTCAGGGCACTCTAAGCAGCATCTGCCATTACAGCTTCTGTTGCTGATCCTACTCAGCTACAGGAACAGGGGAACTGCAATCTGCTTCATAACACCAAGACAAGCGATCAAGCTGTCTAACACCATAACTAGTGACCTTAAAATAGAGCAGTAGGTTCTGCAGCTCCCTCATGAAGCTCACGGCTCTCGCTGTTTGTACAGAGTGAGGGAAAAAAAATGCTGCCCCAGCAGAGTGTACTAACCCTTCTGTCTAGGTAGGGGATAAAGGTGGGTCTACCTAGAGGGACAAAGAAGCCTAGGACTGCCTCCAAACCACCAAGAGTTGCTTTTCTGACTAACTCCTCTGAAAGCGCACAGCCTCAACCGGCAGTGGTTAAGGCAGATCAGTTGCACAGGCATGCTTAAAACTGTTCTGCTCATGCAAGGGCAACTCCTAACTTTTTTTCTTAAAAAGCACAAACCAGATTCCAAGAAGCTCAGCAGAGGGAAGGACAAGCATTCATACAGATGGCTTTGTAAGAGTCTAAACACTTCAGCTTTTGTTTGACAGCATTAAAATGGAAGATATGACTCAAGGGAGATAAAAGATCCCAAATTTGGCTTAGAACTGGGCTTTTTGACTATGCCTTGTGATGAAAATCCTGATTTTGAAGGTGAGCCTCCCCACTCTGTTTAAGAGAGATTGCAGCAAGATCCTTTTCCTTTCTGGTTGCTCCCGTATCAAATACAAAAGCTGTCAACAAATTAGGCTGCCTTAATAGCATTATTCTCTTTTCACTTGGAGGCTGGAAGAGACTGTTTGGATGCCAAGGTAACTACAGCAGCCAAAACTACACCTTGCTTTGCAAAACGGATGGGAATCTTCTTAAGGACATGCCTATAAGATTGTGATTGCCATGTCCACAAAGGTGATTATGGTATTGCAGTAGGAATAGCCCAAGCAACTCGGTACTGCCCTGAAAGAGGAGGCATGAGTCTTTCAGGTCCTGGCAGGCTCAAGAGTTTAACACTTGGAAAGACCTGCTAGCCACAGGTGTAGCTTGCTTCTGGTTCCTTTTCATCTGACAGTTTTGTGAGCTACCAGCTTCTAAGCAACTAAGGCTAACAGTTTTTTCTAAACAAGCTTAGGAGACTCAATGTCCCAGCAGGTGCTGCAGGAATAGGGGACCTGCCACCTCCTGAAGTGATGCAACAGTGCAGGAGAACCCAGGTTAGCTAGTAACCAGAACGAGATATACCGCAGCCACTCTGGCAGACCCTTGGGTTTGAATGGGATCAGAAAGCCTTCACTTTCCACACATCAGCTCTCATTTGACAGAAGCTGGAATGAAACATTTTTGCTCTAGGAAAGCACAAAGCAAGTCTCTTTTCTTCCCCTTTCCAACTCAACTCATTTTTTCCCACCCAAAACCTTCTTCAATCCAGGCAGAATGGACCATGAAGATGATCAGAGGGTTGGAGCAGCTCTGCTATGAGGACAGGCTGAGAGGGTTGGGGCTCTGCAGCCTGGAGAACAGAAGGCTTCCAGGAGACCTGATAGTGGCCTTCCAGTATCTGAAGGGGGCCTACAGAAAGGCTGGGGAGGGACTATTGACAAAGTCTTGCAATGACAGGACAAGGGGCAATGGGTTTGAACTGGCAGAGGGGAGATTTAGACTGGATGTTAGGGGGAAGTTGCAGTGAGGGTGGTGAGACACTGGCACAGGTTGCCCAGGGAGGTTGTGGCTGCTCCCTGGAGGTGTTCAAGACCAGGCTGGACAAGGCCTTGTGTGACCTGTACTAGTGGGAGGTGTCCCTGCCTATGGCAGGGGGTTGGAACTAGATGATCCTTGAGGTCCTTTCCAACCTTACCATTCTATGATTCTATAAGACACAGTAGGCAAGCTCCTCTCCCTTCCCCCTGCCAGGATGGAGACATCTCACTGTAACGATCCAAGGCTCCAATCAGTTTTACAGACTGAGGAGTGCTGCATCCATCTTGGGGAAGCACTTAGAATAAGGTCTTTTAAATTTCTGAAGTCATCAAAAATGAAAAAAATAAAATAAAATAACAACACAGCCCCATCAGGCACTAAAATTTGGAAGGCAAAACAATCATATTTTTTTCTCCAGGACAGATATTCTTCATATTTTGGTCTCCACACCCTGCATGCATCATCACCTTGCCCAGCTAAGTCCCTTCAGTCTCTTTTCCATTCCAGCTCTCAAAGCCTTTCAATACCACCAAATTCCCAGGCAGGAAGTGCCTTAGCTCATCTTGTCAGAGGACTTCAGCCATCCTTCACCACTAAAGCTTCCCTACACAACTTCAGCTCCTCCATCAAAGGAATGCATGCTTTTATAAAGGCTGTAATGGCTGGGCACACCCTGCTTATCGAGTTTAGCTTTTACTGATAGCCTTTGAGAGTGTCAAAGATTAAGTCCAGTTTTCACTGCTCTGAGTGTCCACAGGGACCCACCCAACCAGCCTCTCACAGGCCTCTCTTTCGAAGCCTAAAAGTTTGGGATAGGTTTTAGAATGTCAAAGTTCAAGCAGGACTGTTATCTGTGTCTGAATTTCCACGAACTGCTTAGCATCAGGATGGCCTGGGAGCATGGCTGTGCATAAGCCAGGCACAGTTAATTTAGTACTCTAAGGTTGCAGGTTGATGAAAACTGCTTTCACTGGCAACTGCTGCTTAGGCAGTTGCTTCTTCCCACATTGGTACCAGCCTTCTTCACCCTTCTGAAGGCTTCCTGTGGCAACAGCACAGTAAAGAACCAGGGAACTCATTTAGGTTAAAAGTTGTGTTTATTGTGCTATCATGACCCTAGTGCCATAAAAAGCAGAGGCTGCCTAAAACAATCGGTGGCATCAAAAAGCACTTGTCCAGCCTCCTAATAATTAAGCCTGATCCAAAACTTGGCCATTTCATCTGGCAAAGACAAAAGTCTTATTGTGGCCTAAAGATTATTGGTAAAGTCACCGGAATCCCAAATTCAGCACTGTCAGGATGACTTCCAGCAAGAGACAAGGATTTGGCAAAGCAAGAAGGGGAGAATGTGTGCATAACAAAGCAGAAAGCCAACTTGGCCCTTCCCCATCCCAGCCAACCTCAGAGACTACATTTCACCTCACCTACCATCAACATTGTAGACTTTCAGGCCGGCCATGTGCTTGGCTGCACGGGATTTGGAGGCTGTTAACAAGGCTGGGTTGTAGACTGTGAAATCTCTGTAGTAATTTTCCAGAACCACCAGTGCAGCTCGCTGGATGCTAAGGGAAAAAACAAAAAACAAAACCAAAACCTCAAGACAAACCTCTTCAAAATGCAACAAATTCTTTTATTTCCTGGAAATAAGAAAGGGAAAAGAAAGCCACATTATTTGGAATTGGGTTGTCATGCCCACAGAATTGGGCAATGTGCAGAATACTAATCACTCTCTCTAGGACTTGAGATTTCATTTGGGATGCAAGACACATGTCCCTACCCTCACCTCGGCAGGAGGATGGCAGCCTCCTGTCCCCAGGATGATCCCTAACCACGGGCAGCACAGAAACTGAAGCACTTGGCTGCCTGCAGTATGGGAAAATAAGAGGACCAAAGGTCAGCCTGCTCTGGCAGTATGACAGCTATGACACAGAGACCTTGCTGAGGCTGAAGATCGGAGCACCACAGTGGTTTAGCTGCAGCTGAGTGGCCTAGATGGAAGAACCAGCTCAGAGTAGATGTCTTTCCTTTTGAGTCATTTCCAGTTGCACCTCACAGTTTCTCAGATCTCCCAATCTCTTCTCCTTTCACAGGGAGATAAGATCGTTGCCGGAGGAGCATGGCTGCTGGAGAAGGGATTACCTCAGTACTGCTTGTTAAATCCCAGGGACAGAACAAGGAGCAGTGACACTCCCTCCCTCCCTTTGAAGGGATGCCTCTGCATAAAAAGATGACACACGGGAGCAAAGCAGCATGCACGACAGCAGCAGGAAGGGCTCATCCCAGAGGTATCTTCCTTTGCAGTCATTTTGACAACAGTGAGCTATGTCTGCAGGCACTGCTACCAGTAAACAGGACAGCATTCCAAAACAAGCCAGAGCTGTGCTGTTGGAAAATTACAGAATGGCTTAGATTGAAAGGGTCCTTAGAGACCATTCACTCCAACCTCCCTGCCATAGGCAGGGACACCAACACATATGCAGGATCTAGGACACAGCTCTCTCCAGGTCGCTCTGCCTCCATGCCCCAGTGCAGCATCCAGAGGGCTGCAGCAGCTTTGCTGTGAGGACAGGCTGAGAGAGTTGGGGCTCTGCAGCCTGGAGAAGAGAAGGCTTCGAGGGGACCTGATAGTAGCCTTCCAGTATCTGAAGGGGGCCTACAGGAAGGCTGGGGAAGGATTATTTACAAGGTCCTGCAACGACAGGACAAGGGGCAATGGGTTTGAACTGGCAGAGGGGAGATTTAGACTGAATGTTAGGAGGAAGTTCTTTCCAGTGAGGGTGGTGAGGCACTGGCACAGGTTGCCCAGGGAGGTTGTGGCTGCTCTCTCCCTGGAGGTGTTCAAGGCCAGGATGGAGGAGGTCTTGAGTAAGCTGTACTAGTGGGAGGTGTCCCTGCCTATGGCAGGGGGTTGGAACTAGATGATCCTTGAGGTCCCTTCCAACCTTACCATTCTCTGATTCTATGACTCTAAAGGTGACTCCACCACCTCCCTGGGCAGCCTGTTCCAATGCCCAACTACTCTTTCAGTAAAGAATTTTTCCTAATTTCCTATCTAAACCTCCTCGGCACAACCTGAGGCCATTTCCTCTCATTCTATCAGAAGAGGCTGACCTCCACCTCTTTTCAAATTGTTGTAGAGGTCTCCCCTCAACCTCCTTTTCTCCAGGCTAAACAACCCCAGTTCCTTCAGCTGCTCCTCCCAAGACCTGTTCTCCAGACCCTTCACCAGCTTCATTGGCCTTTGCTGGACATGCTCCAGCACCTGAACATCTTTCTCGCAGTGAGGTGTATTCAAGGTGCAGCCTCACCCGTGCTGAGCACAGGAGCACCATCATTCCCCTGATTCTGTTGGTCACACTGTTCTTTGATACAGGCCATGGGGTGTTTAAGGTCAGTCTGGATGAGGCTTCAGCCAGCCTGATCTAGGGTAGGGTGTCCCTGCCCATGGCAGGGGGGTTGGAACTAGATGATCCTTGTGGTCCCTTCCAACCCTAACTGATTCTATGCTCTTGGCCTTCTTGGCCACCTGGGCACACACTGGCTCATGCTCATCCATCTGTGAAACAGCATCCCCAGGTCTTTGTCTCCTGGGCAGCTTTCCAGCTGCAACACTGCAAAGGGTTGTTGCAACCCAAGCGTAGGACCTGGCACTCGGTCTTGTTGAATCTCACACAGTTGTCTTTGACCCATCAATCCAGCCCCTCCAGGCCCCCCTGCAGAGGCTTCCTACCTTTAAGCAGATACATGCTCCCACCACCCTAAGTATGATAGAAAACATCCTAAGTATGATTAGGAATAGAGTTGTATTGCAACTCCTGAAGTTTTCTCAAGAGAGGAGAAAGAGGCTACAGACAAGAAAATTAGAAGGGTCACAGGAATTAGCAACAGCGAGGAGAAGGCTGAATCAGAGCCTTCTGGGCTGTGTTGCTCAACTTCTTTAGCCACATCAAGGGAAAGCCTCACCCTGCGCAGCACAGGACAGCCAGCCCTGCCCCAAGTGGGAGCTGTAAAGCAACAAGAACCCCCCCTCCCCCTTCAACAAAAGCACAGCCATTCCGACACAGCAGAAAAGGATCCAACACACTTGTGCAACAGAACGTGCCAGGAGGAGAGTAACCACAAGCAAACAAGCATCCAGAGCAGCCCTGAGGAGCGAGGAGGAGCAAAGCAAAATGCTAAGGAAGCATTCCGACAGAAATTCCGGTTTTTTGGGACTTTCCACTGCAGGGCAGACCCCTGTGCTGCCTTGTGAACAAGGTAAGTGGCTGCAGCAAGTCTCTTCTCCACCCACACGCCAGGAATGGAAATTGGCAGTCTTCCCGGAGCCAGTGTTCCGAGGCTCTTTCCTTGCAGCAGTGTCTCGGGAGGACTTCAGCACCATGTCGGTCACTGCTTTCATTCACCCCACACTTCAGCAAACTCAGGCTTTTTTCTCACTTCCACGATTTAAAAAGAATAGGGAGGGGCAAGAAGAAAATGAACAGAAAGTTTCAATACTTCAATGTCTGTTTGGAGAAGGTCAGAGTGAGGATCCTTCTCATGTCAGAGTGCCTTACCAAGAGGATCTGGCATCCCAGTGTATTTCATGTGTTGTAACAGACTACAGAGAAAAGGGTATCAGGGCACAAAAAGTAACACTTAGAGAAGACAGAATGGTAGGGGTTGAAAGGGACTTCTGGAGATCATTTAGTCCAACCCCCCTGCTAATGCAGGTTCATCTAGAGTGAGCTGCAGAGGAATGTGTCCAGGAAGGTTTTGAAAGTTTCCAGAAAAGAAGACTCCACCACCTTTCTGAGCAGCCTGGTTCAGTGCTTGGGGACCCTCAAAGTAAAGACGTGTTTCCCCCTGTGTTCCAGATTGTGCCGGTTGCCCCTTGTCCTATCACTGGGCACCACTGAAAAGAGCCCAGCCCCATTCTCTCCACCTCCATCCATGAGATATTGATAGGCACTTATAAGATCTCTTCTCAGACTTCTCTTCTTCAGCCTAAAGAGCCCCAAGTATCTCACTTTCTCCTTCTAAGAGACCCTCCAGCCCCCTCATTATCTTCACGGTCCTCTATTCAGACTCAAAATCCAAGACATGAGAGAAAACAAACGGTTTGGCACAGGCCAGTGTCCTGCTGGAAACTGAGTTTTCCTTGTAGGTACTATCAGCAAGACTCAATATTTTGTTGCTTTGCATTCTATGTACTTTGAGGGTTTTCTTTCTTTCTTTTTTTAATTATTAGTAGTACTAGTGCCCCGAAGAAGGCCATGTCACAGCACGCTGCCAAGAGAGAAAGTCAACAAGCAGAGCCAACAGAAGTGCTGGGTACCTCAGTGGTATTTGGCAGCAGCAGAGTGCAGAGTCTTTTACAAACAGTAATGAATTAACTTTTACAGAGCATCCAAGGAAGTGAAGGAGGAGATTACATGACACAAAGGCAGCAAGTACAGCCAAATTTTTTTCTCTCAAAAGGTAAGGCAGCAGCAGTTTTGCGTGACTACTTGCTGCCACACGGGATTTTGATATTTAAGGTCCTGCCCTACTCTGTAGCTTCAGAGGCCGCTTTGGCTTTGTGTTTGCCTTCTGTGACATAGCTACACCAATACTGGATGTGGCATTTTTAGAGGATTTCCCATCTACTCTGCTCTTGTGAGACCTCACTTGGAGTGCTGTGCCCAAGTTTTGGTGTCCCCAGCACAGGAAGGACACCAAAACTGTTGGAGTGGGTCCAGAGGAGGCCACGGAGATGATCAGAGTGCTGAAGCACCTCCCCTATGGGGACAGGCTGCAAGAGTTGGGGCTGTTCAGTCCAGAGAAGTGAAGGCTCCAGGGAGATCTTAGAGCAGCCTTCCAGCACCTGAACAGGGCCTACAAGAAGGCTAGGGAGGTACTTTAAACACAGGCTTGTAGTGAGAGGATGAAATAGAATGGATTGAAGCTTGAAAGAAATTCTTTACAGTGAGGGTAGTGAGACACTGGAACAGGCTGTCAAGGAAGGCTGTGGATACCCCCTCCTTGGAAGTGTTCAAGACCAGGCTGGATGGGGCCTTGAGCAACTTGGTCTAGTGGAAGGTGTAAATGCCCATAGTGGAGGGGTTGGAGATAAGGTCCCTTCCAACACAAACCATTCTATGATTTCCAGGAAAACAAGACAGTAATATGCTGAAGCAAAGTACCGGGCCCAGTTTTGTTCAGTATCTTTATCAACGACCTGGATGAGGGCATTGAGCTTACCCTCAGCAAGTTTGCTGATGACACAAAACTGGGGTGGGTGGTTGACAGCCTGTCAGGCTGTGCTGCCATCCAATGAGATCTGGACAGGCTGGAGAGTTGGACAAAGGCAAGCCCCATGAAGTTCAATAAGGATAAGTGCAGGGTCCTGCACCTGGGAAGCAGTAACAGCAGGCACCAGTACATGTTAAGGATTGCCCTGCTGGAGAGCAGCTCTATGGAGAAAGATCTTGGAGTTGTAGTGGACACCAAGTTCTGCAAGGACCAGCAATGTGCCCTTGTGGTCAAGAGACCAAATGGCATCCTGGGGTGCATCAAGAAAAGTCTACGTCTAGGGAGATTCTTCTCCCCCTCTACTCCAGGTGAGACCACATCTGGAATATTGTGTCCAGTTTTGGGCTCCCCAGTTCAAGAGAGACAGGGACCTGCTAGAGAGAGTCCAGCAGAGAGCCAAGAGGATGACTGGGGGACTTGAGTATCTCCCCTAGGAAGAGAGACTGAGAGACCTGGGGCTGTTTGGTCTGGAGAAGAGAAGACTGAGAGAAGATGTGATCAATGTCTATAAATATCTGAGGGGTGGGTGTCAAGTGGATGGAGCCAATCTCTTTTTGTTGATACACAGTAATAAGACAAGGAACAATGGATACAAACTTGAACATAGAAGGCTTCACCTCAACACCAGGAGAAACTTCTTTACAGTGAGGGTGATAGAACACTGGAGCAGGCTGACCAGATAGGCTGTGGAGTCTCCTTCTCTGGAGACTTCCAAAACCTGACTGGATGCATTCCTATGTGGACTCCCCTGGTTGATTCTGCCTTGGCAGGGGGGTTGGACTTGATGATCTCTGGAGATCCCTTCCAACCTCTAATATAGGAAAGAAGCCTATTTGTATAGCCAAAATATTGCCCTTGGGTTTCTAGAACACCAAAGTTATGATTTCTAGAAATGTGGTTCTACAACCTGGTTCTTCTTTCCACAAACCACCACCTTCTGGTTTCTAGAAAAGGGTTCTGAGTCTCCTGAAGTGTGGGAAAGGGTTAGTGAAAAAGAAAATAGGGAGAAAGGGGGAAAAAGAAGTTTGAGGCCACACTTGTATGCCTAAAGTTGCCACTGGACACACTACAGCCAAACCCAGCTGACTGCAGCAGCCGCCATTCACATGGTTTTAGCAGTCTTGCGCTTTCCTGCTAAGCTAGAAATGCAGCCTGTCATGGTGCTTTTACCAACCACCATCTAGACACTGCTAATCATCAAAAGCAGAGGTGTGCCTCATGCTTTTGCAACAGATCTAGATAGAAGTGCACATCCAGAAAGAGCTGAGTTATTTGCTACCCAGGCTCCCACTTCCTTACCTTGCTACAGATGCAAATCCTGCAGTATCAGAGCTTAGGGTGAGCCACACACCTAAAATCCACTGGGATCCTCAGAGAAGCCTGATCACTGCTATGCTAATTGAGGGCAGAGAGGAGAGACAGCCTGGGGCTATTTAATCAAATTGTTCCCAATACAGACTCCTCCTCTCCATACAACTCAAAAAAAAAAAGTGTTCTCCAGAGCAGACACAAGCATGAAAACAAGGCAAGATCTCTATGCACACAAAGTACTTGCCAGAACCAGTTGGAAATCTCTGGCACCTCAAACAGAAACTGAGTTAAGACTGCACAAAGCAACCTTTCTCCAGCCTACAACTGCATCAAGCTTATCTACAGTAAGAGATGATGAGGTCTTCAAGTTGTTCATTCACAGCTCCTCTTATGCTCTAGCAGTGCTGTCTGTTCACATCCAACAGGCTCAGAAAACTGCACCTTCCCAGAAGCACTCTCCAACCTCACCCCCCTCCCAGAAAAACCCTTTCCCTCATATACCCTTTTGCTAGGCACAGAGGCAGGGTTTGAGTTCCTGGCCTTTCACCACACTTGACTGTTCTTCCAAAGCAAAATTAGTGGGACTGAAGCTTCGGAAATAAAACTGGAAATAGACAATTAAAATGCTTCCCACAGTAACATGCCTGAGTGACATGGTCTAGTTGATGTGGTGGCGACAGGTCATAGGCTGGACTTGATGATCTTGGAGGTCTATTCCAATCTGGATAATTCTCCAATTATGTGATTCTGTCTGCTGAAAAAAGTCAGAGAAGCTATTTCCACCACCCTCTACACAGATTTGCTACCCTGCTCTGCCTGCCACAGCTAAGGCTGAGGCTAGCACAGGCTGCCCAGAGAGATGCTCCACAGGTAGACCTGCCATGGCAGGGGCCATCTCCTATGAGCTGATGGAGAGCAAAGGATTTAGCACTTCTTGTTCTTTCCAAGCAGCACCTTAAAGCAAGGCTCCCAAGAGGACCAAAGCTATGCAGAAGTGCTTCACACTACAGGCAGTAGCACCAATGTCTTAGCTTCAGTAACAGAGCTGAAGTCAGATCTCAGCAGAGACGCCAAGTCAATGAAGCCCTTCAGCAGCTGTGTCCAAACAAGCAGAACAGAAAAATGCCTTTTGATCACGGCAACTACAATAATATTTCTGTTTGTTAGAGTCCAGAGAACAAGACCACAGGCTCTAGGAGGTGGAAAACCACATTTTCTTGTCAGACAACTACAACTGAAATCTTGCTTGGCTAAGCTAGGCAAGCACAAACATCACCCTCTCTGGAACAGGCACTGAGCAACCAGGACACAGCGAGTTTGTTTTAGATACCTGATTTCTGGCATTTGGTCAGGCAAAGAAGAGAATTTACAAGGTCAAGCCTTTGTCAGGGAGGGGAGGGAGACTTTACCATAGTAATGAATTGTCACTGTGATGGCAGCACGGCTGCTGCTGCCCCAAGGAAGCAAACATCCATCCATCAATGATGCAGTGCATATGAAGCCCAAGCAAACACATACACAAAAAGGTTTGTCCCACAATTTTGTGGCAATCAATCCTCAACTCTTTTCTGCCCTCCTAATGTTCCTTTAAAAAAAAAAAAAAAACAAAAAACCCCAAAAGAACAGAAATTTAAGTGTGTCCCCATCCATTCACAAGAGCAGACAGCTCAACAACTGTCACATGAATGTTCTCAGAAACATTCCGGTGGGAAAAGATGCTCAGGATCACCAAGTCCAACCAGTAATCCTATTCTACAAGGTTCACCCTAAACCAGTCCCCAAGCACCACATCCAAGTGACTTTGAAACACATCCAGGGTTGGTGACTCAACCACCTCCCTGGGCAGCCCACTCCAATGCCTGGTCACTCTCTCTGTGAAAAAATGCTTCCTAATGTCCAGCCTAAACTTACCCAGTCACAGCTTGAGGCCATTCCCTCTTGTTCTATCACCAATAGAACCTGTGGGTTCTATACCTGGGGGGGGGTGGGGGGTGGGGGTGTACATTCCCCCCTACCTGTGAGAAGAGATCAGCAGCAGTCTCTCCACAACATCCTTTCAGGTAGTTGTAGAGAGCAATGAGGTCTCCCCTCAGCCTATTCTTCCTTAAACTAAACAGCCCTCGCTCCTTCAGTTGCTCTTCATAATATTCATTCTCCAGGCCCTTGACCAGCTTCATTGCCCTCCTCTGCACTGCAGCACCTTCACATCCCTCTTGTAATGAGGTGCCCAAAACTGAACACAATACTTGAGGTGTGGCCTCACCAGAGCTAAGTAGAAGGGGACCATCACCTCCCTGCTTCTGCTGGACACAGCACGTCTAACACAAGCCAGGATGCCATTGGCTTTTTTAGCCTCCTGGGCACACTGTTGGCCATATTCAGTTGCCTAGTGATTACAACCCTCACGTGCCCTTCTGCTAGACATCTTTCCAGCCACACTTCCCCAAGCCTGCAGCATGGCTTGGGGTTATTGTGACCCAACTGCAAGATCTGGCATTCGGCCTTGCTGAAGCTCATCCTGTTAATGCTGGCCCATCAATGCAATCTATCCAAGTCACTCTGCAGAGCTTCCCTGTTGTTGAGTTCAAGGACAGCACCAGTCCAGTTTCTAGCTGATCTCCCCTTTTCTGCCCTGCATGGTCCAAGACGTGGTGCTCTCCAACACGCACACTCTACACCAAGTCTCATGTTTTGTGAGATGAAAAAACAGAATCGCCATGCCAGCTAAGCAATACTGTAGTTGACTACTGATGCAGAAAGGATTTCAACATACACATTTTCTGAATGACAAGGAGAATAGACCAAAAACCCTCCAGTATGGATGAAAAAGATAAGAAGTCCTGCAAATGTACTGCTAATGTTGCAGTTATGTTCAAATATTTTTATTTGGAAGACAAGCTGTGAGTAGGGAAATGGAAGTTTTATAAACAGAAGATTTTACAGGAGGGTATGACCAAAGCTTGAGGGAAAGAAAAAAAAAATCCACTCCTTTATGTCACCCAAACAAGCTACCTATTTAAGTGTCCCTGAAGAACCCTATAAAAGTATTCCCAGGCCAGTACTAAGAAGATGCTGCTACAGATGTAGAGAGTGCAAAGTTTTAGCAGGCAGCTATAAAACTCCAGTAAACCCACAGGCATGCTGCCACTGCAATTCTCCTTCTGAAAAACATTCCAACCTGGTACTCCAGGACATTAACTGGTCTTTAGGGTACCTGCACTTGGGCTCAATGTTTTTCCCAGTCACCTTTATTGGTGCCAACTTCAAATTTCAACAAATGCTTTCCCAGCTGTTGAACGGCTCTCACTTCTACTTTCCAGCAGCTGAAGGTGGTTGCTAGTACAATTAGCTAGGACAAAAATCCAAGACACTAACGATAATATGTAGTGAGGAGGAAGAAGAAGAGAGGAGTGTAATTCTCTCACTCAAGGAGTGGTCTAAAAGGTCTAATAATATGACTTACCAGGAAAAGATCACTGTATTGAGGTTAGATACTGTGACAGCACCACCCTTCTCTTCCCCAGTAATAGAGTGAACATCTCATTTCATGGTATATAGTGCCAAGGGAACCAAAGATCACAGAGATGTTTGTTACAAGAGATAGAAAATGAAATAAGAAATACACTGCTAAGGCCTAGCATGAGTTTTGGAAACAACAGAGATCCTGGAGCACCAGAAAAGTGTCCCAAGGCAGGCAGGGGACTCTTCATAAGAAAGGAAAGATTTAAGCCCTTGCTGAGACTAAGCTTCTTTCTAGCTTCACTGCATGTAATTCCAGGATGCCTTATTGCAGTGGGTCAGCCTAGCTAACCAGAAAGGCTGTCTGCCAGTCCCCTCACACAACAGCAAAAGGGAGTTTGTCAGCATCAGCAAAGTTATGCTGCACTGATCACTTCAGCTCATCCACTGGGACAGGTATGCGAGCACTCAAGAAGAGTGGCTTCAGGGGCTGCATCTGAAAGAGCAGTCTGTGAAAGCATGAGCAAGCAGCACGCCAAACTTCCTCAGGAGGCTGAAGAAGCCAGCTGCCAGTAGAGCACGCTCCAAAGCAAACTGCTTCCACCCTCCTACGCCAAGACCACCTCTCCAAGAGGAACAGTGTGTGTGGGCGCTTTCCAGCACTTAGCCACCATCCAGATACCTAAGCAGAATCACTAAATCCAAACGGTATAGCTCACAGATTAGCCAGTGGACAACAGAGGCTTTCAGGCACCAACAGCTTGGGTTGTATTTCATCCAGTTCCTCTGACACCAATAACCACACGCAGAATTCCCGACTAAAGACGTTCACTTCTCTTTGATCATCTATAACGCACTCAAACTGGCAAAGGCACTGCCTTCTCATCAAGCAGACAGCAAGCCCTTGCTACCAGCACCTCACTGCCCCAGGGTCTGCTGCAATGAGGAGAAGGATGAGACCAAAGGAGCTGCCTGTGTCCAGCCACATTATCAACCATGTTCCAGACACCCACAGTGAACTGAACCAACACCTGGCCAGACAGCCACACCAGCCCAACCCAACGCCCTGAGGTGTCAGTAGTTGTTGATTTGGATCTGGTGAGTGGAAAGCTACTGGATCCTTGTACTAGAGCTCAGCAACAAGTTTTCAAAGCTCAATGCCAGCACACCAAGCAATCTTGCCTCTGTGTCACAGTTTTGCAGAGTGGTGGGGTACCCTCAGTAGAACTTGTAACTTGTTTGTTCAGCAGGAATAAAAAAAAAAAAAAAAAAAAAAAAAAAAAAAAAAAAAAGAAAAAAAAAAAAAGAAAAAAATTTACCTCAATTACTATCTGCTCACAGGGAAGCAAAATCAAAGCTGTGAAACCTTTATCTATTGAGCAAGCTAGGAGGTGAAGGAGGGCAGCGAGAGAAAAGCACAAAGGGGATAACTTAAGTGAAAAGATGACAGCAGGATGCTGTCTCCACATACCTGCACAGCATGGCAGATAAAGACACAGCAGACAGATGCAGGTACCAACAGAGCAGGGTCAAGCTGGATTTCCCAGGCACCTGTAGGTGTTGTACCCAGCTGCCAGGAGCCCAAGCATGCTCCACTTGTCTGCATCCAACTAGATACAGATTTGAGACCAATTTGAGAAAGTCAGGGACACTGCTCAAGTTGGTCTTACAGCTAAATGTTTCCACAGCTAAGCCAGCAAACCCTGTGGAAGGAGACCTGTATGGTTCAAGATAATAGTTTAGAGAGTCCAGCCTCCCAGATGGAGATTAGATTTTACACTAAGCCCACACCAGTAAGATGCCATCCATATGGTACACAGTACCCGACTCTGTACCTTAAGGGATATGGCCTGGTGCATGAGACCTGTCCCCCGTGACTAGGCCACTGCTGGTCACCTAGAGGGACCTCAGGAAGGGAGCAGAAGCAGGGAGTTGAGGCTCTCTGAAATTTCCCCAAGCTCAGCAAAGAAGCACATTTTTGCAGACCAAGTCATACACCGCCAGGACTGCTCCTGCTTTGCAGCCAACACATGTGCATAACCTATCTCCTCATGCAGGCAGCTGCAGGACCTGTTCCAATGAAATCATCACCCACTAAGAAAATGCTGCCCTGTCTCTTTCCCTCTGCCCCATTAGATCTTCTGCTACCACAAACCTTTGTAACTCTGAAGCACCAGAAGGAGAGTTAAAGAGACTGCAGAAACTGAGCTGGAATGAATAATCCAGGAAGAAACATGCACATGTGCAAACTATAACGCTGTACAGAGAATACAGAGATAAAAATTACCAGTTCCACCACTCAGAACTCTGTGCAACCAGGCAAGATTTCTTTGGGAGGGATGAGGAAGGATCAGACCGCTGACAAGGTTGTTATTTTGCAGCAACAATAGTTCAAGAAGTGATGTGAAACTGGAATCACTTAAATAATTGAGGTGTGTTACCAAGTACTTATAAAAGAAGGTTTAACTTCTTTCCAAAGTTTCTACACACTTGAGGTTACAATAGGACTTAAAGGAGATTCAAACAATCTGGGGAGAAGGAAACACACAGGACAACACCAAGGTATGCATTATCTTCTGAACAAAGGAGCCAGGAGCAAGAACCAGAGCACACCCCGGACACAGGAGAGAAACAGGCATTTAGTATAGGCAGGTAGGAGATGACATACCAGAGTCCCCTGAGCTGCAGGGCATCCATTAACCTCCAACTCAAACTTGAGGCCTGCTCATGCACCTAGGAACCTTGCAGCAGCTGGGAATGTAGCTGGAGTAGCATCATCTGTGACAGCAATGCATTTCCCCTTCCCAACATATATGTCTGCTATGCTTCTGGTTAGTCAGAGCCCCAAAAGAGAAAAGACCAAAAGATGCAGGAACTGGCAGGTATGGTGAGAAGTTCACAGGAGTCTACATTTTCTAAAAGATAATTTAAAGTCCAAGCATCAAATAAGACCAAAGTCTTTAGGCAAGGCATTCTTCAAGTTACATTAATAGTTCTGAAGTAAGTTAAGGGTGAGATTTTTGGTTTTTTTTTCCCTTTGTTTGGGTTTTGGCATTTTGGGGGGAGGTAGCGTGTGTGATGTGGTTGTGGTTTGGTGTTTTTTCAGTGTTGCTTTTTTCTTTCCAAGGAAACAACAGAAAGTGTTCAAAGATCCTGCTGGCAGTAAAGTTTCAGCACTGTGATAGGAACTTAAATTCTTTACTATGAAAGTGGTGAGAGACTGGAATAGGCTGCCCAGAGAAGTGGATGCCTCATTCCTGAAAGTGTTTTGAGACCAGACTGGATGAGGTTTTGAGGAACTTGGTCTGGTGGGAGGTGGGGGATAGAACTAAATGATCTTTAAGGTCCCTTCCAACTCACTGAATCACAGAATATTAGAAGTTGGAAGGCACCTCCAGAGATCATCAAGTCCAACCTCCCTGCCAAGGCAGGATCCCCTAGGGTAGTTCACAGAGGAATGCATCCAGGCAGGTTTTGAAAGTCTCCAGAGAAGGAGACTCCACAATATCTCTGGGCAGCCTGTTCCCGTGCTCTGTAGGTCTTTCTCCATGGAGCTGCTTTCCAGTAAGGCAGCCCCAAGCCTGTACTGGTGCCTGTTGTTATTCCTCCCCAGAGGGAGGACCCTGCACTTACTCTTATTGAACTTCATGGAGTTTGCCTTTGTCCAGCTCTCCAGCCTGTCCAGATCTCGTTGGATGGCAGCACATCCTGGCAGGCTGTCAGCCACCCACCCCAGTTTTGTATCATCAGGGAACTTGCTTAGGGCACACTCAATGCCCTTATCCAGGTCGTTGATAAAGATATTGAACAAAACTGGGCCCGGTACTGATCCCTGAGGAACACCACTGGCCACAGGCCTCCAAGTTGATTCTGTGCCATTCTATGACTTTATATTTAGATGTTGGTTCCATGAAAAATCAGTATTCAGCTCTTGTTCCAGCATCAGCCTGGAAAAGTGTTCTCTCATGAAAGACTACCTTTTAATCAATCCCCATCAGGGAACAAGGATTAATGTGACCAGACTTTGAATGAAGTTTGCTATTTGAGTCAATACAGCAGCTTTAACTTCTAGGATTTCTCCACAACACCTCAGTGTGTTATTTGTCTGCAAGCATACACATTCAGGCCTGAAGAAGCAGCATCTATTCTCCCTGCTAGTAGATCCTTGGACAGAGAGGAGTATCAGCTCTTGTAAACAATGAGCTATGCACAAGCAAGAGCCAGGCAATTTTATAGCCAGCACCCAGAAACCCTACAAAAAATGCAGACGGCAGGGGAACACAATTCACAGTCCCAAGCTTGGCATCAAAAATCCATCCCCAAAAAAGATGCAGATGACCCTCTACAAAGACTTTGGGAACACAAGCTGAAGTTGGCAGCCCTCAAACTGCAGTCAAGATCATTACAGCTGTGTCAGGAGTCTGCTTTGCTGTCAGCCAGGGAACAGCCCTTCCCAAACTGTCAGCTGAGGTCCCCAATTGGCCTAAACTGCATAAGGTGAATTTAAGCACAGAGGTTCATTTAATGACAGTGAGTGCTGGAGAGGGAATCTAAGTTAGAAGTGAAAATATTGCCCTCAGTTGTGTGTGAAAAAAACAAACCAAACCAAACCCCTTTTACTACCACCCAGTTTCCTGTTAACTCTTTCTTATTCCTCCACAGCAGTGTCAGGAATTAGCTTGCATCTTTCTTGGACACTACTTGGTTGTGCTGTATGAGAACTGTAAATTCACAGTTGCTTTCTCTTTTAGCAAAAACCAAGCCTCCTCCTTTCCTCAAAGGGTACACAGCTCACTCCCTTTGCAGAACATTTGTATTTCATCATTCACCACAAGAAATGGATGTCAGAGGTTGAGGAGGTGGAGTTTTGGTGTGTGGGTTTTTGGGGCTTTTTTTTTTGGGTTGTTGTTTTTTGCCTTTTTTCTTTTTTTTTCCCCCCCAGCATTTGAAGATAAAAGTATCCTCAAGGCCACAAAATTTGTTCAGCAGCTCAAGGAGATCATCTGTCTCTGTGGGTGGTATACACCAGCATTTTGGAGGGCACGGACAGCAAGGGAAAAAAAAATTAGATGACAAGCCCCATAAGTAAGGGTAGGCTGAAGCACATGCTGCTCTTGTACTTCTGGGCAGTGCAGATTTTGAAAGGCAAACCAAGAAGAAAGAAAATCCCTGAAGATGAAACCAGTGGCATTTCCTACATACCACCTCTTTCAGAAGGACAAAGCCTAACACCTCCCAGTCTAAAAACACATCACATTCATTGTAGTAGCCAGGTGGATTAATAATTGACAGAGGGCACTTCACTTACAAGTAAGTTTGTAAACTTTTAAAGTATTAACTATTTAAAAAATGTGAGACTGCTCCAGGGTATAACAATCACCCTGCACTTCTTGCCTTTGCTGCCTGGTGCATCTGCAGGAGCATGGCAAGACTGGCACATGGGCTCTGGTCCACTATGATCAATTCCATGCTTATCCTGGTGGGAAAAAAAAAAAAAAAAAGAAAAAAGAGAGGAGAGGTGGCACTAGAGATGATCAAAGATCAGTGGTGTCCTGTGATAGGACAGGGCAGCAACGGATACAAAGTGGAACATAAGAATTTACAACTCAACAGGAGAAAAAATTTCTTTACTGTTAGGGTGACAGAGCACTGGAACAGGTTGCCCAGAGAGGGTGTGGAGCCTCCTTCTCTGGAGACTTTCAAGACCTGCCTGAATGCATCCCTGGGTGACCCTTCTTTGGCTGGGGGGTTTGGACTTGATCCCCGGAGGTCCCTTCCAAGCCCTATCACGATACGATTCTAAGATGAAAAAAGGGAGGAGAGACAAGCAGAGAGATGATTGTAGGCACTTCAGCTCCCTGAGCTGTTATCTTTATAGTTCTAAGTGTAAAGACATAGAGAAAGTCTTCTGGAAAGTGTATAGAGAAAGGCAAGAGACTAAGGAGAACATGTTCATTTCAGAAAAGCCCTCCCAGGCTTTGAAGACAGAATTTACCACACCAGAACTTCCCAGATGAGTCGAGCATGCATTCGGACACTAACAGTCCATCCTAGACTTTCCCTTCCCCTTTAATGAGCGGCACACAGCACCTCCTGGAGCGCTGTTCATTGCTGTCACAAATATTTCCCTTAATGAGATGTTGTTCTGACCCAGGGAAGAAGTCCTAGCTGAACTTTGCTGACAGCACACCCCATGCACCACCAGACAGATCCTTGCTCCATCTGGAGCATCAAAGCAGGCTGCTCTCTACTAAGCAGAGGATAACACACTTATTTTTTCCAGAGGCTGCTAGAAAATTCCCTTCTCTAATTCCACAGGTACCCTCTCTGCAAAAAAAAATCAGGGAAACTAAACTGCTCTCTGCGACAAGGCAGCAGACACGGGCAAGAGAGGGAAAAGCTACAGCCTGTGACTAGGAGTGACTAAGAATGTGGTTGGAAGTCTTTTCCCCATTAAGTCACTGCTAGTTCAGCCTCAAGTCAGACCTTCCTTCCCTAGTCCACAGCATGGGGTGTTTGAAGCGTGCCAACGCCACATTGTTATATATTCCAAATAGATTTTTCTGGGATTCTCTAGTTTCTAACTAGACTTTGTGCCACTGATCTGGGCCCAGCCCTTCAGCCAGTTTTTATTCTACCTCATGGTTTGCTCATCTGGTCCATGTTTCAACAGCTTCACTATGAGGAGCATATTGAAGACAGCACCAAAGGCATTAATGAGGTCCAGAGAGACAGCAGCCACTGCTCTCCCCTCATCTGTGAAGTCAGTCATTCCTTCATAGAAGTTTATCAAGTTGGTCAAGAACAACTTCCCCTTGGTGAATTTATGCTGACTATTCCTGATGATATTCTTGTCGTTCATACATGTGGAAATTTCCAGAATTAGCTGTTCCATAATTTTTTTTTTTTGCATATATCAATTACACACCTAAGTGAGTAACACGCATACATAAGCCAACTGCATACTTTGTAAACTATGCACATTTTTATTTGAGTGAAATCCTTCAAAATCTAAGAGAGTTGTTATCATTTAGTTCTAAAATGTAAGGTTTGAAGGGTGCCAACATCACACAACTACGTTTGAAAGGTGCCCAGGCCACACAACTATGGACAGACTTCTGCACGCCCAGGAATGGGAGCATGGAGAAGCAGTCCAGCTGCCAGGATGAAGAGTTGCAAAAAGGTGGTTGCAAATACCCAGTTATGTGAAGTGCTGATGGAAAGACATTGGCTTGGAGGTTACAAGTCTGACACCTCCCAGGGCTTGAAAGAAGCTGCTCTGGAGCAGATGACTCCGTTTCTTCAGGAGCTTCACACTTGGGAGATGCAATTAGCACCCATTTAGCTGGCTATCCCAGAACTTCTCCTGAGGAGTGACTACTCAAAGCTGGTGCTCATTAGACTTGCTGATGGGCAGGGGTGGGGGACACACAGGCTCATCAGACTGCCTTGGAGAGATTTCAGGATAGAGAAAATGCATTGAGGAAGGAGGTTAAATACGCAGAGGTTCTGGTGACTGAGCTCTGTGAAGTCGCTATTTTGTGGAACATGCTGCTCTAGGAAGCAGGACAGTAGATGTTTCTCTACAGAACAAGGTTGAATCCTCTTCATCACACTGTTCACCACGAAGGAAGACGGCAAGGGGGGGAGAAATCCCGAGGAAAAAGAAGGGTCAGTATCATTCCTTTAGTCTCTGGGAATGCAAACCAAGCACATCGCACACAGAGTAGAAGGAAAAGTGCACAAGCCCAGGGTACCTCCAGCCCACAACAGTATGGGATCACTAGGCTAGATACACATTATGAAGGCCCTTAAACATAAAACCAGTAAGATTTCAGCAGCTCTTGCCTCAGGCAAGAGATCCACCTTCCTAGCTCAGGGTTAAACCCATACATTTCACCATGCTAGAAACAGACACAAAGGTGTCTGCATGTTGTGGAAGTTTTCCTTGAGGGGTAGAAGAGCATAACCTAGAGAGAAGTGTTGACACAACTGCAGGCAAGAGTGCTCTCTACTATTCAAATGTGGACCAGGTGTTCCTTTGAAAAAAAAGGGGAGGCATATTTAAGCAACACCTCCTTGCTGCAAGATCGGATGTGCCAGGTGTACAAACGCAGGCTGGAGTATGAAGAAGCTTATTCCTGCTCTTTCGGCCTCTATGCACTCCATCACTAGGGAACATGGCCCCAGTGGCACCAAGGGACACAGAGATTTGATCAGTAAACGCTGATAGCCTAGAGATCACTTTTACCATCAACAGGCTCAGCAGATACCAGACTGCCGGCTCAAAGCAAAGGTGGCAACCTGCTTCCACTACGCAATTCCCTTTCAGCTGTGCTTTGTATTGAAGGTAAGGGCTCAGGCACCACCAAAGGAACAACCACTCTGTTGCCTCCAGTGTAGCTGGGAGGCAGACAGGATGTTTTCCCCTTCCACAAAACATGTATGGATCTACTTCAGGTGAGCATATACAGGCCATGAGATTCTAAGATACTCATATTTTGCCCAGGGAAGGCACAGGCTCTTCAGAGACAGGTACCTGTTTTGAGGAAGCAGCTGCTCCCTTCTGGAGTTTTGAAACTACACTTCAGCAAACACCCATCCAGCTGCAGATGGGTAACACAGGTACAGACAGTGCTCTAACAGACTTTTTCCATACACAGTGTATTTCTGGGTACTAAGCTTCTCTTGGTTAGATGGATAGAGAACATTAATTAGCTCACAACCATGTGCAAAAGTTTCTGATTCTAAAGACATATGGAGGCCTCCCTACTGGCTTCTCAGCCAACTGATTCACAGACAGCTCACACCAGAAAGACAAAAAGACTGACTGAAGCTCTCTCAGTACTTCATACAGCCCAACACAAGGTGAAGTATCATGGCCCTGCTCCTCATAGCCCTATTGCAAGGCTAAGCAAAAGGGAGAAAGACCTCACTCTCAGATATTTCTAATCTCAGGAAACCAAGCTCATAGTGGAGCCAACATTCAGTCCATGTAGGATTAGTAACTACCATGTGTTCCAAGCCACACATTTTCTTGAGCTGTCTGTCCAGACTAGCAAAGCTCTAGGGTGGGGAAAGATTATTCACTGGAGAAGAAAGGAAAAAAAAAATTTAAATCTATTTAGCACCCTAACTACAGAAAAGTTTTCTCTGGCAAGATCCTTTCTACACAGCTTGAGCCATCCAGAAGGTACTGAACTGTGGATGACAGATGCCATCAGTGTCCTCATCTGTAGGGACAAACCAAAGCCTCAGCTAAACAACTATTAGCCTTTCAACTGAAAAGTTATCTACTCAAACTCCCCACACAACTCTGTTTCCCTTTGTTGTTGATTTCAAAAGTCTTGCCAGCATCCCCACCCAATCTTTCACACTTTCTCCAAGTTGACCTTTCTTGCACCATTCCCTGTTCTTTACCCATACATACCACCACGAAGCATTCCTGCTGCATGGCAACCTTTCCCACCAGAAGCAGTGGAGCAGTCAGTGAGTTGAGACCTGGCACCACATTCACTAGGACTCCAATTTAATTTTTACCTCTCCTCCAAGCTGCTGAACTGATGCCAAAGGGAACGCTCATTTTGGCAGTCAGGTCTCCCAGAAGAAAAGTTGCAGCCAAACTGCTGGGGGTGGGACCAAGTCAGCCTATTAATAGGTTGATTATAATATGAATTTGGGGAACTACTCCCAAATATGCTTACCCTCCTGGACCTAGGGCCCTCAGGGGTGGAGTGGAATACCTAATTCAGCACTTTCAGCTTCTTTGCTGCCTTTGGAGCCAGGGAGGGTGGAAAATCCTGTCTGCACCCTGCCTGGCAAAAACGTGGTTTGCCAGAAGGGTGGCTGAGCTATTGTTTTCTTCCCTTCTGCCCCAGAAAGCTCGTTTTCCTCATGCTTACATAGCTGCTCACTCTGCCTCATCAGGAAAAAAACCCAAACAACTAAAGTTTGAAAGCTTCCACCTTGGGTTAAAAGCACTGATATCAACCATTTTCCTGTGGAAGATCAAGAGTCACTGCATGAGGCAACACTGAACAAGGTATGACATCTAAGAGCCTTCTCAGCACCAGCTCTTCCAGAACATGGTAGACTATCAAGGAAAACAGACTCAACAGTTAGACAGAGAGTAAAATTTCTAAGATATGTGAGAGTTTGAGAAGAAGAAAAGGTTGGACTGGGGCAGCAAGCTTTTGATTTCAGAAGGCAGTCAGATTGGTATAGCTGGTAAAGCACGTTTCCTCCTTTCAGGACGCAGCCCATAAACTAAGACCCTTTAAAAAGTGCTGAGGTGAGGCAAGGATGCATGGGGGCATCAGACAGCCCCGGGGAAGCAGTAAGTTGTATATGCATACTCCATCATAACTACAACCAGCACACCCACAATGCTGCATCTCCAATCCTCCCAAATCCAAACCATGCTGGCATGTCTCCACGCTACCACCAATTGACCCCCCCATTCCAACCCCTGCAGAAGGCAGCCCTGTGGGATCTTAACCAACATTTCACCAACAAGCATGTCAAGACCTCTGTGGAAACCGAGCAAAATCATGCTACAAAGACATTCAAAAGTTCCCAAGTTTCTCAGCTTTTACATAAGCACCTCACAACCCTAAGCCTTTGAAAGCTGAAGGAGGTTATTGCCTACATTCACTTCTTACAGTGTTTGCCACATCAGAGCCACACTCTGTATCAAGACCAGCAGCTCCTGCCATTTACATTCAAGTAACTCTCCCTGTTGCTTGTAGCAGGAGACAGACTCACAGAATGACTGAGGCTGGAAAAGACCTCCTAGATTATCAAGGCAAACCTACAACCTAACACCATGACATCAGCTAAACCATGCCACCCAGTGCCACATCCAATCTTTTCTTAAGACCTCCAGGGATTGTGACTCCACCATCTCCCTGGGCAGTCTATTCCAGTGCCTAATCACCCTTTCGGACAGGAAGTGCTTCCCAACATCCAACCTAAACCTCCTCTGGTACAGCTTCAGACCATGCCTTCTTGTCCTGTCGCTAGTTGCCTGGAAATTAACTCATCTGGGAGACACTTGGCCACTGATCAAACCTACACAGTTTTACTTTTACTTCAGTAAAGATGGAAAGGCACAGAGGCTTCAAACCAGGTTGCTGACACACATCATACTCATCAGAAAATAAGGAAAAGGTCACTCTAGCTTACCAGTATTACACTTGCTTGATATGACTCGCAGGCACAAGACACTAAGGCATCTACACGCCGCATGGTTTGGATTCAATAAGCTAAACAAAAATTGCAATCAGCTTGCCAACACATGAGGAGTTATCAATTTTTCATACATCTCAGATTTCACCCTAGGTTTTATGACTCTTTGCTGCCCTTGCACCACACCCAAGGTGTTTCAAAAGCATGCTGCAAAGAGAGCTGGAGAGAACACTGTTTCTAACACATGTGCTACTAAATATTCATTCTTGAGCAAATTCTTTGCCTCCAATGGTAAGGGTATTTACACAGTTAAATCCAGGCATGCAGACTTGGGCAGGCACAGGATCTTAATTCTTCCAAATGCAAAGCCACAATCTACCACCAGGCAACCAGAAAGCTCTCAATCCAAGTGTGCAGATGTGTGTATACATAGGCACACACACATGCATGTACTGCACTTTCTGTGCAGGTTCATTTGTGCTGGGACAGTGCTCTCATAACTCAAGGCACAAAGCTGTGGCACAGGGGAACTCCTCGGTGGTGTTATCTCTTCATCTTTCTAGTCTTAAGGGATATGCTGGTGTGTCACCAAAAAGGAATTTTCAAGTGGTTTGTTTGTTTGTTTGTTTCTTTTAAAAAAAAAAATTTGGTTTCACATGAAAATGGACAGAGATTAGCTCATTTCACTCAATCCTGAAGACAGTCAATAGAAACACATCCACTACAGAAGAGGGGCTCTCCTTCACATGTCACAGAAAAAGAAAATAAAGCAGAGTCCTGAATTAGTTCACTCAAAGGGCCTTGAGTTCTTCCG
The DNA here is from genome assembly GCA_013396675.1 of Eubucco bourcierii. Taxonomy (NCBI): domain Eukaryota; kingdom Metazoa; phylum Chordata; class Aves; order Piciformes; family Ramphastidae; genus Eubucco; species Eubucco bourcierii. Next base: position 128,348 of record VWZE01017049.1, read on the forward strand.
TTAAGCCTCAAAACAACATCCAGGAGTCAACTCCCAGACCTGAGTTTCAACCACTAAATCTGCTTCAAAGCAATTCCATTGCTAAGCTGACGGTTACAGGAGACAGTTCCTACAGCCAATTACACCCGCAAACACTAATCTCCTCCATCTGCAATAGATACACATGCCAGAGGGGTCTGGACAGGATAAGCAGAACAGATGTTTAAGTGCATATACAGTCTGGGGAATCACCTTCAGAGCTCACTTGCTAGCTTCACAGGGCACAGGAACTAAGAGATTTCTAGAGAGCGTCACAGGACACAGGAACTAAGGAGATTGAGACATCTGTCATTTCTTGTACCTTTACTGAGACAAGCATTAACCACAGCAGGAAGGTGGAATCAGGTATCCATGTGCCCTACCTACAGATATTGCAGAGCTCCCAAACAATTCCAGATATCTGACCTAAAAAACCTATCCATACCTATGACAAAAAGTGCATGGTGCTGCAAAACAACCAGGAGCAGCGTAGCACTGCCAAAAAAACCCAACAGCAAACCAACCAAACACTGCCCCCCACCCCCCACCAAAAAAAAAAAAAAAAAAAAAAAAAAAAAAAAAAAAAAAAAAAAAAAAAAAGAAAAAAAAAAAAAAGCACCTTCCTGTGCCCCAGTACCCACTAATATTATTCTTAAATACCTGGACTGCTGGATTTCACTGAATTAAGCCAACTGCTTCAGCAGGATTAAACACAGTGTATTCTCTCTAGCTAATATAGAATGTTTGAAAACTGTTGATTTTGGAAAGAAGGAAAGAGTTGCTAGTCACTGGAAACAGTCATCAGATGCCACGGTGCGGGTCTTTGGCTAAGCCCTCTGAAGTAGCCTCAGCCTGTCATGGCTAAGAGCCTTCAGACCTTAAACACATGAACATATCACAATTGGTCACAAAAGGCACATACAGGATCCCAGTGACAGCACTCGACCTGACCCAAGGGATGCTTATGCAGGTTCCTTGCACAACTCTTGGCTGGACAAGACAACAAGGACAAATGGACATTTAAAACATGGCACATTTAGGATGCTGAACGCTTTCTCACACATTGCCACTCAACCTCTTCCTTCAGGTGCTGCCACTCGGGCTGGTCTGCAGTCAGGAAGTTCTGAGTGCTGCTTTGCATGGCTTAAAGGACTGCTCTCAAAACGGCACGTGGTTTGTACAGTCAGAGAGCAGAAGCTGGCCATGGCTACCTAAGGAGGCCTCTATCCCTTCCTACCTTAAGGAGACAAGACAAGAAACCCAGAGGAGGATAAGAGGTTATCAGGCTTAGTCCTATGACCAGCCTAAAGGTGTGCCATCAGCCCTTTTCATGCACAGAAATGCACAGGATTCCTTTGAAACAGACAATCTCTCCCACACTTGCAGAGGGGCAGAGAGGTTCAGCTCGGTAACTTTAGAAAAACTCTAGGACTCTTGTGGAGGAAGATTCATAACTCAGTGACATCACATGTACAAAAGCTGTTGATGCTTTGAGGTACGACACAGCCACATCTATCTACACCGCTGGACTTCAAGGGTTTGTACCTTACCTCAAGTGCCCCAAGCTGTAGTACCGGGACTCCCCGTCTGTTGAGCGCACTACCTTGACCGTGAACATGGGCTGCAGCTGCCGTAGCTCCAGCAGCACAATGGCCAGGTAGTGAATGAAGAGCAGAGCATCCACCAGAGACACTGCGTACTGCACTATTCCTTGGTAGTTGGTGTCCTTCGAGTCCAAGATGCGAACGCCGTAAAAGAGCCAGTAGGAGAACACAAACAGGAATATGAGGACCAGCAGAAGGGCCCGAAACAGAAACACTCTTGGAATATCTGCCTTGGGCTGGCGGAAAAACAGAGCCCAAGTCCCAATCAGGAGAATGAGGAGTTTAAATGCCACAGAGATGAACAGTCCCTCACAGACAGTACCACATGGCTCTAGATCATCCCGCCACAGGATCTGGGGTAACAGAATGAAGGCAATAGGGGTAAGGAAGACAAGGAGTCCGAGAACGGCTGCCACTGTTAAGCTCAGGTAACGTTTGCAGTCCAACCCAACGCTGTCTTCCAGATCCTTGCTGATCCGAGCAATGTCCTCCTGGGAAATACTGTGCTCAGATGTGCCTGTGATTGCTGTTGTGGTCTCACCCCAGTTGTCGTCCTGAGCGAGGAAGACAGAAACAACATTAAAACAGTGAAGGTATTCCTTCCAGTTCTTCTATTTCTTCTGTCCTGGAAAAAGCAATAGACTCAAGTTCCAGAAAACAAACAACCAACAATATAGCAAAAGAAACATCTTCGGTATGTTGAACAGTCAATCCTGAAAATTAACAAAGGTTTGGAAACCATAGCAACTTGTCCAAACTACTGACTACAAACATTAGGTGTTCAAAGCCTGTAACTCTAGAGCAGGTAGCACAGTTTACTGTGCCACTCACTGTACCCCAGAGGTTCCTCCTTCAGCACACTTAACGAGTAACATCACATTAACTCTTGGAAACTGCCATAAGCATCAGTTCCCACGTGTAGGGCGAGGGCTAGCACTCGTCCAGCCCACAAATTCCGTGCTGGAAGTGCACCACAGAAGCACCTGGAAGGGAAATTTTCATTTCAGTGTTTCAAGTCAGTCGTAGTTGCTGTTACACAATCACAAACACGTTCGCACATTATTCTACCATCTGTAACAGAAGCAACTGCACTTTCAGCAACCTCCTTCACTTTGTTTTCTTTGCATAGATTCATAGAATGGTTTGGGTTGGAAGATGATCTAGTTCCAACCACCCTGCCCTGGGCAGAGACACCTTCTGCTAGAACAGGTTGCTCAAGGCCCTGTCCAGCCTGGCCTTGAACACCTTCAGGGAGAGGCCATCCACAGCTTCCCTGAGCACCCTGTTCCCAGTGTCTCACCACCCTCACTGTAAAGAACTTCTTTCTAATATCCAGTCTAAATTTACTCTCTCCCAGCTTAAAGCCATTCTCCCTTGTCCAATCACTACGAGCTGTTGTAAAAGGTCTCTACAATACTCTACAACAGCACTGCCCTCAGTAGCTGACATGCCAATAAAAGTTTAGTTAGAACAACTTATCACAGCTGGTCACAGAGGGTGTTTTCAGGTATGGGGCTTTAAGTTCACAGAATCCCAGAATACCAGTAGCTCTGGTATTAACAGTCCAATACATGATCAGAAGCCACAAAAAAAAACCCCAACTGACCTAAAATACAGTCACCATACAGGCCAACTTCAGATTACATTAAGTATTCTGAAAGTCTCATTTCTTCCCAAGCTAGTATCAAAGAACTTCTTCAAGCTAGTTTTCCCACCCCATAATGCCTCTCTTCTCCTTGTTGGCACAGCCAAAGAGTTACGCTGACATGTATGGATGTGACTCACAGCTGCTGCTAGAGTGACTCATGCACACAAAGACTCTTGATGCTTCTCACAAACACACACCAAACAGTGGCAATGCATGAGCTTTGCTGCTTGGCACCTGACACTTTAGTAGCTGCAACACACGTTGAGAAGTGCACGGTTTGCTCGCTCTTCCACCCTTCTCATTCTATCTCCGTGTAGCCTGTGTTATTAACTACACATCCTGATTTTAAGAAGCAAGCATCATTTTAAACCTTTATTCCCTGCCTTAAGAGTTAGAGAAAAGCATCTTCAAGAATCTTTAGGAAAGTAAGAGAGAGAAGCACCACAGATACTTTGAACAATTCCAAGGATTCAACTTCTAATGCACTGCAAGACATTAATACCTCCCATGCCTAGAGAAGTAGGGTTTTGAGACAGACCAACCACAAATAGTCAGCACCTTGATTTAATGTGAAGGTTTTCTGAGTCATTTCTCACCAAAACAGAGGACTCAGAAGAGGTGTCTGCACTGCAGTGTCCCCTGAAAGGCAGAATAATCCTACCACATTTTCCTTCTTGTCAGTACCCCCAAGTAAAGAAATCTAAGCACTTCAACTATTTTATGTCTGTATAGTTTCCTCCATCTGATTAACTAATAAACTGTGCAGAAGAGAGAAAGACAGAAGCACCACATCAACTTAAGGTTATAGCCTCAAAGACAAAAGGCAACCCCATTCTCAGCCTATCTCTTGCATTAGCTCTTCCCACTTTTAAGAGGCACAAGCAAACAAATGTGCAATTATATGAAAATACAAATCTAAATCTCTAGTGGTACTTGTTGGATGGCTCAATCAAGGGCACTAGGCTCCCTAGGAGAAAAGTCTTGCTCATGCATCAATGTATTTTGCTTTGGCTTTAATTCATTTTGAGGGGGTCTGCATGAAAACAGCAGTTTAATAAGTCAGTGGTGCCTTTAGATTTATTTGAAATAATAGCTGGGACTCATAAAAGCAAGCATCTGATTACAAAATATCAAACTGCAGTACATGAAGTGAGCCCACCTGTAGCTACACAAATAATTTTACAAGTACTACCATACACAGGTTGGAAGGAAACTGGGCATTGATTGTTTTTTTAAAGGGCAGAGGTGGGTGGAACCCCCATATCCAAGGATTAAACACACCCCAAACCCAGCCTAGAAGGCACTGGAGCACCCTACATTCTATGTCTTGCAGCATTAGCTGTTCTTTGAAAATGAATATGTACCTTCACATCAACTGCTAGAGCAGAGATTACTGGGTCCATCCTAGGTGTCATCTAAATACATCATTATTCCATTCTTTATTTAACCCAGTGTCAACATTCTATCTTTCTCTGAGGTCATCCTCCTTCCCAGATACTTCACATTAGTTTTTCCATTTATTGCCTCCTTTCCCTACTGGAATCCTGGTTCTAATGTGCTTTACATGATTACCTAGAGTAAAACCTGCTTAGAAACCAAAGTGCACATAGAGGTGAAAGGACTGACTCAAATAACGCATAGTGATATGATGGAAACAGATGTTTCTACAGAGCTTGGCAGATGACACTCTAAAACAAGAGGCAAATTAGTGCCCCAGGTGTAGTCACACCAGCACTGGTGCTGCCAAAAAGATGCTCTCAAAAGATGACAAAGCTGATTGAAACCTTGACTTGATGCACAAATAAAGTGGACTCGTAAGTCATGGTTCCTTCCTAACAGCATGTGAGCAACACTTTTTTTTCCTGCAGGGAAGTCCCATTCACATTGGCTTTCATCTCCTCCTTACCTGGCCCTCCTCTGCCCGAGAGGCATCGTTCCCAAGCAGTGGCTCTGCAGGAGGTGTCTGGATAGTGACAGACTTCTCAGACCGACTGCCGTCTTTGCTCCGCGGCGATTTGTGCCTGTCCCGACTCCTTTTCCAAACACAGCAAAAGGAAAACAAAGTTACCAGGCAGCAGACTCCACGACCTGCTCCAGAAACTCTACTTGAAACAGGTGCCCTAAGCTTTAGTTCATAGTTGTGCTTGCCCATCTCTTGATCCATATCGATGCAATCCACAACAACACAGATTTTGGAAGAGGCAAAACAGGACCTCGCCCAGAGCAGCTTGCAGCCTGGCTGCTGGGACAGTCTACCCTCTCAGTGGTTGGAGAGGGGAGCATGTGGGACAGGGATACATCCCCACCACCTCATTTTCTCTAGAACAGCTTTTGCCAGTGTTGTGCTAGAAAGGGAAGGTTGCATTCTCCAAACAATGGGCAACTTCATCTGGGATTAACTGGTCTACACAGCTCTCCACCTGCAATAAAAGTACTTCAGAGGAACACATGCAATTAACATCAAGAATTAATCAAGACACCCTTAGTGCCTATGACATATAGTCCTGTCAGCTAGAACCTTAACTCTGTAGGACAGCTGGTGAAGTTTATTTCTACTGGTTAATAATCCCCAGTTAACCTCCTACAAAGACAGTGAGAACATCAAGAGTACTAGCACTTTTTCCAGAGTACGCATACAGACCTCATGCTTCTCATCTGAGAATGTCTCAGAATGACTTAAACCCCACCAGTGTGGTCACCAACATCTTCCTACCCTTTTCTATTTGGATAGGAAAGCAGGTTTTGCACCAGAGACCTTCAGATCAGGAACTGGCTTAAAGACCAGAAGCTTCTAGAGTCCCAGCTTTGCTCTCTCCTTGGATCTCTCTTGGAATTACCAAAGCTCAAATGTTTCATGGAATGAGACTTTTACCTGTTCACAGTACGAGACTCCAGCATTTCTATGCCCATTTTGGGAACTTTGCAGGCATCTTTCTACATGGCATTCTAAGCTTCAAAGGGCAATCCATACTGGAGATTGAGTGTGTTAAAGAAGGTTAAAAAGGCAAACTCAGAAACTAGACTGCAAGCCAAGCGACTTCATTTCACGGAAGAATTTTCTTCCAATCACACAGGGCAATTGTTCCTGAACTGCAAAGCTGGTTTAGACCAGCTCAGTTCTAAATGTAAAGACTGAAAGTGGCACATGTTTTGCATGTGAAACTAATGAGGATGCAGGAAAAAAAAGGTTAATGTTTCCGAGTTACCAGAAGTTTTAAGGCAAGATGTTTTCTTGAGGCTGCTGAACTATAGCAACAGAGAAAAATCACAGAAATAACCAGTTTGGAAAAGACCTTCGAGATCATCAAGTCCAACCTATTACCTAACACCATCTAATCAACAAAGCCATGGCACTAAGTGCCACATCCAGTCTTTTTTAAAAGACTTTCAGGGATGGTGACTCCACCTCCCTGAGTAGTTCATTCCAACAGCCAACCACTCTTTCTGTGAAGAACTTCTTCCTAACATCCAGCCTAAACCTGCCTTGGTGCAGCTTGAGACTATGTCCTCTTCTTCTGTCACTGGGTGCTTGGGAGAAGAGACCAAGCCCACCTGGCTACAACCTTCTTTCAGGTAGTTGTAGAGCACAATGAGGTCTCCCCTGAGCCTCCACTTCTCCAGGCTGCACACTCCCAGCTCCCTCACCTCTCCTCACAGGGCTGTGCTCCAGCCCCCTCATCAGCCTTGGTGCCCTTCTCTGGACATGTTCAAGCACCTCAACATATTTCTTAAATTGAAGGGCCCAGAACTGGACGCAGTACTCAAGGTGTGGCCTAACCAGTGCTGAGCAAAGGGGCAGAAGGACTTCCCTGGTCCTGCTGGCCACACTGTTCCTGATACAGGCCAGGATGCCATTGGCCTTCTTGGCCACCTGGGCACACTGCTGGCTCATGTTCGGTTGGTTGTCAACCAGTACCCCCAGGTCCCTCTCTGCCTAGCTGCTCTCCACCACTCTGTCCCCAGCCTGTAGAGCTGCATGGGGTTGTTGTGGCCAATGTGGCAGCACTTGGACTTGCTATCCAGTCAAGGTCAGAAAGACCTGACTTCTAATCCAATCAATGCAGAATTGTTGTGCACTCAAGTACAACTTAAATTCTATTTAAAAATCCCAGCATGCAAGCGACAGCATAGCCAGGAGGACAGTGGGACAGGAAACCTTACTATCACACAATGAAATGGCATCAGAAAACAACTGGCAATGATCAGTTTAGGAAGTCTGACATGTCTTCTCCTCAAGACTACTGATCCCTCACACTTTAAGAACAGTTAAGTGAGACCTTTTCCTTCTGCTGATGCTATCCCTATCCTTCTGGCTGTATATGACCCCAGCATGTATCCGATACATCGAATATCATTAAATTAACAGCATTATTGCTTCCAGTCTCCTCACTGGGCTCCTCATGTAGACTCTCCACATGCATCTTCTCCAGAGCTATGGGCCCAACTAGATTTCCCTCTGGTTTACAGTTTTTTTTTTTTTTCCATGGAGCATGTCTTAGCTTAGAACAGTAAGTAATTAAAAACAAACATTTCCTTACCCTTGTCTGTGGGCTTTTTTGGAGTGACCTGAGTAGTGGGAGTATCCCGAATACGTCGATTCTGTATCCATTGCAACAGACATCAGGGCTGCACAGAGCAGCACAGATTTCACTCAGAAAACAAGTCCCTGCTGCTCCTGTGGTGGAGTCCGTGGTAAAAGTGCTTTCCTGGGTACTTTTTGCTTCCCAGTCATCAGTGAAGCCAGGTCCTCAGCAAGTGAGTTTCGATGACAAGGAATCTCATCAAAGGGAAAGGGAGGGAGGGTGATTGGTTTCTCACGATCGACCTAAGGAAAGAGAAACAGGTATGGAACTGCACTCTAAGCAAAGCAAGACACCATTCCTACTGCAGCAATTCCCTCACCCTGGCAACATGTCATCACTTATCATGGTGTCCAGCTCACAGTCTTGTCCTGGCCAAATCTTTCTTTCTGGTCCAGAAAAATACAGGCATTTGTAGAGCTTTAAATAAGCTGACAATGAACCTCCATTTTCTGAAGTCTACTCCATTCATCTAAAAATCTGGAAGAAACAGTGCAAGTCACCTGGAACAGACTTGGAGATGACAGCCTAGACACTGAAACTTGCCCCCAGGAAAACTACCGGGCTTGCCTTCCATATCCCCATTTCTTTGCCTGTGTAATGCACAGCCCAAATATCCCCAGATGCAGAAAGGCAGCATTATAGCCCATATAGAGGTGGTGGGTTGAGGGTGACTTTCCTGGGAGAAATGCAGGAGAGGATCAGACCACCATGTCTGAACCTGCTTTGTTTTCACGACTGCAAGGTGTGCCCATTTCACAAGCACTAGCGATTAAATAATCAATAGCACTACGAGTGTCTCCCTTGCTTTGTAACCTTTGCCACCAGAAGTTATTTTTGGCCTTGAAGAATTGAGTTTTATTAAAAATTGTCTCTATATATACACATACTAATAACACTGGGGAGAGTTGATGAGAGAACACATCCAGCTTATATGGGCCAACACTTCTTACAATGTACTTCCATTTGGAACAGAAGCTTAAATCCCGTCTGTAAAGGGCAGAAGAGGGTCATGGTTTTTGGAACAGGAGCAGGGCAATGTCAGAACAATTCCCAACAGTGACATGTCAAAACCCCTGAACCCTGTGCTGAAGTGTAGACACCATTCTGCTTTCCAAAGCCACATCCTGTGTTAGGTGAGAAGAGAAAGGGAAAGGCGTGGTCAGCTTGGGGAAAGGCATGCAAACAGTGAAGAGGTGCAGAGAGGTTGCAGCTATGCACAGAGGCATTCTGGCCACATCCCAGTGTTTGGCATGCAGGGGCACTCTCACATGCCTGCCGCCCAGGTGGCCAATGTCTCCAGCCAACACAGGACTACAGCCGTGCCATGTTTTCAGAGCGGGCAAAAAGACCACTTTAAAATTAAATTGGATCCCTCTATTATTTTCTGCTCGTGCCAGTTTGCAAAACTGTTAGCCATAAAACAGTCAACCACTGCTTTCAGTCCTCTCCCTCCCCAACTGACGAGGGACAACAACTGATGCAGGGCTTTATACTTGGCCAGCCATTCTTTCCAGACACCATTAACACCTCCAGAATAGCTTCCAATCAAGCAGAGTTCTACCACACCCGAGCTGTGCCAAAGAACAAAGCCTGTTCCCCACTGTGTTCCTTGGCTGGTGGTGCAAATCGCAATGAAGTGATCCCACTGCAACAGGAGCTGTGGGTGTCTGCACAACTGTTGGGCTTGCCAGGGATCTCGGAAAGGAGAAGGTGGGGGGACCTTCTAGGTACAGGAATTCCCAAGCTACAAGTGCATATCATGCCTCAAGGAGGCTTGTTAAAGACGGTATAGGATCTGGGAAAGACAGAAAAGGATGGGAACATCAGTGCTGGTTTTGGGAGAGGAGGAACGAGTATGGATTTAAACAAACGGAACAAAGCTGAGGCACAGCACGGTTTGGAAAATGGCATCACTGCTGTAATAGGAATAAAAATCTCTCATCCTGGGACATGATGTTAGTGCTCGTTAGCTCCCAAGACTTGCACAGACTGTAGCTTATGGCTCCAGCAATTGGCTGGCGTTCATTAAAGCTGATTTTTACTTCTGTCCTGCTAGGCAACCATGGAAAAAATCCTTCCTCTCTGTCTGTCCTCTGATAAATGGGAGTGAGGCCATCACCCCTCTACCTTCAGAAACCACTATGCTAGCAACTGCAAAGATGGATATACAGGACTTTGAAATCATTAGGCATTACAAACCAGAAGATGAGGGCACTGTCCCTTACCTTCAAGAAGCATTATGATACCAATAAAGATGATGGCTACATAGGTTCTCCCAATCACTAGATGTTACAAGTCAGAAATACCCTCAGTTGTACAAAAGGTGATAAGAGGTATTACAGGATTAAACCACTGACTGTAATGTTGCTGGAGTCCCTTTGAGAGCAAACACTACCTTCACAAATGCATACCACTACATTACAGGAATAGGAAAAGCAAGGAGAGCTGCCAATGTACATTAGTAAGGGTTTATGCATTTTTTCCAGGCTTCTAGGAAAGTGTCAAATCTCAGCTGTTTCCTCTAACCACATAAAAGAACTTTCCCCCAGCTCCTAGACAGAAGAATTAGAGCTGAGACAGGGACTGGCAACAGAGCTTCTCTTCTGACCGACCTCACTTCCATCAGCACAGGGTCATACTTCTCTGGAGACATCAGAGAACAGCACTTCAGCAGGTAGGGGCTGCTGTGGAAATGTGCAGACTGCCTACAGAGGAAGCATGAAAAAGCAGTGTTCCCTCCACGATACGTGAAGCAAGGCAGTGCTGAAGAGCAGACTCACCAACTCAGACCAAGGCAGGAACCTCAGGGCAGGTTGGATCTCGCCAACTTTCATTTTCTGTGTAAACAGGAGCAATGGCTTTGACACTGCTCTGTGAAAAGTCAGCAAGGTAGCCCCTCAAAAAACGCTGATGTCTTCTGGATTGTTGTCAGAAGCAGCATGCTGAACCTGGGGACTCTACATCATCCCCTTGCTCCGAAGTGGCAGGACACACCGGTGGCTAAGTAGGCATTTATACATCTCCCAGGAATAAAATATATCTGTCTAATTATAGCTGGAAAAAGGCTCTGTCTGGTGCCCAACCAAGGCTGATAAGAAGGCTTCCTAGATTTGGCCAACAAAGGATAGCCTATCTAGCCCACTAGCTAGACATCACTCCTACCCTGAGCAGGATGAAATGAAGAAATCAAGGAGGGAGAAGCACAGTCCAGACACTCCCCTACAGCTAAGTCAAGCAGATTAAATATCTCTTAGTCAATTTTACAGCAGGAAGGGGACCAGCCTTACTCCAGAAAAAGTTTCTGGAACTACTGGAGAAGAGGCAGAGAGGGGACTAAAAAGACAACTACTGTGCTAAACTCCAGGTTGGAGTGCATTCAATGGCACAAGCAGAAGTCAGCTCTGGATTAGCCACCATCCCAACAGCACCCGCTACTACAGCCTGGGAAAAGTTAGAAGAGATAAGCTATACATAAATCCTTCAACTGTATCCAAACCAAGCACAGCCTTCCAACAGCTCCACTACTAAATCACTACTAAAGATGATTCCTTACCCTACTTCTCTGGGCAAGGACAACCATTCTGTATAAAGAAGCAGCCCCATCATTTGGGGCCTCATCCCTCCACAAACGAGTGTGAATTGAGAGGCCAATTTAGCCCATTGAAACGGCTTCACAAAAGATCATTACATCTCACAGGACTCCACTGAAGGCACAGTCTGTTTGCAGAGCTTCTGACCCTGCCTGAAAGAAAGCTCCTGTGGCCCGAGGGTAAAGTTGCACTGTATTTCAGCACTGTCAAGAAACTTGGTGTAAGGAGCTTCCACCTCCACACCACGGTTCACCACTCCTGGTTGTGTCAACACAATTCTCAGCAAGCAAATAGCAGTGCTGGGAAAAAAACAAAACAAAACAAAACAAAAAATCCCTTCTCTCCCCCTTGCCAGGCTTTTGTCTTGAATCCTTTCCGTGACCTAGTTCACAGCACAGCCCCAAACAGCAAAACCAATACCAGGGTGAACAGCAGTGCAAGCGAACAGCTAGAGGGGAGATGGGAATCCTGCCTTCGTTCCAGCCACAACCGTGTAACCACACACCCAGCACTTTGCTCCCTGTAGGGCCAACACTCTTGCTCAGCCTTTCCCTTACTCACTGATGACTAAAAGATACCAAGTACTAGATGAAAAACAATGCCAAAATACACTGTAGGATCCTCTTCTGGCCAGGATGGATGCATCCTACATGATAACTACATCCACTTAGTTACCCCTGAGTGCGGCAGAGATCATGGTAATTACAGTTTCGATGCAGCTACACCAGTCATTGTAACTCCTTTTCATACGCTCATAAATCTTCAAAAAGAGTTCTTTTGAATTGCTATTTTCCATGCTGGGAGCTCAATCCCATTTCCAATGAAGTTAGCTTTGTGATTGTCTTCAAGGGAGCACAGTTTGGCTCCCAGCCCAAAGGAAATTTAAAAGAGCAAAGTTACATCTTTAAATCAAAGAGGGCAAACACAAACAAGAGGACTCTTTTACATCCCATGCCTTCCCGATGGATTTTCCCCTGTGAAGTTAAGGCAAATAACTCCAGAGCAGCTCAGCTTTGAAATCCTTGTCTGTGCAGCTTCAATCTTACTCTGTTTAAAACTTGCAATCAGTTAGAGTTGATTTACCAGTCGGTTCACGAAGTCACATAGATTTGGAAGTGCCATCTGGAGCACAAGCAGCCACAAGTGTCCGTGAGGATGGGCGCACATTCGGCTCTGTACGCCGTCGCCCTCGCTTATTAAACAGCACCAGCTGTCTGCAGGGTAACGGATGCCCACAAGCTATCGTGCTGAGAGATCTTTTTTCTTCCTTTAGTGAAAAGAAGAGCTTTGCAAGTTAAACACGCAGAACTCCAAATGCTACGCCATGGGATAGCATCAGGGTTCAAGAGTATAAATAATTAAAAGATGGCTAAGCAGGGAGGAAGTCTTCCAACTCAGCATTAACTCTGCTGCACGGGAGTGGTGCAGAGTATTCCTATCATTCACTTCAGAAAAATGGGAAGTTATGTAACTTGCTCTGTTCAACTGCATATAGAGTTAAGACCTATGAGCAATGCCACAGGAACCTTTTGCTTTTGAATTTCCTGAGCCGGCCCAAATCCAGCAATTCGATCTGTGAGCACAGAAGTTCACCCATGCTGATCTATTTGCAGAGTCAAGGTTTTCAATTTTAAGGGTTAACGAGCTTTGGGAAACAAGTTTTTTTCCCAAAGCCTTCTATTGATATTTTTATTTGCTAGCTTTCATATCATGACATTAAATAAGGTTATTTTTGGCCTGCTGTATATAGAAAATAAAAGGCTTTTACACTACAGAAGTTGGTCTTGATCTGCAAGCCCCTTCATTCTAAAAAAATCTTTAGTAGTCAGCAAATTTGAGCCCTCTAGCAAAAGCTTCTCTTTTCTTTGGCTTTTCAGGTGCTTCTCAGAAAGATTTCTTAGACCCCCAGGAATTTCCAGCCCCTAGGCTGAAAACCATTAGTCCATGACATGGATACTTCAAAATGAAAAGTCACTTGGTTTATTGAAGAAATCCACCTGCATGCTTAAACAGAACATGCAGGTCTGGAAACACAGCAAGGTTGTTTCAATTGACAATAACAATGCTCAGCCAAAACTAGACAAGCAAGCCCTGTTACCAAACATTAAGCCCTAGCCTCTTGCCTCCTTGTTTCACAGCTAGAATTTGGGAAGATCGCCACATGAGACCCATCAGTGAAACACCTCCCTGGCGGATGTCCTTTGCCCACTCCAAGCACCACAGCTGTGCTGTTCAAGTTTCTAAAGAACAACCAGGAATTCCAGTTTATCATGCAAATTACACCTCAGCCTCCATCTGGTGAAAGCTTGTGTTTCCTCACTCACACATCTCTTCTGAGTTGTTAGGCCCTGTAACCCCACAGCCACGTGACATGGTAGAAGGTATTACGGCATTGCTCTCATGATACAGACCACTCAAGTCCGTGGGTTTTCCCACAGTTTTGCAGGAGTGGTCAGACATTGAAACAGGTTGTCCAGAGAGGTGGTGGAGTCACCATCCCTGGAGGTGCTCAAGAAACACGTGGACATGGCACTTTGGGACATGATTTAATGGTCATGGTGGTTTTACGTTGACAGTTGGACTTCATGATCTTAGAGATCTTTTCCAACTAACATAATTCTAAGACACTGATTCCAGACTGACATTTAACCCCCTATAGCCTTACTGAAACAAAGAGAGGAAAGACTCCTGTGGGGCTCTTCAGGCTCTGCCTATCCATGCAGGCACTGTACTTTCAAAGTTTATTTTAGCCCCTGCTCTTGGATATTGAGAGAGCATTAAAGGCTATAACCTACAAAAGGTTTCTCTACTAAATGTGCACTCCCTCCTTTAGAATACTGCACATCTTCCTGCATTCCCTATTTCAATTCAAAATCAAAAATAAGTCTATAGACCCTTCAAGCCCCCAGCACACAACACGGAGGAGTGGCACAGTATGGAGTTTCTGTCTATCTGTACAAAGCCAATGCCATTCTGGTCTTGCAAAGAGAAAGAGCAAGGGCACTGACCCCTGAGAAAATAGCCACTGCTTTTAAATTTGACTCAAAACAGGTAATTCTGAAGGAAAGGCTAACGAGAAACTAAAAGAAGTCATAAGAAAGTTTCCACAAGGGTTCATTTTCTCCTCCTGCCAAATTCCTCAGTGACAGTACCAGATACAGATGACACTGTTTTCCATCAGCAGAAGCGGACATTGCAGTTCTCCTCTCAGAGAGTCTTTACAGAGTACAACTCACCCTATAGCAGCAAAGACACATTTCTGATGCCATTCTTCCCTTTGCTTGTCAGAGTGGAGTGTAAAGCAGGTAGGCTACCATAACAATACAACATGCAGTTTTCAAAGGAACAGCTGCACTCACCTAGGTAGCATTTTCACAGTACAGCATCCTAGTAAGACATCCCTAGCTGCACCACAAGACACAGGCCAGCAAGAACGCTGCCACCACTAACCAAAACCAAAAGGCAGCAGCAGCCACAAGTAGCTGCTGGGCAATGACTATGGGCCAGTATGGTTCCAACACAGGCTTGGATGCTTCCAAAATTTCGTCTTATAGGGAACATTCTCGAGGCGGATTTTCTATACCATTCACCAATTTCTTTTTCAAAATTAACAACTGAAATGATCAGAGAGCCAACACATTTTGGGACCACTGCCAAATCTCTGAGAAGGAAAAGAGCCAAGCATGGTCAAAATGAAGCTCTTCAAAGGCAGCGAAACACTGCTGAAGCTCTTTTCAAAATTAGGAAGCCCCACTGATGGGCTTGCAGGTAACGACACTACAGAATATACTCCACAATATCCTAATTTGCTCTTTCAGCCTGTGCAATTTAATTTCTTAACTCTTGCAGGCAAGTCATTATCGACAAACCCAGGGCCAAAAAACCCCCACTACCTCAGTCACAGACTTGCTAGGTCTTCCTCTGCAGACCGAAAACCCTACTCTTATCGTTTATGCTTTCATAGATCCCTGCAAGCCAAAGATCTCAGTCTTTAGCACGAGTTACTTTACAGCCCTGACAGTCTTCTAAAGCAAACAAGAGTACAATTATCGAGAGCAAACTGTGAATGCAACAGCTTTGCCCTCAGCTGAGGGTGCTTGGAAGTCTTCAGGTATTGTACCCCAAGGCCAGTGCTCCCAAGGTACAGCAGACTCTCCTCCCGGTTATTGAAGCAAATTTATCTCTGGCCACGCCAGCCTGCAGCTTCCCCAGGCTGTTACTCGCTCAGAGAAAAACAACCCTACAGCCCTACGAGCCTGTGACTTTGGGCATCACTTCAAGTGACCAAATCAGCTTCTAAGGAGAGAAACAGCAATTGTAGCTTCACTTGTCCGTGTCTTGCTGCCCAGCGGGGAGAGCCCAGCCACAAAAGCTTTTTTTTTTTTTTTTTTTTTTTTTT
>VWZE01017049.1:144197-172266 GCA_013396675.1 Eubucco bourcierii
CCACTCCCAAATATTTTTTTTTTTTTTTTTTTTTTTAATGGAGCCTGGGTACAGGAGGTCTCAGCGGAGCCTTCACACCAGCGGGAACTGGCAGCCCATAGGTTCTTTCAACGGCAAAACCGGTTACGGTCAACGGTTACACCTACGGCCCCCGTCGGTTTTTGAAGGCTTACGCCGGGAAGTTTAACTCCCTCCCAGCCGCGGCACCAGAGCCGAGACCCGCCGCCTCCGGCAGCCTCCCCGCGGGCTGCAGCCGGAGTCCCGGCCGGCAGGAGGGAGGCCCGTCAGCCTTCTCCCGCCGCCTAGCCGACTTGGAAAGCGCCAGGTAGGGCAACGGGGACGTAGTGGGCTCTCCCCGCAGCCCAGCCAGGCTTTAGCCTCCACCGAGGCCGAAGCCACCAGGCGCGGGAGCAGAAGAAATTGCCCCATCGCTGCTACCAGGCACCCCGCGACTGAGCGGTGGCAAGGGTCCTAGCGGCGGGAGGGTGTGGTGGACAGCAGCGCCGCCGCCCCCCGCACTGCAACCCGAGTCGACCCCGCACACACAAGACAGACAAGCATTCTGGCAAGAAAACAGACCCACAAACGAAACTCACCTCCCTCCCGTGGCCGCCCCATGCCGTTCCCGGCACCAACCCGCCGCCTTCTCCCGGCGGCGGCCGCCGTCGCTCCTGCCGCTGCCGCCGCTTTCCGCTTCCTGTGCCCGGCACCGCCCCGCCGTCCCTCCGCGGCCGAGAGCCGCACCGCCCCCGCACCGCCCGAGCCACCGCCCCCCTGGCCGGGCTTCCCTTCGCGGGTAACGGCCGCTCTCACGGGGAGGCAGGCCGCCTGCTCCCCACGCTGCCACTGCCCGCCCGCTAGACCCGAGCTCCGGCAACTCCTGGCCGGACCTTGCTGCGACCATGCCCGGCGGCGATCTGCCGCCCGACCTACACATAGCCCTACCCATAGCCCCTCTCCCTGCTCCCGGATGTCCCCCTCCCGAGCCCCACAGCCTCTCCAAGGCTTTCAGACTCTCGCCTCTACCCTGCCTCGCCCGTTACCTGTCCTTAACGCAAAAATACCGATCCCACTGAGCTCTCCTATCCAAGACAAAGACGTTCTTGGGGTTTCTGCAAGGCTAAATGCACTGCTAGGCACTGTAATTGCCTCGCCTTTGGGACTGCTTGCGCTGCTCCTCCACCCATAGCCTACAGCTGAGTGCGCTTTACCCCTGGTCAGAAGTTTGCGTTGAGGAAGATCTCCTGCCCCCCAGGGTGAAGGGCCCGGTTTGCTTGAAGCTTGCCTTGGGCACCAAATTCCTTACACTGATTGGTCACAAAATCATCAAACTTGGAAAAGACCACTAAGACTATCAAGACCATCAACCCACATCACCATGCCCGCTAACCCATGACCCAGAGTGCACGGGAATCAGAATAGTTTGGGTTAAAGGGATGATAAAGATCTAATTCCAACTCCCTTGCCATGGCCATGGACACTTGCTACTAGACCATGGTGCTTATGGCCCCATCCAACCCAGGTTTGAATACTTCCAGGATTGGAGCTTCCACAACTTCTCTGGACAACCCACGCCAGTGCCTCACCAACCTCATAGGGAAGAATTTTCTTCTATTGTCTAATTTAAATCTAGCTTCTTTCAGTCGGAAGACATTAACCTCCATCGTGTCAGTGTGTGCCTTTGTGAAAAGCTCTTCTCCCTCTCTCTTAAGCATCCTGTTTCAAATACTGGAAGGCTGCTCTAGGACTGCCTGGAGCCTTCTCTCCCTGTTTACATGCTTTCTGAACACCTCCTAGGATGGTCTCCAGGGTATGGGAAGGAAACAGGCAAAGGTCTGCATACCATACAAATCACCTTTTCTGTATTCAGATGTTGCTCCTTTGTCCTTTCACCTCTGGTTTGTCTTTAAGAGTTTTAAAAGAGTTTTTGGGGTTTGTTTTTGGTTTTTTTTTTTCCATTTTGTATAATGAACCAGCAGCTGGGAATGCATGAAGAAAATCTACACCTCCTAGATTCCAGTCTTGTGCTTTGAATTACTCAAGAAAACCCCAGTCTACAAAGGAAACCAATGCAGAAGATACTTAAGTTACTCCTACCAGATAGCTCCTGTGTTGCTGCTTGTGGCTGCTGTAGGTTGCTGCTTTTATTTTTCTGGTCTAATTTGCCCTCGCTCTGCTTTTCCAGAATAACGCCAGGGTTTTATTTGTGGTGCTTGCTCCCTATTCAACATTACAGAACAATTTTGGCTGGAAAGGACCTCTAAGATCAAGTCTGACCATTACTTCACCAAGTCTGGTGCTAAACCATCTCCTTCAGTACCAAATCTCTGTGTCTTTTAAACTTCTCCAAGGATGGGGATAGAACCATCTCCCTGGCAAGCCTACTCCAGTGTTTGAGAACCTTTTCAGTGAAGTTTATTCCTAATATCTAACCTAAACCTTCCCTGATGCAACTTGAGGCCATTTCCTCTCATCCTATCACTTGTACCTAGGGAAAAGAGACCAACAGCCACTTTGCTGCAACCTCCATTCCTGGAGTTGTAGAAAGTAATTAAATCTCTCCTCAGTCTCCTTTTCTCCAGACTAAACAATCACAGTTTCTTCAGCTGCTCCTCACAAGACCTTTTCTCCAGACTCTTCACCAGTTTCACTGCTCTTCTCTGGATTCATTCCAGCACCTCAGTCTTTTCTCTGCTGAGGGCTCCAAAACCAAACTCTACAGCAGTGAGCAGCTTTGCACTGGAACAGTATGAAGCATTTCCCTATCTCTGACTTGGTATTCACATCATGTCCTGTTTTGCATAGCATACAAGCTCACCCAGCCTCAAGAAGAGGCCGCTATCAAGTGATAGGTTCCATCTTGTATTATGCATCAACATGTGTCTAAACTTGCCCACGTACTCTGCTGCATTCCAGGTGAGGGCCTTACCCTGGAAAGCAGAATGCCTCACTGACTGCTAATAGCTCCCCACCACTTGGCCGTCCCAATGAGGCTTCTTTTGTCCTTGCTCAGAGGTGGTGCAAATGTGACAAAAAGCAACAGGCTATAGCTTATGCAGGACTCGTGTGCTGGAAGAGACTTGGTGCAAAGAGCAATTTTTTTGCCTGTGCTGCACAGGAAAGAAGACAGGGGTAGATGCTGTCCTGCCTGAAAGGCTATGGAAACTCGGGAAACTTCAACAGGGGGCTTTTTTCAAAGGTCTGTAACTGTACTTCTTTGAAAACAACCAAGGAATTCTGCTAAACCCGTGTTTCTTCTCTTATTAGGCTGCTCCAGCAGCTGCTCAAGAAGATTTAAAGCGTATCCAAATACTACTGCCATGGTCTAGAGCAGCAGGATGTGTTGCAGTAACCCACAAAAAGGAGACTGATAAGGAATCCAAGCTGGGGTTGTATGCAAACCTCAGGAAGGACAAGCACCTATGCCCTGCCCAGACCTTACTGGTGCAGGTACCTGTTACACCCAGCAATGAGGCCCCACCTGCAGCCAGCTAGGTCAGCCTAGCTGGATACTGGCAAAGGAGGAATGCACTGCAGATGGGGGCAGTGGCAGATGCTGTTACACACTGATCTCTCATCATCTGTTTAAACCACTGAGACATGAGAAAATGTTTCCCATGAGTCGAGAACTTGTGTGGTAGGGTCACAGTTCAGAAACCTGTGTTGTGCAGTGCTCATGTATACTGATGAATAGGTAGCATTAGGAGTTTTTCTTCTATTTCCCAGAACAGATCTCGAATCCACAGACTGGTTTAAATTGGACTTCTGGTGATGATCTAGTCCAGTCTCCCTGCTCCCAACAGGGTCAACGAGAGCAGGTTCCTCAGGGCTGTGCCAAACTGAGTTTTCAGCCTCTCCCAAGATGGAGTCTACAATCTTCTGAGCAACACATTCCAGTGTTTGACAGTTGCATAGTACAAAAGTTTTTTCCTCCTATTTAAATGGAATTTCATGTATTATACTTCGTGCCTGTTCCTTATTTTCCTTTCACTGGATACCACTGAGAAAAGTCCATCTCAATTGTTCAGTCTCTTCCATCAGGTATTTTATACACATAGATTTTCATGTTGACTACCCTCTCAAACTTATCAAGGCTAAAAAAACCCAGCTCTCCCAGTCTCTGAGTTGTTTTAAGGGACCTATGCTGGACTTAATCCAGTGCATCCATGTCAAAGATGGTCTCTGGTCCAGAGTGTGTTCTGTCTGCATGCAATCCAAGACACCTTCTCTTTTGATCTTTTACCACTCTTGCTGTCAGTGGGCAGAAAATGTTTTAGGAAGGCTCTGTTAGTGGTCAAGCACTTGGTCACAGTTGTGTGCAACACAAGTTATCTTGGACCTATTATAAGAGTCCTTCTTATAACAAATGCCTTGGGGTTTTGAATCAGTCTTATACATTTTGATTTGTTGATTCTAGTGCATGATCAACCTACTGTTCAGCCAAATTATGTAAACAAAGGTCTACACTCTCTCTTCTAGCATCATCTATTGTAGTGGTGGGAGTTTTCACCCAACCTGACATGTATGTTACACTAAGTCATCTCTTTGTTTAAAATTTTGTTTTCTTTTTTTTTTCCTCCAAAAGCATTAGGGTCACTTGCTTTTAAACAATTATACTTATCCTTGTATTTTTCCACTGATCATTTCTGTGAGCCAGATTCCACCTCGTATGGAAACACAGACATGCAATATTTTTGTTAAAATACTGAGATTGAATTTGCTGTAGATTTTCTCCATCACCTTGGAAACAAGTATTGCTCTTTCTTTCCCCAAGAATCCAGATGCCATCTTCCCCAGCACACAGTGATACATCCAGGTAATTTCTGTCTGGGACAAAATCACATATACTTTTTAATTGCTTCCTGAGTAGAACAAAACATCATTAAGTTACAAGCCACAGATTCCTCACCACAGACTTTGTCTGCACAGTGCTTTGAGAATCAGAGCAGTGCCTTGTCAAGTAACAAATGTAACCATAAGCCAAGCAAGCACAAGTAAGAAAGTCACTCCAAATTACTGCCCACTCTTAGGTGGCATCAGCTGGAGCCTACAGCATGGGATGGAGAGGTTTTTTTCACCGAGACTGGATGCCACTTGATAGGTCTCAACACTTTGCTCTGTGCCACTGAACCTCAATCTATCAGCATACATCTAAAGTGCAATAACAGATATGTAGAAGGAGCCACATTTTGTTTCTTAACGCTGCAGAAAATTCTTGTTTAAAGGAAGAGAGAGGCCAGAGGGATGTGACTACAAAAGAACACCTTCCTTCCCTTTTGGGGTGGTTGCTATTTAGAAAGGGAAAATGCGTAGTACTGCACAGCTGAAGAAACAGCATGACACACATATTTTGCATAGCGACTTGCAGGAAAGCTACTGAGCCCTTTATGGAATTAATTACCAAAAATAGATGATTTCTGCCCAAATAAAGAGAAATGGTGATGGGTAGCAAACACTACAAAAACATCACTTGGCTGAGATGCTGTAAAACCCAGTTTGGAATTCTGCTGAAATCTAACTTCCATTTCAAAGCAGACAGAGGTAGGACTTTTCATTGGGTTCAGCAGATTTGAAGAGTATTGTTTAAAACCGGGAAAAGGAGGTGTGTGGGTGTGGGGCAGAAAAGGCAAAGCAAACCCAAAACACTCGAAGTTAGCTTACAATTTGCACAGTAGTAAGACAGTTTACAATTTGCACAAGCCAAGAGGACTACAGAGGAAAAAAGAGAAGATCTTTTTTGTCTGATGTGCCCCCCAGTTAGAGGGCTAGAATCTACTGCATACCTTTCTTCTGTGTGCCAGGAGCCTTGTAGCCCCCTTGTCTTAGAGGGGAATGGACTTTAACAGACAGACAGTCATGCCCTCTGCTCTGCTGTAACTCCAGTCAGGGTTATAGCAGGGTTGGGGGCACAGGAGAGAGGTTGAGCTCCACCTTCCTGTAGAAACTAAGAAAAGCATGAGGCCTTAAGAGGAATACCATAGTGGCGGTAGATGTAGTACTGCAACTTACTCTGAGGACAAATCCTGTCCATGTGTAAGTGCATGGTAGCCAGAGAATCAGTAAGTGGGCTGGGATTTGACGGTAGGTGTGTGTGAAGAGGAGGAACAGGACTTCACTCACTGGAACACTTGGGAATTAATCCTTTTAAAGAAGGGCAATAAATATACAGGAAAAGAATAGGTGGATGAACACAGCCTTGAACTGCAGACTGAAATTATGTGTTCCGTCAAGTTAGCAAAGACAAAAAGCATAATCGGTCTTTTAATTCTGGCAAAGAGGGAGCGTTTTTCCAGGCTACAGATCACTGCCCTGAAAAGAGGCCGAAGAGCAACATGTGCTGCTGCAGCTGATTAACAGTGCCACCAGCCGGCCTGTTGGAAGAGTGCCAGTTCGCATGACTGAGGGGAAAACAAGGTAATGTGCCGTCTGCTTACCACCTTTCACCCCAGAAAGTCTTCACGGTCAAGACTCTGATCCTGCAAACCCTTTTGCCAAATACTTAGAGGCTGCTTCTGCAAGCAGATGCAAGTAAGGTCTTACCCACAGAGCTTCTAGGCAGCACCAGCCTACCTAAGCTCCAGCAAAGTCAACCAAGGTAACAAATCACTGGGGATTTTCTGGTGGAGCTAGGAGTGAATGACAGAGTATCCAGCTCAGGAAAGCTTCTTCTAGCGTGGAGCCCACCAGCCAGCATGATGTGCCATGTCAGAATGAGGCCTGAAATTTCTAAGTAACCAGATGGTGCTACAGACAGTGTAAACGAGATGTGTGTTGGCAATTAGATATTTAAAGATGTACTTTCCATTGTCTGTTGGGTGATGTCCTGTTAGAAGCTGAACTTTTAATTAAGTTTGGCATTTTACAGTCTCTGGCCAAAAGAGTTACTAGAAGGGCTGCTATTGTCTAGTTGTACCAGGGAAATAAAACCCTTTAAAAATATGCTAAAGCAAACAATGCAGAAAACCCAGGAGAGTTCTGTTTGCAGACAAGTCAATATCACAAATTCTGTATTAAGATTTCCTTTAAGTGAATCAAAGGGGGTCATGGAACATTTCACAGATTTTTTTTTTTTTGGACAACAGTAAGAAACTGGTTTTGTCTGGCAGCTGCAACAAAGAGCAGTTGTGGGAGAAGAGAAGGTGTCATTTATAAAGCCAGTCTCAAATTCTGGCAACTTGGCATGCCTTTGGCCAGAATACTTGTCAGGATTTTGCCTGATTGTAAGCACACAATTATGTTGTCAAATTTTGTATTTTCTAGAACCATAGAATGGTTTGGCTCAGAAGGAACCTTAAAGATCATCTAGTTCCAACTCCCTGCCGTGGGCAGGGACACCTTCCACTAGATCAGGTTGCTTAAGGTCCCATCCAGCCTGGCACTGAACACTTCCAGGGAGGAGGCATCCACAACTTCCCTGAGCAACCTTTACAGTGTCTCACCATCTTCACTGTAAAGAATTTCTTCCTAACATCCAGTCTAAATCTCCCCTCTTCCAGCTTAAAGCTATTCTCCCCCATCACGTCACTACCAGCCCTTGTAAAAAGTCCCTCCCCAGCTTTCTTGTAGGCCCTTTTCAGGTACTGAACAAATGAACCATTGAACAAATGCAAGTCAAATGGACTTCTGGGGACCTGGAACAGTATGAACAGTTTGTACTGTGTGGCTGTCATGCAGTGTTGTTAATACAGACATCATCTTTTCCAAGGAGATGTCTATGTGGAATGTGTGAATCTGTGTACGCAGAGTCCTAGGTAACCACTAAAAAGCTGACTGAAAAAAGGGATAGTGAGATAAAAGATGAAATTTGAAGAGGTGAAAAAAAACCTGGCAAACCAATACCATACTCCAAGCCTAAGCAATACCTTAGCAGGTAACAACTGACCATCAGTGGAAGTTTTATTTTCCATCTCCAAAACAGCTATGGGACTAGGCCCACATCCTTACCCAAAGGCTCTTCGAACTGAAGCAGTCTCATTCTTCCCCAGAGCTACTGACAATATGTAAATGTTCTGGCCAACAGAAGCAGAGAGATGCAGGGGCAAGAAATAGCTTTGTAAGCCCTATTTCAGAAGTGGATGCATACAGACTGTCTGTGTGGTGCTGAAAAGATCTTTGGCTTTTTGTGCCCTTTTCTCAGTGAAATTACTGCAGCTTCATGGCTTTGAGACTGTCACTGAAGATGAATATGGTTGTGAAGCTGAGGAAATGGCTTTATTCCTAGGGAAGTAGTATCTAATAAGAAGCGTTAAGGAGATGGTGTCAAGAAATGGCAGACAACATGTTCCACTTAAAGGTTCACCAAGGAAGGAGGCAGAATGCTGTGAATACCAGTCTTTGTTTCATGCTTTGTTTCAGAGAATTGCTGACAGTATAGAAAATGCACGTCTTCCTAGAGAAGTGGCAAGACATGGCCTCCTTCTAAACTTCCACTTCCTTCCCTGGAAGGTGAAAGTCAGGAGCTCTTTTGTTACAAAAGCCCATCCTAACACACACCAACTGCACTGTATTCAGCCAAGAAAGCAGGTTATCACTTGCTTGGAACACTATCATGGGGTTTTTTGGGTTTTTTTTTGTCCCCCCACATTCTCACTTTGCTTCTGAATCACCTCTGTTTTTTTGAAATTCCAGTCATCTCCCCAACAAACATGGCCTATAACAGCTAAGTTGATTGCTGTCATCTGAAGACTAGCAGCTAGTTCTGAGAAATTCTGATGGGCACAGTGAATCACACTAATCTGTCATCACCTAAATGGCAAGTCCTCACTGTGGAATGAGTACCTCAAAGACAACAAAGTCAGAGAAAGCAAGTTTTTAGCTGGACTGCAGCATATATGCCTTGCCTTCCTTCCTTGCTTTGTGTCTACCAGGGTAATTAGGGGATCACTTCAATATTAGATTCTGACCAGAATAAGCCATACTCCAAAAGGATACATAAGAGTGGGGATACCCCGTGCTGCCAAATACTTTCGGATGAGTCGCTCGGTACCGTACCAGTTGAAGCCTTTTGTTGCATACCCAATACGTGGAAGATGCACTGATGCTGAGGAGGAGGGAAACACAAGGTGCACAGTCTTTAGAACAAAATACACAGAAAGCAGCCTAGATAAGAGCTTCTAGCTAGCCAACAAAAACAGAAGAAATATTTTGGAACACAACATATCTGCCATGGAAATCTCACTCCTACCTCACTTCAGTTTAAAAAAAAGAAAACAGAACAGGAGAGGTGGAATTTGGTCATCATCTTTAGCTGCAATCATACATGTAAGGATTGACTGTTCTACTGCACAGACACTTACCACTCCTTTTCTTGGCTGCTAAATAAATCTTCTTCAGGCCTTTTTCCAAAGCAGACAGCTTAATGCCAGACAAGTTGTTGGACCGATCCCGATGCTGAGCTACAATCAAGGCCAACTAAGGAGAAACAGACCAAAAAAATGAAGTGGAGTCTACATACAGTGCTAAAAGACAACACTGATAGCTGCTAGAAAACTGCATTAGTATTTGCTCTAATGAATAAGAAAAATATCTCCTTCCTTTCAAGAAAAATATCATGTTTAACTGCAGCTTAGCCATGCTCAGTATTCAGTGCCATTACTGTGGGGAAAAAAAGATAAAGCATTCATTTCTTACAGCTTCAAAAACGCGGGCGGAGCAAGATTAAAAAGAAGCTTATCATTCTCACCAAGTTTTGTCCTTTCTTCCTGGATTTTTTGTCATCAATAGGGAATAAAAGAGTTCTCCCTAATTCCAGGTCTGTCCAGAAAACAAGAATGAAAAAAACAAACCAACCAATCAGTTCTGAATAGTCAACTAACAGTCAAAGCAGCTGTGATTCACTGTCATGTTCTGTACTATCCTCCTTGGCTTTCTTTGTCTCATGATGATTGTTCATCAGTCAGACCCTTTGACTAGGGAACCAAGACAGCTGTTGTCTCCCTAGCCCCTGAAACACAGAGACACATACACGTCCCAGTTAAAGACCATAAATGCAAAGAGAGACTGGAACATGAGGCAGGCATCTCTCAGGGAATTAGAAAAAACAAGAGGTCCACCTTACAGCAAAAGGCACATTCCTCCCCAGCTGCACACAGCTCAGAACTGTTAATATATGCTCAGAAGATCAGCGCTTGAAGGAAACCCAAGGCTCAACTGAACACTGCCTGAGATGGCTTTCATGCTTCTTAAAAGCACTTTAATAGACAATGCAGTGCTCCATCTTACATCGCAAAATACACCCTGTGAGGAATGCCCGCTTGGGGTTTGGGTTTCGTTGTGTTTTGGTTTGGTTTTGGTTTTTTTTTTAATGACTTGCAATGTGAATTGAATGACTAACTCTCTGCAGAATTCTCACCCTCCAAACAAGTCAGGTCAAAGCACCCACTGTATTACTATCTTCAGAGTTAGAGATGCACATATCTAGAGAAAAGCGGAAAGAACATGAGCATCCAAGTATCCAGGCACTTCTCCTGCAACATCAGTGGGCTTTAAGCTTTTTCATGTGTCTTGGCCTAAGGTTATGTTTTAATCTCTTACCTTTCATCTTTCCTGCCATCTGATATATTTTCCTTGGCTGATCGGAACAAGCTTCCAGAGCTGTAAATAAGCCACCCCTTCCCCAGCGGCCGGAGTCATCTAGAATGAAATGCTAGTTAGCTTCCTTTTTAAAAGTCAGGTGAAGACCAACTTTGCAGGAAAGGGACCTGCTCTTGTACTAAGGCAACAAAAGTATCAAAAGCAGGAACTGCACACAAACTGAAGCCAACCACTACTCAACCTGTTGGTGTCCTCATGTGTGCATAAAGGCATATAAAGCGTGCACCTAGTATGTCCCCAGATTGGTGCACTGGGCTTCCCACAACTAGATGTTTGTTACTTGTGGACTTTTACTTGGCATTTTCACTTTAAATATGAGGTTTAAACATGAGTTTAACATAAACCAAATCAGATTATAATATTCTGCTACAGTCATGGTCAGAGAGCAGGTCCACACTGATTCAGGAGGAATTTTGTAACCTGAATTTATGTCCTTCAGCTTCAGTGCCTAAACAGAGGTCCTTAAATTAGGAGACTAGCCTAGAATCTCTGTACTGCCAGTGTTGACAGAAGAGAAGCTCTGAACTGAGCCTCTGCAAGTAAATGTATGTCTCTGCTGCCTGTAAAGATAAAACAATTTTCAATATCTCAGTTCAATCTACAGCTTCCATGGTGTGGTGGGGCACAGCCCAGTGTCTGCCACACTGAAGGTTTGAAACCACCCCCGCCCCAGCCTGGTTCCGGGGGGTTTGGAATGTGGAAGGAGTAGGTGTTAAGTACCTTACCCCACACCCACAGGCTTGAACTGGGGAGAGCAAATCGCCCCAGCATATATATATATGGCAATGGGACACATTATCTAGGGGGACTTTGAGAGGGACTCTGAGGAGACTGCTACATCGGGCTTTAAGAGGGACTGCTAGCCACAGACTGCCAGCAATAGACTGCCAACCACGGACTGCTAGCGTCAGACCCTCAGATCCTGCCTGCCTGTTGAAGGGACCTGCCTCTGCTGTATTTGGGGGTACCCTGAGAGCAGCCTGAGCTTTACCCTGTGCTGCCCATGATCTGCACTTCAAGGCACTGCCGCACAGACTGCTGACAAGGAGCTGAGGAACTATCTCTGAATTCCTACTCCACCGCCGTGAGTAGCGCAGACGTTCCCTAGGGCTCCAGGCTGCCTTTGTTCCTAAGTGCAGAAACCTTTTTTTTTTTTTATAGCAAACCTTTTCCAAGTTTTCTGATTTCTCTGAATTACTAAATTCCCTGGAAGCATCCTTGTGAAAGATTTTCCCGACCGAATTTCTGAACCCATCTAACTAATTTTATATATGGTTGTGGGCGGGGCTTTCTGGAAATAAAATAACTGCAGATTTTATAATTCCTGCCTCGTGAATTCCCACAACAGAGTCACATGGTATGAATAAGAGGTCCTGCTTTCAGAAGAAATTGTCCTCACTAGTCCACAGCCAAAATTTCAAGCTGCACAAGCACCTTTCAAGATGCTCACTCATGAATTCAGAGAGAGCACAGAAAGACACAAGCACACCTTGCTAGTACTCGTGTGGGCTAGACATGGTGGAGGCTGTAGAGGCCTCTGTGCCACTCAACATTAAGTCAGGCTTGGATCCAAATTATTTTGGTCTAGAAGAAAACAATGAACTACCCAGCTAGTCAGAGCTTGTCCACCTCATCCAACAACATTCCTGTTGTCTTAAGTCCCACCTAGGCAGTGGACAATGATGGCATCCTCCTCTTCTGCTTTGGGTTGGGTGACATCTCCCATGACATACTTGATACAGGTCAGGTCTGCATCTTGGTAATCTAAACCCACATTCAGCTCCTCATCCTCCTCAAATTCTTCCTCAGTGTCACTCTCATCTGATGGAAGGCAAGTAGATGTGTAATGATTTGCCTCCCACCAGGCCATCCTGAAACAAAACAAGAGAAGATGGGGGTCAGTGAAAATCAAAGGTGGGGGGCACACAGCCTGTTTTAATTTGCAGTGAAACACTGCATTCCCTCTCCTCTCCTCCCCTATCTTAATCCAGAACCAAGTTTACCACACTTCTTTTCTGTGGTATGCTGAGCCACATGCCATTATGATAAGCCAACTGCAGGTGTAGATAAAGTGAGCATATAACAAAAAGACAAGAATCTACTTTGAATGGTGAAAAGGAAGAACATGTAGGAAACCAGGAGAAAGGCGCTACGCCAGAATCACAGATGTTAAAACAATACATATAGTCCAGCTATGACACTTCAGAAAGCTTCTCCCAAAAGCTCACTGTACACTCAAGCATGGGGTTCTTATTTCAGCCACTCTCTATGAATTACATTAGATGTGAGGTCAGCTACACAGTTTGACCACACACAGGAACGTCCTCAAGTATGAAGCGAACTCTCTTAGTAGAGTGGCTGGCAGCCATTTTGTCATCTTCTCTCCTCATCCCCAGCCCCACCAGCCAGAGTGGATACAGAGCACAACTTGCTTTTGTCAGTCAGACACACATTTCTAGGGTACAGAGTAACAGACACCAGCTTACAAGTAGTCAGTGCAGTACAAACCATACTTTTTCTTGTGTTCTGCCTCTGCTTTTGCTTTCTTCTTTTCCTCCATGAGCCGTGCTCTCTTTGCTGCAGCTTCTTGGCACTTCCTCCTCCTAGCCTCCACCTCCTCTGCACTCAACAAGCGCTTCCTCCTGGTTGATTGTTCCTGGAGGCCCGTAAGAAGGGCCTGGAGAAAGAAAGAAGTATCACGGAAACAAACTGCTCATCTTAAAGCCAGGTCTGGTGCCCACCTTAAACTACACTCCTTTCCCATTCATCTACTTGTGCACAGGATTAACGAGCAGATCCCAGCCGTCACTTTACATGTAGTTTTGTGACACATTTGAGCATCCAGCATATCATAGTTCTTATCTGCTAGCAAAACTGCTGAACTGTCAAGCTCTCATATTCATGAGCTGGCTTTATGTTGTAGGTTAGGGATTAATTGTAAAACCACAGAGAAGAAACTCCACCAAGGGTCTAGAAAGTCCCTAGGGGAAGGTACAGGATATTGTAATATGTTATTCCATTTCATATCCTGTATTATCCCTATATAAGGAGCCGGTCTTCAGGTCAGCTGTCTTAGCTCAGGACATTTTGGCTCTTAGGTGGTGGAGTCACCGTCCCTGGAGGTGTTCAAGGTGGGTTTGGACGTGACACTTGGTGCCATGATCTAGTCTTGAGGTCTGTGGTGATGGGTTGGACTTGATGAGCTTTGAGGTCTCTTCCAACCCTGGTGATACTGTGAGACTGTGTGATTAGCTGCTGCTTTTGCTTTTGGTTGTGTGGGAGTGAGGCCTAGCTGGCAGCAATCTTTCTGCCACATAACAGAGTCTACTCATGGACCTAGTCTGGAGGCGGGGGGGGCTAGGCCATTGCTGATCCTGTCCTTTGTATATATATCCTTTTTGCCTTAATTCCTTTTGTACTGCATTTACTTTTGTAACTATTATTTCTCTTTAACTTCCAATTGTGTGTGAGTGTTTTCACTTACTCCTTTGGGGTAAATTCTACATTCAGTCCCGAGCTGACCGCTCAAACCGGCACACTTTACTACACTGACATTTAAATATTTTAACCAATCTTCTGCAGGTGACAGGTAAAGACAGAAATCTGGCAGCCTCATTTTCCACAAGCAAATGAAAGAGCATCGTGTGCCTTGCCACGTTTTTAATCTTACATTTGCTTTGTTCCGGAGAGCATCAACTTCCTTACTGGTCTCTTCAGTCAAGGCTTTCTGAAGATCTAAAAGCTGATCAAATGCTTTTTTGTCTTCACAGCTGGGTTCCTTGGAATAATCTTTGCCTTCATACACGTACATGTGATCTTTTTAAAAAAACAAACAAACAACAAAACAAACAGCTGATCAAACCTAAAGTGTACAGTGACATCAAAAGAAATTTGGCTTCTCTGTAATGCTGTTCTGCCCTTAGCAGAAAAAGATGTTCTCATCGTCTGTACGGCCAGTGTCAGCATTATGCAGAAACACCAGCATCAAGATTTGCTTCCTTAGGTAATGGTTTTTCACTTAGTCACATATATGCACTTCCAGGAAGGAAATGGAAGTGTTGGAGCGGGTCCAGAGGAGGCCTCGAGGATGCTCAGAGGGCTGCAGCGGCTCTCCTATGAGGACAGGCTGAGAGAGTTGGGGCTCTGCAGAGAAGAGAAGGCTTCCAGGAGACCTGATAGTAGCCTTCCAGTATCTGAAGGGGGTCTACAGGAAGGCTGGGGAGGGACTATTGACAAGGTCTTGCAATGACAGGACAAGGGGCAATGGGTTTAAGCTGGCAGAGGGGAGATTTAGACTGGATGTCAGGAGGAAGTTCTTTCCAGTGAGAGTGGTGAGGCACTGGAACAGGTTGCCCAGGGAGGTTGTGGTTGCTCCCTCCCTGGAGGTGTTCAAGGCCAGATTGGATGAGGCCTTGAGTGAGCTGTACTAGTGGGAGGTGTCCCTGCCTATGGCAGGGGGTTGGAACTAGATGATCCTTGAGGTCCCTTCCAACCTTACCATTGTATGATTCTATGACATATCAGCAAAGAAACTTTTTTTCTATTTCAGACAATTAAGTATCTTAAGCTGTCTCTCCATCACACCTCTTTGGTCATTCCATCTCTTGCCAGTAGCGAATTCATTTAGCTGTGCTACCTAGTTACAGGCAACTCTAAAGTGGACATCAAACTTTTTCTTTTGATCTTCCAAACAAAATAAGAACTCTGGCAACCCCAAGTCACTGCCCATCAGGTGAGCTATTTTCCCAATTCCTCTGACACAGTGTGCCATCACTGCTCCTCTTTCAATTACCAACAGAAAATACCACTCTTAGCTAAGTCTCAGCAAGTAATTACTTGTCACTGGCAAGTGCTGCAGGACAGATAATACCTAACCTGCAGGGTTCTATTTCTGCTTCAGCCACAGATCTATATTTAAGTGCTACCATGGACTCAAATCAGAAAAATCAGTCTCTTTTTCACCATGACACTAGAAGCAGAAAAGTATCTTTAGAATTTATTCTCAAACAGTATGGGGCTATGAAAAACTAAACACAATTGTGACTGGAAGGTCAGGGACTGAAGACAAGAGTGGCTTTGTTCTAGCTGTTCAGACTCCATGACTCTGCATTTCTTATCTGACATTTGGGGTTTTTTAAAAGTCATTTTAACTTGTGATTTTCATGGCCAATGTTTTGGTTGGGGTTTTTTTTGAGATACACACAGAAAAACTGCTGTGTAGCCTTACTTTAAGTTACTGTTAGATCTCTAAAACTGTAGATCTGTCTTAATGGTTCTCTGCAGTAAAAAACAGCAGCTGCAGTTTGAATATTTTCCCTTTTCCCAGGAATTTCATCTGAGGTCTCAAAATACTCATAGCACGTGAAGGAATTCAGTCCCCTGGCTACCAAAACTGGGCAAGTATTGTTACCATTATCTTACCAACAGGCAAATAAGAGCACAGAAAGAAGAAAAAGACCAATAATGGATCAAAAATAAAGGTTGTGGATAGACTACAAACAAAATGAAAGAAACTTAACTACACATGAACTTTTCTTGTTGCCTGAAAAATGCCACCTCTCCAGTAAGCTTTTTCTACCACTACCCAAGTGTCATGCATTTCATAGGTATTTAGATGCTCAACTTACTCTCAGTGTCCTCCTCTTCACTCTCCTTTTCTCGTGGTAGCACAGCATCCGTTACCCACTTCCCTTCTTTTGTCTCTCCAAGGATGTTTTCTAGCTCCACATCCTGTATGGTACTCCCCTCGGAAGAGAGCAATTTATCCAACCCGAATTTCAGGATTTCACTCAGCTTTAACAAAGAGGAGGGAGGGGGCGGAATTCAGTATTAGTATTTCCTAATTCCATGCTAATCTCAGTGTCTTGAACTTCTCAGGCTTAACTGCAGAGTGTGCAAGTGGAGAAATCTTAAGCCTTAATGTTACCTGTCAAAATATTTAGGCTTTAACATGTTCAGTTCTCTGAACACCCAACGGGACAGGCCCCTACAATGTTTATCTCTCAAACATAACTCATCCAGGCTTGAACAGGTCATTTTTCTCCAGGGCTAAATGATGAGCACAGCCATTATTTTAAGATGTGTTCGGCATAAACCAAAACAACCGTGTTTGGTTTTGCCCCTACCTCTTTTAAAATAAAAGCATACCACAAAACAAACAAAAAATCCCCAAAACTCCACAAACAAACAAACAAAAACCAACCAACCAAAAAAAATCATCTATGTGGATTAAGAAAAACACTTTCAGCATGGAATTTCTTAGGGAGTCAACTCCACTTCTCCCATGGAAACTATAATTGTTGAGGTACATGCTGACAGGGCAGGGAGGAGAGGCAGGTGGGGAAAAGGCCACACTAACTCCAAACCTCTCCCAGGTTTAATTGCACACTGGGGACATACTCCCCTAAATGTCACTTGGCTTGAGGTTTTCAACTCAAGTTTTCAGCACAAACTTAAGCTTTCAGGTCAGACTTATAAATCATGCCCTGACTCCATGAGACACTGGATTTGCCAAGAGGTAAAGAGACTCAGCCAAGGACTGAGTTTCAAACTAGCAGCCTAAAGCGAAGTACTTATCACCAGGTCTGTTTGTAAGAGAAAAGCACCAAGGACAGACAAGTTCTAGAAACAATAGTCAGTTTCCACTTTTCCTCTGGTAAAATGAAAAATAGATGAGCAAATCAAGGAGAGATGTTCTGCCTTCCCCAAGAAAACATACCTCTTTTTAACAATGGATGCACCTGGATATTGTAAGAACCATCTGCAAATATTAGCTCTTGTCTGGTCATAAGATGTCATTTTGGTTCCTAAGGCATGCACAAGCTGACATGTCACTGCACATCTCCCCAAAATATTCAGTGCTTGGCTAGGCTCATGGAATAGGTTTGGACAGATTTGTATCAGACAAATACAGAAACACACTGGAACATTTCTGAAGACATTACTGGAGTCGAACTGAGGACATAGCTCTAGTTTACCTGTAATGCTGCTGCTCCCTGAGGCTTGGGTGCTCCCAGAGCAAACTGACCTCCTTCTAAAATAGCATTTGTCAGCTGGAGCTTAGAAGCAGCTCTTCGGTAGATTATTTCTTCAATCGTGTCTCGCCCAATCAAGCGGATGATTTTTACAGGCCTTGAAAAGTTTAAGAAAATTCTTACTATTTTCCTTTTCCTGAGCTGCACTAAAGCTGTTTCCTGGCATGGTGCTCTATCTCCTCACCCACTCCTTTCACAGAACCACAGAACAGTTTGGGTCAGAAGGGACCTTAACGATCATCTAGTTCCTACACCCCTGCCATGGGCAGGGACACCTTCTAAGAGACCAGGTTTCTCAAAGCTCTGCTCAACCTGGCCTTGAACACTTCCACTTTGGCCAGAACAACCCCATGCAGAGCTACAGGCTGGGGTGGGAGTGGCTGGAGAGCAGCCAAACAGAAAGGGATCTGGGGGTGTTGATTGACACTCGCCTGAACATGAGCCAGCAGTGTGCCCAGGTGGCCAAGAAGGCCAATGGCATCTTGGCCTGCATCAGGAATAGTGTGGCCAGCAGGAGCAGGGAGCTCATTCTCCCCCTGGACTCTGCACTGGTTAGGCCACACCTTGAGTACTGTGTCCAGTTCTGGGCCCCTCAATTTAAGGACACTGAGGTGCTTGAGTGTGTCCAGAGAAGGGCAACGAGGCTGGGGAGAGGCCTCGAGCACAGCCCTATGGAGAGAGGCTGAGGGAGCTGGGATTGGTTAGCCTGGAGAAGAGGAGGCTCAGGGGGGACCTTATTGCTGTCTACAACTACCTGAAGGGTGGTTGTGGCCAGGGGGAGGTTACCTTCTTCTCTCAGGCAAGCAGCACCAGAACAAGAGGACACAGTCTCAAGCTGTGCCAGGGGAAGTTTAGGCTGGAGGTGGGGAGAAAGTTCTTGACTGAGAGAGTCATTGCCTGCTGGAATGGGCTGCCCAGGGAGGTGGTGGAGTCACCGTCCCTGGAGGTGTTCAAGGCAGGTTTGGACGTGGCACTTGGTGCCATGGTCTGGTCTTGAGGTCTGTGGTATCGGGTTGGACTTGATGAGCTTTGAGGTCTCTTCCAACCTTGGTGATACCGTAATACTGTGGTCATAATGTTCAACTTCTCTGGGCAACCTGTTCCAGCATCTCACCATAAAGAATTTTTTCCTAATATCCAGTTACATCTACCCTTTTCCATCTTGAAACCATTCTCCCTCATCCTACCACTATTAGCCCTTGTAAAAAGTCCCTCCCCAGGGACTTTTCCTCCCCTTCTTGCAGGCCCTCTTCAGGTATTGGAAGGAACCCTTTTGGTAGGGCAAAAAAGGGCAAAAAGATCAAGAAAAATCACCATCAGAAATGCAATGCTGATACAACTGTAAAAAATGCAAGATAACCTCTAGATCCCCTCCACTCCTACAAATCCACAAAGCTCCCACCCTAAGCATATGGTAAG
The DNA here is from genome assembly GCA_013396675.1 of Eubucco bourcierii. Classification (NCBI taxonomy): domain Eukaryota; kingdom Metazoa; phylum Chordata; class Aves; order Piciformes; family Ramphastidae; genus Eubucco; species Eubucco bourcierii. The sequence continues at coordinate 163,244 of VWZE01017049.1, forward strand.
GACAAGACTGTGTGAGGCTGCAACAGAAAAGTGAAGACATCACATTCTATCTGCTCTCCCTCTTTGATCTTCGACCTGTTGTCCTTCTCCCCACCATCACCCATGGATAGGGATTGCAAAAGGGAGTCCAAGAGTGTCAGCACCAAAGCAGAAGTAACACCATTTCTCACTTGTGCTGCCCAATGCGGTGAGCTCGTGCTATTGCTTGCAAGTCATTTTGTGGGTTAAAATCACTATCAGTAAAAATAACTGTGTCTGCTGCTGTCAGGTTCATGCCAACTCCACCTATAAACAAAAGAAGAAGGTCACAAAATATGTCACTAGCAGAAAAAAAAATAAAAAATCAAGAAGCTGGAAAAATTTTGCTATGCGACATTCTGTCAGACCTGATCAACTGTATCTACGTCAATCTCTCTCTCAACCCCAAATCTGAGTGTGTCAAGGATTTAAAAAGATGAGTAAGCTTTCCATTTCCAGCTTCCAGTTTTCTGAAGCAGTCCACAACCAACTGTTCTGTGCAATGTAGTCAAAAAAGATAGGATGCAAAAGGAACTTTTTCACTGTGAAAACAGTTAGACATTGGAATGATCTCCCAAGGGAAGTAGTGGAGTCCCCTATATTGGACAATTTGAAGATTCAGCTTGATGAGGTGCTGCACCATCTCGATTGAACTACACTATCACTTAGAAAAGTTGGACCAGATGATCCTTGGGGACCCTTCCAACCTGGCACTCTGTGATCCAATGCAAAGGGGACTGGTAGTCAAGGTTGATGAACACAGACATAGTCTTCTGCTGGCAGGCAGACTAGCCCACCAAGAACTGCCTTCACTGGGGCTACAAGGGACTGCCCAAGTCATGACTTGGCTGCAGCACAGAAGCAACAGGCAAACACAATGCTCAAACAGTGGAAAAGTTGAAACAGTGGAAAACACCAGGCCAAACTATACAGCAATCAGAGCCTAGGTATTTATTGGACTTTAATGGTTTCCAGGTTAAAGTTTAGGTTCTTGGGGAATGAAAAACAAACCAACCAACCGGCCCCAAACAAACAAACAACAAAAAAAAAAAAAACTAACAAAAAAAACCCAACCAAACAAAAAGCCAGTAAAACCCCCTGAAAAAACACCATAAAAATACAGTTAACTACAGATTTTTAAAATCCACTATTGTGACTACATAGTGCAGAGGGAGGAGTTTCTGTCCTACATTTCTTCCAGCGCATGCCAAGCACCTCTTCACAGTAATCAGAACATCCCTGCAAGTGGAAACAGTCATGCACCTGAAAATCTGTTCTTAACAGTGGTGGAAACACTGTTAGCACACCCCTGCAGTAGTTTGTCCAGGCGCTGAAACATGCAGTAAAAAACACCTCTAAGGCTGGTTGCCATGGACAGAGAGAGTTCAGGCACTGTGGTGAGAGAAACACTTACTCTCACCACCTAGCATTATGTGCTTCTCTTCAGTCTCTCTATACACTTCCCTCAGTCACTGAAGACAGGATCACCTAGGAAAGTCTGACCAGAAGCCCAAAGGAAAACTTGATTCAAGCTTGATGCTGGAGATCAAGCACTGTAGATCCCTCCTCTGGAGACAAGCCTGCCTCTGCACTTGTTTGAATGGAGACAGGGAGACATAGCCTGAGGAACCAAGAGGGGAAGAAGTACGGATCGTAGTCTCAGTGCTCTTTGCAGTCTCAGTACACTAAGAGGCTCTCTTATGAGTCTATCTACCAGCTAGAGAGCATGTCCATGTCCAGCAAACTCAAGAAACAACTCCAACAGCTCACTTGAAGTCTGTTTCTGCCTAAAGTCTGGTGTTCACAGAAGAAAGATGCTAACAAGATTTCTTAAGCTCAATCTGGCACAGGGACAGGCATTAGGAACTCAGAACAAAAAAAGTAACTCAAGTGGCTGCAATATAAAAAGTATGTTGGCATAAGCTGCCGAAAGCACAGAAACCATATGTTCTAGCTGAGAGCCCCAAGTTCACAATGTGTCCTGTCTCCCTCAAACCCTCCCTATATTAACAGTGCTGCAGGACTCAGAACTCCCTGAAATCTTACCAGAGAGGACAAAGAAGAACGCAGAAGCAAGATGAGTTGTTTGTCTTTCCTTACTTACCTGCTCTGGTGCTCAGCAGGAAGATGAAGATGGGCTGTTGACCAAAGTTCTTAATGGCAAGGTGTCTCTCTTCACCCCTAACAGAGCCGTCCAGCCGCTCATAGCTGTAGCCTTTTCAAACATGCAACATGTATGTTTCTGAAATCCTGTCTGTGCTCTTACCCTCCTACTTCACTCTCTGCTGTCTCAGTGCTGTCTTGAGTCTTTTTATGCCAAATCCTCCTGCCTCGATTCTCATTTTAATGCTTTGTAGCTCCTCGATTCTTTCCCAGTTAAGCCCTGTATAAACTGAAATAGTGACCCTGGCTTCCAGGCTGGCTGTTGGCATTTAACTGAGTCTGAAGCAGAAACAGTTAGCATTTCATTTACTGCTTGGAAACACAACAGGAAAGCTCAGAGCCAAAGTCAAAGAACATTAGCACACAGACTCCATTACAGACTATGCTGTGCTGGCTCTTGGCCCCACAAAAAGACTAACAGCCATTGGATCCTCCTTATGCAAACTCCCATAGTGTTCAGTGTGTGCTTTCCTGTGAGTGAGCAGTATGGGATACAGCCCTACATTTGGCTGTGTCCTGCATTATCAGTTGTCTAAAACCATAAACACCAAACAAAAGCCTCTTTCATAAGAAGTCCTAAGTAGGCATAGAGCCATGTGGATTGAAACAAAAGCAAATGTCCCAAGAACACTTGGTAACCTTGCCAAAAATGGTCTGATCCAACCTGCCCTTGCAGACATGTTGGGGCCCCACTGCCAACAACTGTTTCCATCAAAAATTAATTTCCTGGTATGACTGTGGCCCAATTTGTTTTTCATGTTGGACAAAATGAATCTAGAGCAAGCCTATTGCCTTCAGTGCAGTTATTTCAGGACTCAAGACACATAACTGAACACAGGTATATAACGAAGCACTGCTATCCTGCCATCTGTTAGCTCCATTTTATAGAAGAGCAAAAGCTGAAGCTACTTTGAAAAACAACATTCCAGTGCCAGTTCATTTCAGGCAGGTGGTACCACAGTCAAAAGCTGAATCAAGACTGTAACTCACAGTACCACCGCAAGAATATGATTTTCATGTACTAAGAAGCAACAAGTTCTCATCATGGCACTTTCTCCATCCCAGGCAGACCAACCAAAATTAAGAGGAACAACATATGGCAGATATCATTAGGACAAGCCCTGTGCTGCCAAAGTGTGCAGAACATACCTCTATAGTCCATGTAGTCTTGCAGGATGTCAAGCAGCTGTGTCATCTGAGAAAAGAGCAACACACGGTGGCCACTGGAAGAACAGAAGACATCACAGTAGTAGCTTAGCAGTAGTGGAGGGATTGTGAGCTCCAGGCAAGCATTTGGACTTTATTGAAAAGGTCTCTTCCAACCTCAACAGTTCTATGATTCTATGAGCCTCAACATACTGCGACAGTATTTCAGAGTGGTATAAAGGTTACCATAGCTTACTCAATTACTGTTACACAGTAAGACCTCTGTACATCAAGCTTTACAGGGCCATGGTCCATTTCCCCACATCCAACCAGTTAGTCTCATCTACCAGTATCAATTGACATGTCTAGAGCCTAGAGCGAGCAATGCAATGAGGCTCTGGCACAGGCCTGCTGCTGGCTGGATGCCACTCGGTGAGCATCCCAACAAGCTTGTCTAAAAGGATCATCATCTTCAACCTAGCATCATGAGGTCTTCCTCACATGACCTGCCACACTAGACTGCTCTCAAATCACACACTACAAAGCATATTAAATGCTGGGAAAATGTAGTATCAGCATCTCTGTGAGAGCAGAGGACTTCCTCCTCCAGCAAATGACCCTCTGCCTACAATTGTGTGGAAGTGAGAAGTCAACTTTCCCCCCTCCTAGCTCTAGGCCTTGGTGTTGTTTAAAATCAGACTTCCTGTAAAGCAGAACACAGGCATTTTCAAGTTCAGAATCTGTACAGTGCCAGTCCTGTGGCAAAGACTTTCAAGGGAGAGGCATTCATGAGTTGCTATACAGCAGAAGAAAAACCTCCACAACTACATCAGAACTTCCCAAGGTCTGCTGAAGCTCTGTTCTGTGGAAAGCAGTTAAAGAGAGAAAAGGCAGAATTTGTGTCATGCAGGGGGCACTGCATCACAGGCTGCACAAGAATGCAAATGGCAGTTTGATTTGCCTCCCAGATGAGAGATGGAGGTAAATAGGTAAGGTTCCAGGTTTCAGAGTCATCAGAGCCCAGCACCAGGAGTTCTGAATGCCATTCTCAAAGCTGAAGTTTCAGCTTGTTCTTGGGTTTCAGTCCAGTCAATTTTCTTTTTCACATTTGGTATGCATTCTGCCTCCAGGGCTAACAGACATAGCAGCACAAAGAAACTCATCTGATGCCTTGGAAGCTATTCTCAAGGAACCCACAGTCAAACCAGATAACCACAACCCTATGCCAGATGGATATTCTCCCATCTTCCCAAATATGCCCATTACAGGAACATGAGAGAGTCAGTGAAGTGTTTAAAGAAAAGCTATAAAAATCTTTGAGGCTCCTCTACCATCTCCAGTGCAGCTCCTTAGAGTGAAACTGCTTCTTTCAAGTAGTCAATTACATGCAACAAATAGGTCAGTGCTTGGGTTGTGATGAGTATCTACTCACTCCATGGCTAAATAAGGTTGTCTGACTTTCCAGTTTACTACTTCTCACTGCATCAATCCCACTCTATCTTCTTCACCCCAATATGACATACCCAGAATGTAAGAACGAAAGGAGTTTATCCAACAAACACAGTTTGCCACTGGCTTCAACAATATGGTCTCCAATCTCAAAAGGTTCTGGCTCAACACCTGGAACAGAAAGGAGTTTCAGAAGCAAACCCTAATACTATGCAAGCAAAACTTGGTGGTCAAACTCAGTGTGTCTGCACTGCTAGCTACTGCTAAGCAGACCCCTATGATGCCTGCTTGAAAAGTGGTAGTCCTTCTATGTCTCTGAACATACTTAGTAGTTCACAAAGCATTGACTTAATTGTGTAGGTAAGAACAGATGCACTGATGAGGAAAGAAGTGGAGAGTTGTAGACTCCACAAAGCTCTCAAGCTTATTCCTCATTATTGATGAGTTGTTGTTGGAACGGGCAACAAACTCACTGCTGGTTCTGATTCAAGTTCATTACTTGCTGCTTCTAAGCACTACACTACCAAGCAGTATGAAGAAACCAATGTGTAAATGAAGAAACTTCTCTCTTCTGGGGGAGAGGAGAGCTTTCTTACCGTTGAAAAGGTATGGGTGTGCAACACACTTCCGAAGCTGAATTAAGATATTCTGAAGTGTAACCTTCTTTCCTGTCTCATTTTCAAATGCATCTAGAACAAAGAGCACAAAAAAGCATGTCAGCAGAAAGGTCCACGCTCCATGGACTCAACAGGTGTGACTAGGAATGTCTGGGCACTGAATGCTGCTCTGTAGTGCTTCAGCATTGGAGGATCTCTCCCTGTATATCCCATCAGCCTTTAAATTTCCACCTCAAGACTAACACACCTGTTTTCATGGACTAAACAAAATTTCCCCTCACAGTCTTTAGGAAAATACTCTGGTGAAAACTATTCTGTCTTCTGAAACTCCCTGGTACTTTCTGGACTGCCTGGAAAGCGTTACTGTGATTTTTTTTTTCCAAGACTAAATTATAGAGCTAGAAATCATCACAATAATGAAAGATATTTGATGTGGTTCATTTGAATTTTACAACAAAAAGAAGAACAGCAGAGTCAAGATCTACCAGGCAACCAGGAAGTTCATAAGGGATAAAAACATGGTATGTGCACATATGTTGACTACAAAAGAAGGTTCGGTCCGCCTGGTGATGTGCATGCAAAGCACCATGGGCTTCTTGATGCACTAAGCATTAGCCCTAGAAGAACAAACAGTCTTCATCCTCCCAGTTTTATTTTCCCTACAACCACTAAGCAATTGTAAGCCATATGATGTGGTATGGATAGGTGGAAGAGGATGAATTCAGAGAAGGAGATCATAGAATCATAGAATGGTAAGGTTGGAAGGGACCTCAAGGATCATCTAGTTCCAACCCCCTGCCATAGGCAGGGACACCTCCCACTAGTACAGCTCACTCAAGGCCTCATCCAATCTGGCCTTGAACACCTCCAGGGAGGGAGCAGCCACAACCTCCCTGGGCAACCTGTCCCAGTGCCTCACCACTCTCACTGGAAAGAACTTCCTCCTGACATCCAGTCTAAATCTCCCCTCTGCCAGCTTAAACCCATTGCCCCTTGTCCTGGCATTGCAAGACCTTGTCAATAGTCCCTCCCCAGCCTTCCAGTAGACCCCCTTCAGATCCTGGAAGGCTACTATCAGGTCTCCTGGAAGCCTTCTCTTCTCCAGGCTGCAGAGCCCCAACTCTCTCAGCCTGTCCTCATAGGAGAGCCGCTGCAGCCCTCTGAGCATCCTCGAGGCCTCCTCTGGACCCGCTCCAACACTTCCATGTCCTTCCTGTGCTGGGGGCTCCAGAACTGCACACAGTACTCCAGGTGGGGTTTGACAAGAGCAGAGCAAAGGGGCAGAATCCCCTCCCTTGCCCTGTTGGCCACGTTGCTCTTGATGCAGCCCAGGACTCGGTTGCTGTCTGGGCTGCATGCACACACTGCAGGCTCATGTTGAGCTTTTCATCAACCCAGACTACCTTCTGAGATACTTTCTCTCTCATTGTGCAAGATGCTTTATTGCAGTTAATTCATCTGTAACAGCACAGGATAATTTGTAGAGACCCACATCCAGAATTTCCTGTATAATCCTTTTGTCTGAACACACGAAAACAAAGGAGAGGAGCTCTCATGTGATTGGTATTTTTAATTACAGGCTGGCCCAAAGCAGAAACCTGAAGGTGACCACCCACAGCTCTGCAAATGCTCAGCTCCAGATTCTACGTCTCTTAGGTACTTTTGCATGAGCTAAAACCACAAATCAAGCAGTCCAAAGCAATGAATCCAGCATGTTCATGTTATGCATATTCTGCAGGCCAAGTATCTTCTCCTTTACTGCACTAGAGTATGGATTTACAAAAGAAATTAATTTTAGTTTTAAAAGCAGTTGATAGGGTTCAAACCCTTCAGTTACCTAGATCTTTCATTAAAATGGCTCTGTAGTACTTCCTTTGCAGGGCTGACATTCCATGGTACAGAACCACTTCCACCTTCTTTGGAAGCTCTGCAGCCACCTCAGATTTAACTCTTCGAAGCAAAAATGGCTGCAGAAGATTGTGCAATTCTTTGGCTATACAGAGACAAGGAGAAAAAAAAAAGAGATTACTGCAGCAAACATAAGGAATTCATACAGTATTTTCAAAATAACTGTATAAGGAATTTCACATGTGTTAGTGAAATCGTTCATCCCTTTTTACTACTCCATACCTTAAATAGGTAGGAACTACATTAAGGTAAATAATCATTACTTCTAAAGGTAGTCAGCATAAAACTAATAATATCGAAAAGGCAAATGAAGAGGTCAAAACATGTCTGCTTTCTATGCAGGTAACAGCTGCTTTTATTCAAGTACATACTGCTTATTACTGACCTGTCTCACTCTCCTTTTCAATGGCTTGGTAATACTCAACAAACTCTTTCACCTCTGTTCTAGGAAAGGTGTCAGGCTCAATAAGGCTGAGTAAGGAGTACAGCTCCTGGAGGTTGTTCTGGACTGGAGTGCCTGTAAGTAGCAGACTGAAGCCCACTGAAAACTAAAAGAACCAGCAACAAAACAAAACTATGAAGAGGAAATATCTGGAATGGAATGCTACTTGATACACAACTCCTCTCACACTAATCTTAACTTAAAGATGGCAGATGGTGCAGAAGTGCCCACAGAATATAAATGTCTGCCAAAACCATCTAACATAAGGTATGGTGTAACAGTCATACAATCATAGACTTGTTTAGGTTGGAAAAGATCTTTAAGATCATAGAGCCCAACTGTTAATCCAGCACTGCCAACTCCACCATTAAACCATGTCACTGAGTGCCACATCTACACATCTTTTAAATATCCCCAAGGATGGTGACTCAATCAGTTCCCTGGGCAGCCAGGTGCAGTGCTTGACAACTCCTGGAGAAAGTTTTCTTACTGTCCAATCTTTAAACTCCCCTGGCACAACCTGAGGCAACTTATTCCCATCCTATCCCCTTGTTACTGAGGAGAGAAGATCCACCTCACTACAACCTCCTAGTTCTATAGAGAAAGCCTCCTCTCAGTCTCCATTTCTTAGAATCATAGAATGGTAAGGTTGGAAGGGACCTCAAGGATCATCCAGTTCCAACCCCCTGCCTAGGCAGGGACACCTCCCACTAGCACAGCTCACTCAAGGCCTCCTCCAACCTGGCCTTGAACACCTTCAGGGAGGGAGCAGCCACAACCTCCCTGGGCAACTTGTGCCAGTGTCTCACCACCCTCACTGGAAAGAACTTCCTCCTAACATCCAGCTTCAATCTCCCCTCTACCAGTTTAAACCCATTGCCCCTTGTCCTGTCGTTGCAGGACCTTGTAAATAATCCCTCCCCAGCCTTCCTGTAGGCCCCCTTCAGATACTGGAAGGCTACTATCAGGTTTCCTGGAAGCCTTCTCTTCTCCAGGCTTCAGATTCCAAACTCTCTCAGCCTGTCCTCATAGGAGAGCTGCTCCAGTCCTCTGATCATCTTTGTGGCCTCCTCTGGACCCGCTCCAACACTTCCATGTCCTTCCTGTGCTGAGGGCTCCAGAACTGCACACAGTACTCCAGGTGGGGTCTGACAAGAGCAGAGTAAAGGGGCAGAATCCCCTCCCTTGCCCTGCTGGCCACACTGCACTTGATGCAGCCCAGGACTCGGTTGCTGTCTGGGCTGCATGTGCACACTGCAGGCTCATGTTGAGCTTTTCAT
>VWZE01017049.1:181748-203034 GCA_013396675.1 Eubucco bourcierii
CCCGCAGTGCTGTCTCCTCGGGGTAGGCTTTGTTTTTGAAGGCAGCTGTCCCCACGGTGCTCTCCTCGGGTAGATTTTGGCTTTGAAGGCAGCTGTCCACCCTCAGGCTTTCCTCCTCGGCTAGGCTTTGGTGTGCCTGTGAGTTTGCGGGTTGGTTACTGCCGAGGCAGTTGTGGAGGCGATGGAACTGCTGTACGGCAGGGCGCTGGGGCAGAAAAACCTATATTCTCTTGGCGGTGAAAGCCTTGTGGAGTTGTCCGTCTAAAAGCAGGTGGATTTTGTTGTTGCTGCTGCTGTTTCTATTCCTTTTGAACCGGTCTCAAGGTTAGGCACGGAAGTCTCATTTCAACAGTGTGTCCTGACACAATCATAGAATCATTAAGATTGGAAAAGACTTCTAAAATCTTGAAGTCTAGCTCTCAGCCCAACACCACTATGACCACTAAATCATGTTCCAAAGTGACCTGTCTGCGTGTTTTTGAACAATCTCCAGCGGTGGTGACTCGACTCCTGGGCAGCCTGTTCCAGTGTCTGACCACTCTTTCAGTAAAGAAATTTTTCCTAATATCTGATCTAAGTCTCCCCTGGAATAACTTGAGGCTGTTTCCTCTCATCTGTTCGCTAGTTACTTGGACCTTGCTATGATCTGCTTTCAAAAGCTTCTTAGCTTAGCAGCTGGTTGGGCCTGGAGTGAAAGCTGTTAGTCAGTGAGAATACCTTGCAAATGGCTTTTTTCTCAGAATATAACAAGCCAAATACCCTTTTATCCTTTATTGTGTGGCTTCTTTTGGTATGTGGTCGTGGACTTGTTTCCTTTTCTGACATTTGCCTTGGAGAGGGATGCATGAGATTCTCCATCTGCTGTGGGATTGTACTGGTTTAGGTGAGATGTAGATTAGGAGTGATGCCTTTTCAGAAAGAGGCTGTAATTCTTACATAATGTGTGAAGCAACATATCACTTCTTGGATCTGTAAGGGTGAGCCTTACTTCAGACTTGCACATCCCTTAATATGTTTTTTCACTCCGTTGTTGAGCTGTTAAGACAGGCTAGAACAAGGCTGGCATTACTGTGAACTGGGATCACTGGTATTGCTACACTGGGAATCAAGATATTCAGAGTGTTTTCAGCTGTCTGCTGCCATGGAATCTCTGAATTTCTGATGCTCTTTGAAGTTGACTTGAATTAGTATGGGATCTAATTGAGCAACAGGAAAGACAGTGGGATAAACAAGGTAGTAGTAAGTTTCTACCTTATCCAGTGTTTGTATCATCTGCAGAACATGAAGAAAGTAGTGGATGGAACTATATAGATGCCTCTTAACAGTGTTGCAGCCACCAGCTGCAGGCTTTCTGGGCCAAGTCAGGGAAGGACAAAGGCAGAGGGGCCAGAAGAATACACTCTTTATATTAACAAGAGGTGGGAGAAAAGTATTTCAAACCAGTTTTGTGGCCTGAAATACAAGGATTTGTGCCTTTTTACTTTTTTTTACTACATAGCATTGCATCCACTCTAGAGTGCTCTGAGACTGGAGTAATTTTGAGCATATTCAGCATTCCTTGCCTAGCAAGCAGGGTGTTCAGGTCAAAGTTACTGCAAACCAATGTTTCTGCTTGCTTTCTTCTAGGCTTTTGGACAGATATGCTTACTGCCGTTCTTATTAAGGTAAGAGCAGGGAGTTTTCTCCCTCTCCAAGTTTGTTTGGTTTTTTTTTTAAGGTGCTTGCATTGCATACCACTTATCAGGTTATCCAAAATGACCTTTTTTTAAGAGGGAAGATGCACAATTTGATTGGAGAGTGAGCGAGGTTATTTCATAGATGCTTTTTACTAGATTCTTTTTTAATTTTTAACTACTCCTTTTGATAGGAAGTCACTCAAATCGAAATTAGTCTTTTTTTCCACCCTCAGGTGCATAGAATCCAAAATCCCCAGGTTGACTCTTTGCTTTCTATTGCTCCACTAAAGAACAATCTGCCTTTCAAATCTTGTGGATGCACAAATCTACCACGGTGGTAAATCACCCACCATGGTAAAAGAATAGTACTAGTGGGAAAATTAGGCCAGATGTGAAGTTCAGAGGTTATTGTATGTCCTTTTTAAGGATATGCACTATTTTAGGTCAGCCTTTTCTCCTTCTCTCACGCTTAGGTTTTTGTTCAGAAACTGTGTTTTCAAGTGTACGATGCACTGAGAACTACTCAGATAAGAGATTTCAGGAGCCTCAGGCTTATAGAATCATAGAATTGTTTCAGTTGGAAAAGACCTTCAAGATCATTGAGTCCAACCATCAACCTAAGGCCACCATGGCCAGTAAACCATGTCCTGAGATGTGGTTTGCCCATCGTTTAATGGGACTGCTGCGTGTTAATGCAGGATGCTGGGAAATGTCTTATATATGATTGGTACCCATGAATCTTGAGGTGTGGACTTTTTGAGTAAATCAAACCCAGACAAGTGTCACTGCTGTTACAGAGCAGGTCATTTCTTGACATCTGTGACACAGTCTTGATTTCCTTGCTTTATGTGTTCCAAGCCCTGTGCTGCAGTGTCCTTTGTATATGATTGCAAGTGAATTGTATTGAAGCAGGTCATGGAAAAGTCTGAAGAGGTGCTTGTTTAAACAGTGCTTGAATATATGATTTATACTACTTTCTCCTTTCCTTGTTCCTCTCCATTCCTATCTTCAGTGATCTGTAGGTGATGCATCTAATAAAAGTGAATCAGTGGTCTGTAGGTGATGCATGTAATAAAAGTGGTTGCCCAGGGAGGTTGTGGCTGCTCCCTCCCTAGAGGTGTTCAAGGCCAGGTTGGAGGAGGCCTTGAGTGAGCTGTACTAGTGGGAGGTGTGTCCCTGCCTATGGCAGGGAGTTGGAACTAGATGATCCTTGAGGTCCCTTCCAACCTTACCATTCTATGATTCTATGAAACTTACACCATTTCATTCCCAATTTGGGTTGACAGAGGCTGGCTGGCCTTAAATCAAGGGGTGGGACGTTTTGTTAAGCAAGCAGAATAGATCTGATGCTGCCCTTAGGAAAGGTGGGAGAGATTATCTTGTAAATGTTGCAACTCCCTGCTGTGAAAGCAGACTGCTTAGACAAAATGTTCTTGGGTAAAGTTCCTTCTGAACAGTCTGAAAAATTAGTCATGGCAGAGCTTGCAGTCTCTGGCAGTGACTCTCGCTCTTTCAGGCTGAACAACTTCTCGCTTATGCGTTCACTTGACATTCACGAAGATCCCACGTTTATCCCAGAGGTTGCTGCAGAGGGTGGAGAAGACAAGTCTGAGGCTAAAGACACTTTGAACATTATGGAGCAGCTGCTAGATGCAAGGTCAGTACGCAGTGTGCGTGAGTTGGAGAGCACGCTTGTTGGCACTGTTAGGTGGGTGGGAAGCTGTTGTCAGTGATCTGGATTAAAATCTTTCTCCACACTCAACTACTTCACAAAACAAATAGTGCTGTCAATCTTCTTTCCTTTTGTAACTTACAGATCACCTGTAGTTACAAGCAGTGTGAAGTTTCGAGAAGCTTCAGGGACCCTGCTTTTTGGAGAGGGAACAGAATCTGCCCTTGCCAGGGCTCTGTTTGCATTACAAGAGCAGGTACACTTAGTGGTTGGCTAATCGGTGTGTACAGGCCTTTAAGTGAGTTTGCAGCTGTACTGCTTGGTGCCTGCAAGTACTCTTAAAGGGAACATAGGGGTTGCTTGGAGAAGAGGAGAAACACAGGCTTGGAAAGAAAACAACCCGCAAGAAATTAGACTTTGTCGGTTAGGTTGTTTGGATAAAAGCCTGTTCAGCTTCATGATTGCAGTCTGTGCTTGATAAAATCCCACTAGATTCCAGGCAAAATGTTACTCACTTGGTGTGTCTTGCTGAGGTGGGAGCAGCTTTGCTGGTAGGAATGCTCTCCCCATGTGGTTTTGGTTCTTAATTGTGGGCCGGTTCAGTAGTCACTGAAAATGTCTATGAGCTGCCCTTCATCAGCATCTCAGAGGGTAGGTTCTCTGTGTGCATCTTGGCTTTTAGCAGGGCTTTTAGCAGGCTTACTCCCTGCTTGAATTCTTAAGGTAGAGCAAGGAAAAACTTTCTGCTCCTTCACTTTAGAGGGAGGGATGTATTTCCTTCAGGTGTTGCTTTGTTCTTGTGTCCTCAGCTCCACCAGTGTTTGGCTGAGTATTACAGGGCAGGTTACCAGAACCTCACCTCTTCCCTGCATAGGAAATTATGGTGCCATTAAGCTGTCCTATTGCAAGAGATGGCTTCTGGTTTGGCTGATGATAGGGAAATACCACAGAGTAGTAATTGTAGCTAGCTCTTCAGATAATATTATGTTCATCTTGTGATGAGAAAATGAACTCTTTCTTGTGTGCTACAACCACCAACTTAGTTTTTAAGGAATTTACTGAGGTATATCCTTGTTTGTGCTGCATAGTTCCTTTTTCCTCACCTGCACCACACACTCTGTGTGCTGATGGATACCTTTGGATCAAACTTGTGACAGAGATCCTGGGAATAAGTTTACCAGTATATTCTGGCTGTTCCGTATCGGTAAGTAGCAAATGTAAACCTGGAGTAAATTTGGAACAATTTAATGACTACTGTATTGCAGTAGAAATACAAAGCAATTAGAACACATCAAGATGACTTAGATGCTATTTTTGTTGCACACTTAGTGTACCTGGCATTTGTGCCAGGAGTCTGATAATGTGAGCTGAAATGCATAGGCTGGCAGTCCAAAGAGCATCCAATGGGTTTACTCTGAGTGCTTACTCAGATGCCTAAACCTTCACTGGACTGCGATGCTGAAGTCTACAGGTCTAAACAGAGGTGGTTTTGATACTTCACAGTTGCCTCTCTATTCCTTTCTTTGCAGGTCTGATTCTGCTAGAGTTGGGTTTAGCTTCAAAGGGATCAAAGACTACTTGGACTGCTACCGGTAGGTGAAATTATGGTCTGGAAAAAACCTGTCTTGCACATTGTCCTGCGCTGGGGCTGCTGCTGTTCCACAGGCTCTCAGGCATCTCTTTGTTAGGACTGTCCTTGAGCTACTGCTGTTTACATTACCTTCTGTAATCCTTTCACTGTAATAGAATAACAAAAAACAACTAGGAGAGCTGGCACAAATTTTACAAGCCTTACAAGGATAATTAAATACTGTTTTCCTTGTATTATTGCTAGTCACCTCTGTGAAATGTTCCTGCATATCTTGTTTGCCCAAGCATATGAGATGAAGGGAAAGGTTCATCTGGATTATACAAGTTGCACATACTGTGGGTCTCTGAAGAATCCCTTGGTTTCCCAGCTGCTTGTCCTGTGAGCATTTTACTTTCACCCAGTAAATATATCCAGCTGAGAGAGAGCTAGAAGCACATCCCATAATTTGGGATTCTGCAAGCTGTTGGGTACTCAGTAACTCCTAGCTGCCTCTTGGATATGTGCCATGTGTGGAGTGCTCAGAGAAATCCTCTTGCACTCCTGGCACTCATTCCTCAAGGGCCACCTCTGCCAGCAGGCTGTGGCCCTGGAAAAAAAGGCTGACAATGCAGTCTGGTGTTCACAGGTGCATCCTGACTGGGAGGTTTTCACACCAACCAGAATGAAATGTGTTAATGTAACATTGCCTTTTTCCAGGAGTGAGAGAAGGCCTGTTTGGTAAGGGTGGGTTGTGACAGCACTGCTGAGGACCCCTTCTCTGTAATGGGAGGCCTGTGTAAGGGGGGCTGGCCTCTTGGTCTTAGCTCATCGTACTGGGAGTTTGATAGCCTCAGGTTTTCAGGAGCTTGAGGGTTCTCTGTAAAGCTGTCTTCCATCCCTCCTTGTTTATCTGGTGGTTCAAGAATATCTGGGTAACTCTCCCAGCTTCTGCCCCACTCTTAAGGGTTGGGGGTTGGTGTGTAGGCAAATTCTCCCCTTGAGGAAGAGAGTCTCTTCTCTTGATGGTGTCAACTGTGTTGAAATAATTATGACTACACATTCTTAACTAGTTGTTGCTTGCAGCCGTGGCAGCTGCCATCTTGCTACATGAGAGACAAAATCTATGCATGGGTGTGGTGTGGGGGGTCTTGGTACAAAGTCTTGACTTTTGTCCTGTCCTGTAGGAGTGGGAAGCTGACACCATCTCAGGTAGCAAAGAACATCATTGCCACGCTGGAGGACTGTGACAAATCCACACCCCCGCTCAGAGCAATAGTGCAGTGGGACCAGGAGCAAATAATGCTGGTGAGTCTGCCTGTGGTAGGAAGGAGCAGAAACTCTTTTGCTGATACATTGCACAGAAAAATGGGTACATTTTACCTTCCTCCTTGTGTAGAGCTACAAAGTTTGCTTTCCTTCTTGCAAATAGAGGTGGCATTGAAGCAGTTTGTTTCCTGCTAGATGGCTGTGTTTAAAACAGGACTTCTCTGCTTATGTGGTATCCGTTAGCATAGATGCATCCAAGTAGCAGTTTCCCATCAACATATGTTGGGAGAAGAAAGAAACTTTATAGTTTGGCTTAGTAGCAGGCTGAGGGACAGTTTTGGTATCTGTTCTGGTACTGGTAATGACCTTCAGCTCAACTAAATATAACATAACACCTTTTTTTTTTTTTTTTTCCCCTTCTGTGCAGATGGCTGAGGCCTCTACTGCTCGTTACAGGAATAAATGTACCCTGTCTTATCTGGATGGTATCCCAGTGTGTCTGAAAGAAGAGTTCAAAGTGGTGAGTTTCTTTATTTAGGTGGCAGTTGATGCTGCAGGTGGTCAAGCTGGGTGACTCACTGCAGTAAGGTTTTAAGGCCAACTCTTCAGCAGAAGCCAGAGAATATGTGTGCAATGTTTGTAATGAGTAGGTTTAACAAGTTTTGCCAGGTGAAGACATATCTTGGGTACAGCAGATGTATTTGTTACCTTGTACTGACCTCTTTAATCCATGGGAAGTAGATGGTGGGGGTTGGAAACAGTCCCTGGTATGGTGAAACAAGACTATAGAAGGATCTGTAGTGGTGGGTGTATTTCTCAGGCACTGACTCTGCTGCATTGGCAAAGCATCCCTCTCACCCTGAAGGACGTGTGTCAGAAATATGCAACTCTCTGCTCTCAAGCGGTTTTGCCTGTGGCCTAGCAGCAGCTACCATTGTAGCATACAGCTCATGTTGTAGGCTCTGCAGAGACTTATCCACAGGTGGGAGTCCTGTTTTTTCATTGCTGCCTCAAAGTGAAGAGTACTTAGCATACCCTGACATGGAGTCCATCTGGTATTTTGGCATTTGTTTATATCTAATCTTGGTGCCTTGCTTCAAAGTGCATCTGAACTACTGCAGCTCTGTCCCTGGAAAAGTGGAAGATGGAGCTCCTGTGTACTGTAGAGCTAAGCTCTGCAGCCTCTGAGCATAACAATTACTTTGCTGCAGGGGGGCAGACCTTTTAACCATCTGCATGTTTCTGCTGCTCTGTATCATGGTGGTAGAAGGAGTTCACTGCATGGGAGAAGGACCAAATTTTGAAGGGTTAAGTGTCCCTTCTAACAGAAATCAAGGCAGGACAAGTTGAGAAGTGAAGCATCCTGACCCTTACCTCTTCAGGCCCTGGTGGGGTCTGTTCTGAAGTTAAGTGTGCATATGATGCACACACATGTGCCTGCCTACTTTGCTAGAGTTCTAGGATGAATAATAGAGTGTCTTCTTGCTAAGGTACCTTACCATCACCGTGTGGGAACAGTCTATCTTGGGACAAAGCCTGAAACAGAAGATGCTACTGTGGCCAAGAAGCTGCGAGAGGCAGGGGCTATCATTATTGGGGTCTCAAACATGCATGAACTAGGGACTGGAACAACTGGATGCAATCCTAATAGGTAAAAATCCCTTTTCCCTCTCTTCCTCCTGGTCTAGAATGACATAAAAACCTGTCCAGTGTTGACAGAGAAGGTACAAAAACAGTAGGGTAAGCACATGAGCATAACGCTGAGAGAAGCACCCTGTGCAGGGATAATGCTGGGGGTATGAATACCCAGCATTAGAAATTTGAGGGTCAGAGTAGCTATGGAAGCCTGAAGGTTCCTGAAACAAAAGGAAGGGAAGTATGCAAGTGATGTCTGCTGAGTAAGGAGCTTGGTTTGACAAACCTTAGAGACCTGGGGAAGTGAATGTTTACAGGATAAGTAGTAGAGGAAAGTGGTGATGAAAAACAAAGTAATAATCTGGGCCTTCATCTGTAACTGTGACTTAGCATTAGAAGAGTAGGGAGAAGTACACTTGCCTCAGGAGAATGCCATGCTTTTGTTTCCTAGCTAAATTAGATTCACTGGAACTGGCTTTACTGTTATGGATTCTCCAGCTGTAGCCAAGCTGAGGAATGCTAGAGCAGAGCAGTGGTCCTCACAGGCTGGGTAAGCCAAGTGTAGAGCCATGCTTCGTGTGTGTGCTCACAACTCAGCCACACAGGAAGGGCTCACGGGAGCTTTTTTAGAGCTACCAAAGAGTGAGGTGAGGCAAACATGCACTGAAATGGCTAGAACAAGTACAGGTGTGTTAATTACATGTTTGTGCAGATAGTTTTGATCATACAGTGGCTCTTAAAGCAGGCCAAGGGATTACCTGGGACTTGTCAGAGAAGGAGGGAGAGAGAAGTGAGCTAAGAGTAAGAGGAGAAAAGTATCACCGCTCCCAGTTCCAGCAGTGTCCCCTGTGGGCAATTTCTCTTTGGTGGTGGGTGCACAACAACAGTTCATGGTGCTGTCTTCTGTTCCTAAATTGCCCTTCATTCCCCACCTATGGGTGGTTGGCAGAGGTGGTCCCACAGCAGGGCAGATCATGCACTGCTCGTGCGGTGTCACAGGCACATTGGGACTGAGTCAGCTGAGTTATTCTTGTCTATGCACAGCCTTGTGGTGGGCACAGAGTGGTGAGCACCCCCAATATTCTGTGTGACTGCTGCTTCACCTCTCTGTAGGCTCAGTTGTGAAGGTGGCAGCACCTGCCTTGAGTTGGCACAGCAGGTGTAGGCATCCAAGTGTGTCTGAACTGCAACATCCTGTTCCAAGAGCAGACTAAGTTGCTTGAATACAAAGAAGGGGGAGCAGAGAAGCAGTGTGAGGCAAACCTCTATGGCAGCAGAGAAGTCTGTTGGAGAGAAACTTCTGTGGTAACCCAGCCCCAGGTGCCACACGCAGCTGGATGGGGCTGGGGCTCCTCCTCAGCTGCAATGATGTGCCAGGGCATTTCCTCACTGTGTGAACTCAGCTGGATACCAAACCACCTGGCAGGTCTCTGGTGTCTGGGCACTGTGGTCAGACCGGAGACTGTGGGAGCTGCTGCTTGGGGATAAAGAGCAGAGCTGAGGATGCCGACCTGCTTGTCTTGAAGAATTGCTGCCCACCAGCTACTTCACTTTTTGGAATTGCCTGCTGCCCTGTGGTGTGCAGTAATGGCACAGTGCTGTTGCAGACAGAAGAGCTGGAGTGGCATCCTTTCTCTTTCTTTGAGCCCCTCTCTCTTGGATAAGTCTGTGCATCTTGTTTTGTAGCGACGTAGTGCTCTACGTGGTATCTTTTACTAAAAGATCAGAAGCCCTGAGCTGTGCTTCTGGGTCTTTTTCTGCCCTGTAGCACATGTGGTCCTTTCTAGGAAAACATTCAATGCTGTCTGTTTGTTCCAGGTACCACAAGATCCCTAGGAATCCCTACAAGCCTAATCACTTCACAGGTGGGAGCTCCAGTGGGTCAGCAGCAGCTGTAGCAGCAGGTAGGTAGTCCTAGACAGAGTTCAGTGGTGGTGGGGGGCAAGTCTTAAGCCGAAGTATCTCAGGCATTGAATTTTTATGAGGGAGTTGAGAAGCTGGAGGGAACTTCTAGCTGAAGAGGATGCAGTGTGTGCTATCTTGGCTAGAGCTCATGGTAGAATGGACTAGACAAGACAATTTCTCTCTGACCACAGGCCAATGTGTGGGGGTTTTTTTGCAGGTCTCTGCCCAGTGGCTATTGGCACAGATGGAGGCGGCTCTGTGAGGATTCCTGCTTCGTTCTGTGGTGTGGTGGGGCTGAAAGGTAGAGCTCTTTAATCATGGGGAGAGTGTTGGGGGGTGTGTGCACGTGTGTGTGGCATTTGCTGTATCAGAGAGAATGTCACAGTCAAGTCAGGCACAGTCCATTAGTTCCTGTCAAGCAAAACTTGACTGGGGAAATTGTGGAGAATAGAGTTGTGTGGGTTGGACTGGCAGTTGAAATTATTCTCAGGACTGGCTACTGAAGAGAGTTTCAACAAAACCTAACTTACTTAAGTCAAATGCCAAACAAAAGATGCAGGTTGCTTTTCTTTCTACCCACTGGTCCATCCCTCTTCAATCTTCTTTCTTTGCCTGGAAGTGTTCACAACATGACCAAGTATCTGTAGGGAGCTGGTGAAAAGCATCTCCACTCATGGTGCTTTGCCATCACCCCGATTACATGCAGAGGCTGAGGCTGCTCAGATTTGGCCACAACATGGAAGGTGGTAAGGCAGGATTATCAACTGCAAAGAGATGCCAGCTTTTGAGAATGGACTATCAATTCCAAGTGTCTTGGCTGCTTCATCTGAAACCATATACTCGACTGTTAAGTCTCTTTCCATTCTTCACGTGTGATCAACTTGGACACATTCCTGTGCAACCTGATCTAGGTGAACCAGCTTTAGCAGGGAAGTTTGGACTAGATGATCTCCAGAGGTCACTTCCAACCCCTACCATTCTATGATTCTCTAACTGGTCAGAAGGGTTGTATGAGTACTTGCAGAAGACAGCTGATGTTAGGCTGGTGAAGTGTGCAAAATCTCCTGGTGAGTGGCATCTCCTGCTGTTGATAGTCTTGCTCCTACCTCTCCATACTGCTGCTTCTGATATGTAAAGTCATGTATTTCAAAACATGCTTGCATATTATTTCCCCTCAACTTTTCTTGGAGGGGAGGGAACAGTTTGGCTGTTGAAGGCATCTCTCTCACTAGAACAGATTGTGGGCAGCAGAAC
Source organism: Eubucco bourcierii (assembly GCA_013396675.1). NCBI lineage: Eukaryota > Metazoa > Chordata > Aves > Piciformes > Ramphastidae > Eubucco > Eubucco bourcierii. Next base: position 192,727 of record VWZE01017049.1, read on the forward strand.
AGGTACTGAAGAGTGAACGACTGGGTTCTGAAATGGCAACTGTAAAAGTGACTGGCAGGGGTATTTTGCATGCTGACTGGGTGCACCAAAGCCATTCTGGATCAAATCTTGGCAGCAGCTGATGGTGCCTTAGTTAAATGTCCATTTCCTTCTCTCTAGGTACATTTGGGCGCATCAGTGGTCATGGCTGCTTGCCACTGTCCTACTCCACAGTCAGTGTAGGTAAGAGAACTTGTGCTGCACTTCAGGGACATTGCTCTGTGCTGTTGTCGTGGGGGAGGCAATCTGTAGCTACAGAAGACCTTGGAGGCAAGGTGCTGTGTACTCTGTCACATTTTTCTAGCTGCTGTCTGTTTTGCAGGCCCTATCTGTACTTCAGTGGCAGATGCAGCCATTGTTTACAGTGTCCTTGCTGAGCCAGATCCACTGTATCCATATGGTAGGTGAGCCCTGTTCCTCCTGGAGTCCAGGTGCTCTGCTTTCCTGGAGGCATCCTAGATAACAGGGTGAACTCTCGTTTGTTCCCTACAGGACTAAAACAGCCCAGAGCAACCCTATCTGATATGTGTGCTCTTGACCTGAAAGGTTTAAAACTGGGAGTGGACTGGAAGTATTTTAAGGTGCCTGTTCTATCGCTTGCTTTCTGCTGCTTTGCAAAACAAGATATTAAAGGAATTCAGTGCATTTGCTCTTCTCTTGCCTGTCATCATTAGAGCTTCTTCTGTTTAGCTAACTGGGAGAGAATCTAGCCTGGGTGAAAACACTGACAGGCTTAGATTTGTTTTTTAATTTTTTTTTTTTTTTTTTAAACTAAGGCAACCTTTTGATTAAAAGTTTGTCGTTTATTTGGGGCATGAGGAAAGGTAAGGACTGTACAGTTGATAAGTGTGCTTCCTTATATTGCTATTTCTACCTGAAACAAAGCTTCTGAACTGGTTACAAAAGGCAATTAGTTAGTGAGGAAAGTCAGCATATCCATTTGGTGACAGTGCTGTAGCTGCTGAGTGGGATTTCAGTATTTCACTGTAGAAACTGGGCTTGAAAGCTCATATGCTTGGCAATTGTAATGCAGCTCCCTGTCTTCCTTGAAGGAAAACAAAGACTCTTCCTCTGTGCAGAGGAGGAATATGTTCTCTGGAAAAAACTACCTTTCCTCTAACTTAGGGATATACCTGCAAGCTGTCCTCTTGGAGCCAGTGGCCTAAGGCAATCCTGAAGGGCTGTTTCGCTAAGATTAGGGACAGGAACAAGGAAGGCTCTGTAAGGCTTGAAGTCCTAATGAGTGTGCTCAAAACCCTACTTAATTCTTTCCTCTTATTCTCTAGGCATGTGATGCTGAAGTCCTGTCCATCTGTGAGAAAGGTAAAGAGAAAAAGTCTCTTATTCTGCCTAATGTCCTGGTATCACTTGCTGCTCCTGTTACATGAAAGATCTGCCTGAAGTCCTTAACGAACAACACAGGAAGTTCCACCCCAACGTGAGGAAAAACTTCTTTACTATAAGAGTGACAGAGCACTGGAACAGGCTACCCTGAGGGGTTGTGGAGTCTCCTTCCCTGGAGACTTTTAAGACCCATCTGGATGCATTTCTGGATGACCTCCCCTAGGTGATCCTGCTTTGGCAGGGGGCATGAATTTGATCTCCTGAAGTCCCTTCCAACACCTAACATTCTGTGGCTCTATGGAAGAGGTCCAGCTGGACAAACAGCAGCAGCTTTGTATTAGGGAAGCCCTCTGGACTCTCGAGGGTTAAAAAGCTCAGCAGTTTCAGGCTTTTCAGATTACAATGGAAGAATGGAGTCCAGTGTGCTAAGTCTGTCTGCATAAAGACAGAGCTATGTTCAGGCGTACTTACTCTTCAGGCTTTAATGGTGAAAGACTTAAAGGAGGGACTTGTTTCACAACATAATGTTCAGTAGGAAAGACAGGGCTAGGTCTTTGTGATTTATCCAGTCTTCTGCTATTCCTTGAAAGCAGCTAAATGATGCCTCTATGGTGGCTTTGTCAGGTTTTAAACTAAGCAAAATTGACCCTAGCAAGTACTCTGGGCTTGAGGAGGAAGACTTTACAATGCCTAGTATAGTAGCTGGCCTCAGTTGGAGCTGAGATAGTTTAAAGCCTTCAGACTTTCTTTGCCTGTATTTTCCTCATCCTCCTTATTTCCTTAGGCACGCTTCTACATGTGGAGAGTATTTTTGGGAGAGATGCAGCTGTGAAGTAGGCAAACTTGGGTATTCATGAAGAAGTTGGGGTCAAACAAAGAAGGGGCTTCTTTTTAAACTGAAAAAGATAAACTTATCCCAAAGTCTTGGTGTTCAGGCTTGCTACAGTGCTTCAGGATTTAGTGAAACTGCACTATTGACCTGGTCTTTTGAGTATCCCTTGTGTTCCCCTACCATTGCAATTCAGAAGAATGAGAATCTCATGATGCTAAGTAATCACTTCGTGCTGGTAGGACATTCAAAGAGGCATTTTCAGTCCACCTTCACTCTTTGGGTTAATTGTGGAGCTAAGGGGAGGAAATGAACTTGCCTGAAATGTAGCAGGTGAGTTAGAAACCTGTCTGCATGCCCCTGCCCCTGCCCTGTTGGACTACTGCGATCCAGTTAGGCTGAAGGCTTTTACCTAGGAGAAGCAGCTGCAGAAATTTGCATGCCATATGATGCACTGAAGATGCTTGCTTTGTATTGGCCTTTGAGCTTTCTCACTTCTTGGGGGGATGGGGATTTGTAGCTCTTCTCTGAGGTTTGGTGAACTCAGGGATGCTGTCTGTGATTTGTTTGTTTTTTGTGCAGCTGTGGAACACTTGCAGAGTTTTGGAGCCAGTGTGGTTGAAGTGTCTCTTCCAGAGATGGAGGAAGTGCGAGTAGCACATGCCGTCTGCATTCTCAGTGAGATGAGGGACTTCCTGCACCCCGACTTGAATAAGCATTTCCATGAGATGGTAATGAAATGGCAGCAACAGGGGCAATTGTCCTGGCTCATACAGAGCAAGTGTCTGGGGTGCGTGTAGAGTGTGTCAGGGGAGGTTCTTTCCCCCTCTGCTATGCCGTAGTGAGACCACATCTGGAGTATTGTGTCCACTTCTGGACTCCCCAGTTCAAAAGTGGCAGGGATATACTAGATGGATGCCACTCAAGGGCTCCAAGGATGGTTAAGTGACTGGAACATCTGCCTTCTGAGGAAAGGCTGAGACACCTGGGTCTGGAGAAGATAAAGTTGAGAGGAGATCTTATTAATATTACTAATATTGACAAATATCTGAAGGGTGGATGTCAGAAAGAAGGGTGCAGTCTGTTTTCAATGGTGCCCTGTGATAGGACAAGAGGCAGCAGACAAACTGGAACAAAAAAAGAAAGTTCCACTTAAACATGAGGAAAAACTTTGCTGTGAGTGAGCTGGAGCACTGCACTTGGCTGCCCAGAGAGACTGTGGAGCCTTCTCTAGGGACATTGAAGACCGATCTGGATTTGTTCCTGGGTGACCTGCCCTAAGTGATCCTGCTTTGGCAGGGGGATTGGACTTGCTGATCTCCAGAGGTCCTTTCCAACCCCTACTGTTCTGTGACTCTACGAAGCACCATGTGAGTGAGAAACCTGAGGCTCTTCTGCTTTTCTAGGACAAGGAACCTGTTGGCTGACTACTGGTACAGGATAGCAGACCTGGGTCTTCACGTTAAGTTTGTTGTGAGGGGAGCCATGACTGATGTTTATTTTCTTTCAGAACTTGGAGACTCGGGCTACCCTGGCCTTGGCTTCCCAGTTCACAGCTCTGGATTACATTACGGTAAATGGCGCACGGTGGTGAAGGTGATCAGAGGGCTGGAGCAGCTCTGCTATGAGGACAGGCTGAGAGAGTTGGGGCTCTGCAGCCTGGAGAAGAGAAGGCGTCGAGAGGACCTGATAGTAGCCTTCCAGTATCTGAAGGGGGCCTACAGGAAGGCTGGGGAAGGATTATTTACAAGGTCCTGCAATGACAGGACAAGGGGCAATGGGCTTAAACTGGCAGAGGGGAGATTTAGACTGGATGTTAGGAGGAAGTTCTTTACAGTGAGGGTGGTGAGGCACTGGCACAGGTTGCCCAGGGAGGTTGTGGCTGCTCCCTCCCTGGATGTGTTCAAGGCCAGATTGGATGAGGCCTTGAGTAACCTGTACTAGTGGGAGGTGTCCCTGCCTATGGCAGGGGGTTGGAACTAGATGATCCTTGAGGTCCCTTCCAACCTTACCATTCTATGATTCTATGATTCTAAGGCTGCAGGGAGACCCCCAGTGAAAGTGTAAAGCTGGGGTAAAGGATTCTCTCAACCGCACCATTCTCACGGGCACTGCTGCGCTGCGCCGCGCAAGCATGCTGAATGGTGGGCACGGGCACCCGCCACCTGCAGCGGTATCCTTCCAGGCTGCGGGAATGGTGGTGGCTCTTGCAGAGGCGTGGGCTCTGGTTAGCAGCATGTGTCTGATGAACCAAGAGGCCCAGGTGGTCAGACACTCCTCTCTGTGCTTGCAGGCAAACCGACAGAGAACTCGGAGCATGATGTTTCTGCGAGAGATCTTCGCCACTGTGAACTGTATCCTTACACCAGGTACTGGCAGTCCTGGCCAAAGAGCTGATCCCCATCAGCTGCATGGTGCATTTTAACCACAGTCACACCATTTGCTTTCCTTGCCCTATTTTAAGGACTTTGCTGTGCCTCAGGCCTTTAGATGAAGGTGCAGCCTGGTTAGAAAGGCTTCTCTGTACTTCTAGACTTACTCCTCTCCCCACAGCAGTGAGAAACTCCTTGGTACTTGAAACAGGAGATGCAGAGCCAGCACATTTACACAGGAGGGACTGGACATCTTCTTATGCAGGAAGATGTTCTTGGCCTAAATAGAAACTAAGCACTTAGTTCGTAAATCCCAGTGACTTGATTGCACTCCAGGGGCATGAGTTTGTCTGCATCACCGGTGTCCATCGATGTGGCTTTAGTGAACTCATTTGTTCCTTGAAAATTGCCCACTGCCTGACTCTTCCTTTGCTCTTTAAGTATTGAATCAGGTTGCCCACAGGCACTGTGGCAACTCCATCCCTGGCACTGGTGAGGTCACACCTCCAATGCTGTGTTCAGTTTTGGGCCCCTCACTACAAGCAAGACAGGGAAGTGCTGGAGCGTGTCCAGAGAAGGGCAACAAAGCTGGTACAGGATCTAGAGAACAGGTCTTATGAGGAGTGTCTGAGGGAACTGGGATTATTTAGTCTGGAGAAAAGAGGGCCGAGAAGAAACCTCATTGCTTTATACAGCTATCCAAAAGGAGGCTGTAGTGAATTTGGGATCAGTCTCCTCTACCTAGTATCAGATGATAGGACAAGAGGAAGTGTCTTGAAAGTGTGCCAGGGGAGGTTAGGTTGGATAGTGAGACACTGGCACAGGTTGCCCAGGGAGGCTGTGGCTGCTCCCTCCCTGGAGATGTTCAAGGCCAGGCTGGATGAGGCCTTGAGTGAGCTGTTCTAGTGGGACGTGTCCCTGCCTATGCAGGGGGTTGGAACTAGATGATCCTCGAAGTCCCTTCCAACCTTACCATTCTATGATATTAGGAAAGAAAAATGTCTTGAAAGAGTGGTCAAGCATTGGAAATGGGTTGCTGAGGGAAGTGGTGGATTCAGTGTCCCAGGAAGTGTTCCAGAAATGTGTGGACATGGTACTTCAGGACTTGGCTTAATGGCCATGCTGGTGTTTGGTTGATGGTTGGACTCAATTGAAACAACTCTATGATATTCAAAAGCCACTCTGACGTGGTCTAGGCACCCCTGGTCTAGCTGACTCTCCTTGAGGCAGAGGGTTAGACAAGGTGACCCTCTGAGGTCCTTTTCAATCTCACAGTCATTCTGTGATTCCTTCACAGCTGTTCCTTCCACTGCCCCAAGAATCTATGAATCTGACCTTGTGACTGGGAGCAGCGATTTGTCCTTCATAGTCCGGTCCATGAGGTAAGAAAAATGAGAGAAAAAATTTGGGAACAACTGGAGACTGTTTGTACAAAATGAAGGAACTCAGGCTGTAGAGCAAGAGAGCTCAATCCTAGCTGCCTCTCCCCAGAAAGGTTGACTTTGCTGCTGTCCCAAATCAGGAATCAGGAACACTGATGACAGCTTTTCCCCTAGATTCATGCAGCTTGGTAACTTTACTGGGATTCCAGGCCTTGTGGTCCCCATTGGATATTCTACTGCTGGGCTCCCTATCAGTTTCCAGGTGAGTATTGACTCTTTGTGTGTGCTGGGTTACAAAATCTCCAGCTTGGCTTTGTCCTGAACCACTACAGCCAGAGCCTGCTGTTCCACACAGCACACTGGACAGGTACTGGTGATAAAGTTTTATGTGGTGAGTGAAAAGGCCTGCCTCAGGGTAACTTATTTCTGAATGGCAGAGGGAACTCTTCAGGTGGGAGATGGATTTCTCTGTCTCCCTGTCTACTTGAATCAGGATCCACTACTTCACAGGATCACGGGATGTTAGGGGTTGGAAGGGAGCTCTGGAGATCTTTGGGTCCAACTGCCCTGCCAGAGTAGGACCATGTAATCTGTTGCAGATCACTGTTCTTTCCTCTCTTGTCCTTACATTTCCCAGTCCTGTAACTTCTTCAGGTCCTTCCTTGCTCTTCATGAATCTCATGTGAATGAAAGCTCCACGTTTTCAAATTAAGTCATAGGGCTGGCCTGATCTCACCTGCACTGGTACCATACTTAATAGGGTAAAAAGGAAGAGCATGTGTCCTTTTGGTGCTGTTGGGGGCAGAGGAGGAAGAGTTGTTTTGCAGGGCTTTCAAGAGTGTCCATATGTGATGAGGCTACTTGACTCTTTTTTTTTTTTTTCCTTTTCTTTCTCTCATCTTTTCCCAGGTCATGGCAAAATGGTGGGATGAAGCTGTTCTTCTGAGGATTGGCCTGAAGCTAGAGCAGTTTCGTTATCAGACCAAAAAACCATCCATTTATTATGACATCCTTGCATAAGGATGTGACCATCCTGAATGACCAAGATGGGAACCAACTCTTTCTTTTTTCTTTTTCTTTTTTTTTTTTTGGTCCTAATCTGATCTAATCAAGTGGACTTATTTTTAGTGTTCATCTGAATAAGGCTTAGTAGCAGATGATTTGAGGAGGGGGGAGGACCAGTGATCTGAGCAGGCACTGATGCTAAGCAGACATAATTTTACTTCCTGTTTGTTATTGGATGATCCAGTTTATAATGGGGAGACCAGCTGTGCTAACTAGTTCCTCACTGTGTTTTTGCTAGCAGGGGAAGCTGCAACTATCTCCTCCAACTCCTTTCCCTGTAGCAGTCCTCTGTAAAGATGGAAGGCAGGTGCATCTACAGGACTGCACATGGATGGAAAGGTACAAGCAAACCTTCTCACAGAACTTGTCTTGATCCAGGACAGAACAAAGGTCCTGTTTTGAGAGGGGGAAGCAGCTTTCATTAAGAAATATTACCTAGCTCCTTTGGAAGGAGGATGATCTTCTTTTAAGTAGTGTGTGTTGTGGTCCCTTACTTAGATAAACCCTCAGAGCAAAACAGAAGGCCTGTAGCTGTGGAAGTGTCCCTGTGCTTCTGTCCCTTATGCTGCAAAGTGTAAGGTCAGCTGGTCTGTTGCACAAAGTATGGTCTGCTCATTACATGAATGGTCTTGGTAGAGGTCTACTTTCAGCCTTACATGCAGGGGGAAGAAAAAGCAGAGCATGAAACTTCATCGACTCTGTGACCCCAGGGTCTTGGCTTAGGATTCTGGCTTTCTGTTGCACCTACTTCTAAAGCTGAGCCTTGGGAAGCCTCTTTTCTCCCACTGGTTTTGCCAAACTAGTCATTGAGGTAGCCAAAGGGAAGAAATTATCTGCCAGTGCTGTGAAGTACTGCTCAAGGGGTGATGATCCAACTAGTACAGACAGATGAGATCTGTATGGTGCTGAAAGTAGAAACCTCTACTGAGCAACTGCAAGAGCTTAGGGAGACCTTATTGTGGCCTTTCAATACTTTAAAGGGGGCTTAGAAGAAAAATGGGGACAGACATTTCAGCTTAGATAAAAAGCCAGTTCCCTCTTACCTTAACTGAAGTGGAATTAAGAGATGAATTAAAGACAAGGTTCTGCTCCATAAAGCACTACACTGCAAGAGAAGCTATGGAAGACCATACTCATGCAACAAAGGTTGCAGGCCGCAGTAGTGTGTTTCATTGACAGGCCCCAGACTGTAAACTCTTAAGCACCTGTGTCCTGCTAGCAGCAGTGTGGCCACATGAAAGCTAAGAATAGGCCTAGGAATAACCAAAGCTAAGCAGTTCTGTTAATTTTGGAGTCGCCTGAGGTTAATGCTCAGAGGCATCTCCTGTTGCCTACCTCACCAGGTATCCTGGGTTTGTGTTGAGGCTGCTGGAGAAGCTGTCTTACAGAGAGAATATCACTGTATTCTTAGCGTGGAAGGAAAGAACAGAAAATAGCTGCACTTTCTCCCCAAACACTGGGGAGAAAGTTTGGGTGGTTTGGTTTGTTGTTTTTCTCTGTACATACCCTCCCTAAGTTTAAACAGTGCTAGCACTTTACTGATGACTAAAACTAAGTCAGATGGCACCTGCCCGGAAGAACGTTGCATTGCTGTCCCCTTCATTACTTGAGTTGAAGTGTCCTACCTCAGCTGTCACCAGCATCCACGTGGTTGATAGAGGCCATTTATCATCAGTTCCTCTCTATGATACTTTTCCCACTACATTTCAGTGTTGTTCAGCTTTAGGAAGAACAGTTTAAAAACAAAGTATTTCCTCTCTAATTAATGATAAGTTATTAGACACTAACAACGTTGAGCAAACCGCTGCTGAAATGTGTTGTGTAGCAATAAGGGAGTTGAGAAGTGCTTGAGAAAAATAAATTCCTGACAGGAACATGATTGCCTGAAGAAAATGGCTGAATGTTCTTTAATGCTATTACTTAAGGGATTAGAAATGGATGTTTAAAATAATCAACTATCCCATTAGGTGGTAGCCTCTATTTCCAAAATCCTCCTATATGACTCAATACCCTGAAATTACAATTATTTAGTTCATTCTCTAGCTAGAGGGAGTGAGTTCAAGTTACTAGGAAGAGAGATAGGAGCTGAAGGGTGAAGAGTTTATTGTTTTTAACAAATACTTGGATCCTGCCAACAGTGGGAAGAATTGAGAGCTTTTGCTGACTGACAGGAACTTCCTGCATACTGCTTCCTCTCTTTCCCTAAGCTGGCATCTCGTCACTGCACATCTCCAGTGCAAGATTTCCCTAGTGCTGAGGTTACCAGGATAAACTTTACTCCTCCTGGTGAAAGGCCTCTGGGTTTCCTTTCTTCCTCTGGCCATTGGCTTATCCAAGTTCTACAGCAGACCAGTTCCCAATTAACAGCAGTTCTATCCCCAAAGTATGTAATTAAGAGGGGAAAAAAAAGTGTACTGGTAGCAAAGGGTTGACCATAAGCCAACAATGTGCCTTCACGGCCAAGAAGCACAATAGCATCCTGGGGTGTATTTGTGGCCAGCAGGCTGAAAAAGGTTCTCTTCCCCTCTTCTTTGCTCTGGCCTCATCTGGAGTAGTGTCCTGCACTGGACTACCCCACTTCTGGAACTACTGGAGGTCCATCAGAGAACCACTAGGATCATTAGGAGACTGGAGCATCTGTTTTACAAGGATAGGCTGACTGACTTGGGGCCTGTTAGCCTGGAAGAGGCAAGTGTCAGGAGGATGGAGCCAGGCTCTTCTCAGTTTTGCCCAGTGTGTGTGTTTCCCCTTGTCCTGTCACACTGGAACACAGGAGGTTCCATGTAAACACGAAAACTTTCTTCACTTTGAAGGTGGCAGAGCATTAGAAGAGGTTGCACAGAGAGGTTGTGGAGTCCCTTTCTCTAGAGACTTTTCAAAACTCCACCTGAATGTGTTTCTGTGTGATTTACTTCAGATGACCCTGCTCTAGCAGGGAGGTTGGACTAGATGCTGACCTCCAGGGGTCCCTTCTAACCTCTTTGATGCTGTGTAAGAGGAAGGCAGTTGTGGGAGCAAAGCAGACACAGTGACCACAAACACAATCCCGTTGCTTCACATCGATATAGGTGTGGGTATAGATATATACACACTGATTTTTTTTCTTTTTTAATATATATATATATATATATATATAAAATAACACCTTGTTTATAAAGTGACATTTAATTGCCACTGCTTCCCTTCCCCCCCAAAAAAAAAAACCCCAAACAATAGTATACAAAATATAAAATATTTTAAATATTTATAAACGCCGCAAGGGAAAAAAAAAAAAAAA
>VWZE01017049.1:203100-234801 GCA_013396675.1 Eubucco bourcierii
GAAGTTCCCTCTCTGCCCTGTGGGAAAGGAAAGAGAAGGAAGGGGGTACACATTTGGCCGGCCTAGTGTGCCTTAAGTCCGTAGTTGTTAAGTGGGTAAGAGTATGCCCTGCCTAATACTATCCGGTCCCGGAGGAGCTTAAATAAGACATAATAATTGCAGAAGAGGATGAGGGCCATGGAGAGGGTGTGGTTCCACTTCTCTGAGCGCAGCAGGGAGTAGAGCTGGTAGCAGACCACGCTGCCTTCGATGAGAATCAGCAGGTTGAGCAGCCGTAACGGACGGTGGAAAAGGAACTGCAGGGAAAGAGTTAAAAGTGGCAGATTTCTGTGGTTAGTTGCAGTGTTGAAGGGAAGAGAGGGAGGTACACGGTGCTCTCTGCAACCTCCGAGCTAGAGCCACTCTGCTGGGCACCGGAAATGTTTGTACTCTAACCACCACGAGCTGCTTACCTGAGGAAAGCAGCGTTAAGGGGGACTGAATGTGAGCCAGCATGTGCTCAGGTGGCCAAGAAGACAAAAGGCCCCGCTGGCTTCTGTGGGAAAGTGTGACAAGCGGGACAAGGGAAGTGACTGTCCCCTCTACTTGGCACTGGTAAGGCTGCACCTTAAATACGGGGTTTGGTTTTGGGCCCCTCACTACAAGAAGGACAGTGAGGTGCTGGAGTGTGTCCAGAGAAAGGCAGCAAGGCTGGTGAGGGTCTTGAACACAAATCCTATGAGGAACAGATGAGGGAGCTGGGATCAGTTCAGCCTAGAGAAGATGACAACTGAGGGGAAAACTCATTGCTCTTTACAGCTCCCTTGAAAAGAAGTTGTAGTGAGGTGGAGACCAGCCTCTACTCCCAGGTAACAAGTGATAGGACAAAAGGAAATCAACTTAAATTGCACCAGGGGACGTTCAGGTTGTAAAGAAATTTTTCTTAATATCCAGAAAGGATTATCAAACATTGGAACAGGCTGCCTAGGGCAGTGGTGGCATTACCATTCCTGGAGGTGTTTAAAAGACATTTGGATGAAGTGCTCGGGGACATGGCCTAACAGCTCTGTGCAGGGAGATGTTAGGTTTTTGTTAGACTCTATGTTCTTAAGGTTTTTTCCCAACCAGGCAATTCTGTGGTTATATGAAGTGTCAATTCACTTGAGGAGGCTGAGTGAAATAAAATAACCTATTGGGCAGCTGACATACTTCCCCATTTCCCTAGAAGACTCTAACTGGAACCTTCTGAAGGATACAGCACTGCCTGACAGGACACTTGTGTCACTACCATGAGAAAACAGTACCAAGGCAGCTGGAGCTTCCACCTTGCCCAGGCACTGGAACAGGCTGCCCAGTAAGGTGGTAGAGTCGGCATCCCTGGAGGTGTTCAAGAAACGTGTGGGCACAGCACTGTGGGACATGGTTTAATGGCCGTGGTAGGCTTGGGTTGACAATTGGACTTGATCTTGGAGGTCTTTTCTAACGCAAACAATAGTGTTGCAGTATTATGGCATCATACAATCACAGCAGAGTCCCTCTGCTGCAAAGTATTTTGTCCAGCAGCAACAGAAACTGAACTCTATTGTATATGATCTGCTCTGCTGCAGCTAGCTTTGAGCCTCTCCTCCCTCCCACACTTGTAACATGTCAAGCAAGAGATACTTGCATAAAAGCGGGCGTGGGACACATCTGAAGGCACTGCTACGTTGTAAGGCCCAACTGCTTTGTACAGGCATCGGCTACGTCGCACCAGAACTCCCTGTGGCCATATTGTGTTTTCTGACCAGCTGTGAGGATAAAACAACAGAGCGTTAGCATCTGTGCTCCTAGCTGTTTGAGCATGGGTTCACAGGAACGGGCTGCATCTCGAGATGCCAAAGCCTCTGCCACAAGGACATGTCCTAGGTCCCGCTGGAAAAGCGCAGAGAGGGGATCACCAGCCCAACAGATGGACTGAAAAATGGCTCCCAGTGCAAAAGCCTATCCCACTGCATTTGAGTGGGCCACTGCCTGCTCCCGCATAAATTACTACTCTAGTGGCCAAGAATCTTGGTGTTTGTTTCCAGGAAGGAACTAGCACCAACTAGAGGAGCTCAGCAAGCTCTCTATAGGAGACAATTCTGTTTAATAGGGAATAGAAAAACCACCAGCGATCCGTGGGCAATGAAGTGTCCTCAGTAGAGAAGGACTGCTGATGATTATTTATCTACTAGAATGTCTTCTCAGCCCCTTGCTGGGCATACCAACTCATCCCCGCACTCACATATGCTGTGGAGCATTGCTGTAGGAACCATGTTCCAGTTTCTGCCACTTGCCGAGGTGGGCAGCTGATCTGTGGAGCAGGTCACAGTACTTGGGCGGCAGCAGCTGCGTGGTGAGCATGACAAAGGCATTAATCCACACCATGATGAGGTGCTCACAGGACCAGCGCATGTCATAGTACTGGGTGCTCTGCAAAGAGACCAGACAAGAACTTGGCACAGCTGTCATAGAGTGGAGGAAGGAATGACAAGGGATGTACTGTGTGTGCATCCAGCAGACCCACACCACATGTCACAGGCATGCTCTCTTGGACCAGTGATTTCAGAGGGTTACATCTTAGGAAATGCTCAAGAATCCCTTCTCCTTGGCCTGAAGGAGAAGGGGCAAGGGGATGATGCTGCAGCTGATGCATCTCCTCCCCCAGCAGCAGACAACAAAGGAGTTTGCTTGTAACAGAACTGCCCCAAGAGCACTAAATGCACCAGGACTACTATGTGGATGGTGGAACCGTGCCAATTTCACCACACCAGCTGGAGCTCATTCAAGTTAGAAAAATAATGGATTAAAAAACAAACTACAACCCCCAGTCTGACAAGAGGTTCTTGGATTTAGTTTGTCAAGCATCCTGCTTGGCTTTGTTTGCTAACAGGCTGACCACCAAGGCCTCTGATCCAAGCACTTGGGCCAGGATGTTGGATCTGAGACAGGTAACAATAGGCTCCCTTGTTTAAGAAGAACACAGCTATCCATCTGCCTAGGACGGGGGGTGGGAGAAGGGGAGTTAGTAAGTGGAGTGATGGGACTAGAGGTGCATCACATTTATGGCAATACCTATCCGCCAACCAGGAGCAGTACTAGTGCCCTCCGGATGCAGCCATGCTCCGCTATCCGGGCTGCCAAAGGGGAGACAGAGAAAAGGGGAATTAGCCAGGAATCTGGCCTGGCAGCAGGTCACACAACAGTCAGAAGGAGACGGCGGGCAGGGGCACAGAGAGAGCTAGACAAGAGCTACCTTCACAAAGCACAGTGGCAGGAATGCCACATAGTAGGCACTGAAGAGAGAGTTGAAGAGAACTTCCTTGATCCTGCGGTTGAAGTCTGCTTTGAGGCACTCCACCTCATTGCGGATGAGATCTGGGGAGAGGGGGCAGCTGTGGGTGGGGATAGACGTAGGATTATTGAACTGTTCTCTCAGGGACTCCCACAGAAGCGAGAGGAAATCTTTGGGTTTGACCAGGCTGCTGACAGCTGAAGCCCCATCGTCCACCATCTGGTCCTGTACCATGTAATCACAGTCTGCAGGTAGGGGCTGTGCTCTGCTGTCCTGGTGGAAGCAGCACAGAGGAACATAGACACCAAACCTGCAGGGAAAAAAAGAAAGGGGGAAAAAAAAAAAAAGGCTGAAATGACAGTCATCCCAACATGAAGCAGGGGGCACCTTCTCAACAGCCTCTTCTGGAGGAGGCCTTCTCACTCTCTACAACTACCTAAAAGGAGGTTAGAGTGAGGTGGAGGTTGGCCTCTTCTCCATAATGTCACATGACAAGATACGAGGAAACAGCCTCAGGTTGCACCATGGGAGGTTTAGACTGGGTATTAGGAAAAAAATCTTTACTGAAAGAGTGGTGAGGCATTGGAACAGGCTGCACAGAGTTGTGGTGGAGTCACTGTCCTTGGAGGTGTTTAAAACACCTGTAGACGTGTCTCTTTGTGACACGGTCCAATGGCCATGGTGGTGGTAGGTTGACAGTTGGACTTGATCGTCTTTTCCAACCAAATTAGTCCTATGAATTTCAACAGATATTAGCCCTTCTGACAAGGGCAGCGTGTGGGAACCCTCACTTCAGAAGCTACTGGCCAACACAACCATGCAGAGAAGCTTCTTTAAATCCCTATTGTAGAACCAGTGATCCCCCAGTGGCTCAGACTTCAGTCACAGTAAGGGCCTCTCACATGTACACCACACTGAGGCAATCTGCTTCATCAGCTCAGCACCACCTCCTCGCATCAACCCCCAACCATTCCTACTTCCTCTTTAATTATAAGGTAAGAAGACAGGCTACAGCCAACAGCTTTTCTTCCCGTGGTGGTTCCATCCCACCCCTAAGCAACTATGCTCCCTCCACCCTGAAGGCATAAGGTGATGTCACTCACGGGTAGCCCAGGAAGAGAAGGTTGAGAACGGAATGGCTGCGGAAGAGGTTGACCAAAGTCCAGCAAAGCACCCATCCACAGAAAGTGAGCAGCACAAGGCGCACCATGTAGTGAACCACTGATGTTGCACCCACCTGAGAGGCCTGCAAACAGAGAAACATTTAGCAGCCCTGTAACATTAGTGCTAGAACATGAGCGCAGAGGGTACCTGTGGAGGAGAAGCAGGGAGAGGGCTGCCAAGTGGCACTGTAAGAGGGATGGTTGTGCTCTTCTTCCCAGAACTCAGAGACTGATTCTCTTACAAAGATTTTATTAATGATTGATGGAATGCAGAACCATTCAATTAAGCACAAGTCCTAGGGCATGACTCATATAGAGCCTTAAAAAAAATTTCAGAGCTACAAAGTAGAAAATACTGTTGCTCAAGTCTCTTTTTCCTCTGTTGATTGTCCAGGATAGTCTGAAACACATTTTCTCTTGCTCTTCCCTGTAGAATGATCAGGTCTCAGCATTCATTTTCCTAAAGAACTGGAATGTCACAGTTGAGAAAAAGAGATGGTGCTGCACCTTGGCAATCCCCAAACTACATTTCCACTACTCATCTTTACTGAATGAATAACCAGAAGGCACCACCACCTTCAAAGGGACAGCAAGAAATCTTGTTGCAGTGTCCTGAGGGGAGGAGGCATTTGAACTATGAAAAGATTCTTGGGGGTTAAAGCCAATAGATGGGATGTGCCACAACTTGCATGGAAGGTTTCAAATGCAGAAATTTCACTCTATGGGAAGTTTTACGGAGGATGTGAACATACATGAAAATGGCAGGAATTGGATATGAAAAGAGAACTTCAGAGATCCCATATCACAGTATCACCAAGGTTGGAAGAGACCTCAAAGATCATCAAGTCCAACCCATCACCACAGACCTCAATTCTCCACTCACCTATTGAACAGAACATAACTGTTTCTTTATTTATCTATTTTTAAACTTATTGCTTAGCCTGGAGTTGTTTCAGAGGACAGGACTTCCATTTTCCTCGAAATGACCTTTCTCAAGCATGTATTTGGCCTGATTCCACTCTCATAAACGCAAGGTCTCAAAATGTGAGGTGGCGTGACTGGAGTCTCAGAGTTATTGAGTAACCAGGATTGGAAAAGCAATTCCTGTTTCACTCAGACCCTGAGTGATTCCCCCTGACCTTTCCACTCTAATTTGTTTGTTCTTCCAGCCTCAGCCAACCTCCCTCTTTGCCTTTCTGCTACCCGACTTGCAATTCTCACAGCTGCTTCTCTGGCACAAGATAGTGAGGAACAATATTGTACCTACAGGGATAAAGAAGCAAGTAGGACCATTCATCTCCTAGCTGAAGAGGCAACAGAACTACCCAGTAGTGCAGGACATAAATGAACTCAAAGAATAAATGAACTCCATGGCAGAAAGGCATGCCCAAAATCTTAAGTCACTCACACCCAGATTTGTGCTGGGGGAACAAACTCTCCAGCTATCCAAATGGCACAAGTTTCTCAGGCTGTAGTCACAGTCACAGTCTGCAATCAGTACTACAGGCATGAGAAGGAACAGTGGGGATGTTACCTCAGAGATGAGGGCCCACACCAGCCTCCGTGCTAGCATCACTGTGATGAATGCCGCCAGGTGGTAGTCAATGAGGTGAAAATTCTGAAGGAGGAAAAAGAAAAGGTCTTCACCAGTGGAAGGGACTCTGAAACCACACAGCTCAGGTGGGACTGGAAAGACTTGCGCTGAGTGTCAGGCCTCGTCTAAGCATTCCTTAAGTCTCTCTACTAAAGATGAGGGAGAAGGGAGTAACACAGGAAATGTCTCCAGAGGTCTTCCTCACATGGAGGTTCCTGCCCCTAGAGATTTCCACTGAAAACAAACCCACAACCTACCCTCTGGGCAAGTACTTTGGGTCAAAGTGAGATATAGGACCAAGATCCTACTGTAGAGAAGAGCTTACAAGTTCTCTTGGGAAAAGCAACTGAGAAACCAGAGCAAGGACAGCCAAGCTGGAGTCCAGTGTGAGCATAGCAGCTCCCTTTAGCTCTTAGTCTCAGAAATGGGCTGTTAGTGGCTAGTGCTTTCTGACAATTATGTTGATGTCATCTTCATGATCTGTATTAGAAATTAATGTTGGCTCTGGCTGTTATCAAGTCAGATACAGCTCTTGGACCTCTTGTGATTTTTCTAGGGAAGCCATCAAATCTGTTCTAGCTAGAACAGTTAGTAGACTGAATAGTGGTATCTGGGACCTCAAGGACATTTCAGATAATCGAGGTGCTTGACTTCTGATGGGAACAAACATCAGACCTATTAAAACCTTTCAGGTAGGAAGCCTAAAACAGGCTTTTTCTTCAAAGCAAGCTGTGCCCAGCGCAGCACAGCTGAACTTGAAACCAATAGCCCGACGGCTGGAACACCAGCGCCACCTGTCGGCACAGTTAACTGAGGAACCACCTCGTACGTCCAAGCAGCATGGACACAACCTAAACTGAAGGACTTCTTCAGAGGTTAGTTTCACTCAAATAAGCTTTGCTGACTCCAGGATGGGGCACTGCAGTGTTGTGCGGCTTATTGCGCCAGGAAGAAGACCGAAACATATGCTGAGGATCTGACTCCCTCCCAAACTCCTCTGCTGCTGACCTGCTGTGAGATCATCATGAAAACTTCCCTTACCTCCCTTCATTTCTGCTAGGAGAGGGTACCCAACTGGAGTCTCAGCTCGGTTTCAAACCCTAGGGGCTAGCTAGGCCATGAAAGCATCTGCAGGTAATTTCCACTGAAGAGGCCCTGCTGTCAGCTCTTTCTCTCACCTTCTCTCTTGTAACATGGGGGATGACATGGCCCTGGCTGATCAGGGTGCATGCGACTTCCCCTCCACCCTCTTATGTCAAATGCTTGGCGATTCCTGGACTGAAGAAGCATGAAAAGCAGCTGTGTCATGACAAAACAAGAATGATGCCATTTGCTGGAGAACTTACCAGTGAGGTGCAGGAAGCAGGGTGATTGTATGGGTACCACCAGACAGTCTTGTAGATGTTAATGTACTGAATGAAGAGAGCTACAAGTAAGTAGATGAAAAACAGGAATTCAAAGAGAAGGCTCCCATCCAATGGCAGATCGGGGATCCGGCAGTGACGTACAGGCTCTGGAGTAATCAGTGCTGTGATCAGAGGCGCAGAGAGGCTGATGGCACTACCATTCCTGAAGCAGACAGATATCACTCACTTGGTAAACATTCTACACCATCTCATCTATTTTCCAGAACAGAGAATGCTTGCCATTGTGAACTTTGGGATAGAGCAGTGCTAGGAGAGATGGCAGCAGTCTTACATTCGTATTTTTGGCACAAGACTGGTGGTGGCTTGATCATCTTCTTTCCTCAGACAAACCCTTTATCCAGCATTTTCTCTAGACAACAGATTGGCCTACCAGAGATGCTGCGATATGCCCAGCAGTATTTCAGTAAACTTGTAGGTGGAGGAACAGAGGTACAGTGAGGAAGCAACTCCAAGCAAAAATCACTGAGGACTCTATGCCAGACCAAGCAGTTAATGTTGCTTCTTTCCACCCATCACTAAGATGTAACAGGAGCACCCAGCCTCCTTCTCCAGTATTGCAGTGTCCATCTTTCTGCTCACAGATCTTCCCTTAAAAACAGGGTAACTAAAAATGGAACAGAAAAGTTCACCTACATCCTAGAGGCTGACCCCTCAAGTGTTTTCATACTTCCTTCTTTCCTAGCCTTCAGAGGAGGCTAGGACAACTAGATCTTCAGCAGACTGAGCTGATGAGGAAGTTCAGACAAACTATGCTGTGTTTAACTGAAACCAGGATAAACAACGCTCCCTCAGGGACCTGGGGCACTGACTTCATGGTTTCTACCGTCACTTGTTCCTAAAGAATCTAAGACTGTGCCATCCATGCATCTGTCCCAGCTACATAAGTTTTTAAAGAACAAAGCTAAATGGCTTGGATCTCTCTACTCTGCAAAGATGAACCTATACCAAAGCTTATCAGGGCTCCAACGTGCAGCAAATAGTTTCTCTAATCTGTTAACTTCTCTATAGAAAGAAGTAACACTTGACCCTTTCAATCTTCACACCAAATGTGGAGATCTAAACATCACCGTGCATTCTTTTTCAGTCCCTAACTTCTCCAGAAAATGGAGATGAGCTTTGCCAACTTTGAGAATTAGTTTCAGCTGTAGCCAGCAGGTCTAACACAGAATATAGACATCCTCCTGCCCTGTCTTTCTATCATGTACAAGGGAGACTTGCAGCTGAGCTCTGACACGTCACACTAACTCCTTGTGGCACTGCAGGCAAATGAGCAAGAGAGAAAGGAGTTGTCATCTGCCAGGACTCACTGCTCTAGGAACTGCTTCAGGGAAAGACAAACTGAGCACTGTGTGATTTCCACCCCTGGCTCTGAGCGGTGTAGGGTGGTTGAGACCATTTCCAGAGTCCTCTCCCACAGGGCTGATTTTAACGCATGAAGTCCACAGAGGGAAGTCTGTGCCACAGCAGAGCTGAGAAGAGAAACTGGAAGAGGTCTGTCATGCAGGGTGTGTTCCCTCTTGGATGGGCCATCCCCTGACGCCATATCAGAGGCCTTGAGATTTCCATCTCTTTAACGGTGGCACTGCACTCACACAGGCCATTCAGAGCAGATCAAGGCTCTTAGCTTCTGCTGCTATGCTAGCTGCAGGTGTCTCAGCATCCCCACTTTTGTCCTCACCTGTTTCTCAAACCAGTACCGTTTCCACAGTTCCCGCCAACCAGCGTCTGAAGAGAAGGCAAAGCTGAACGGCTTAGCTGCTGCCGGCTGGGTCCCCTCCTTCCACCGGGCATGACCAGGAACCAGTCCACTTCCAATGCCTCCTGCAGGCTGCGCCCTGAGACTCAGACAAAGATCTCGAAGCCTTCCCAGGTCTGCAAAGGAGGCAGAAGCATCACTTGAGCTGTAAACTACCGGTCACCTAGCTGACCACCCAGCCAAGCGAGCGCATGTAAAGTGGAAGCCGCTCTCCTCCACCCAGTGCCCTGCGGGACACCCAGCACCACCCTACAACACTGTGCCAGTTCAAAAGCACCAGATCAGTCTGCTTGAATACACAGGGCAGACGCCAGCGACGCTGTGTCTTTAAAAAGCAGCTGCTTAAATTAGCCATGAGCGACTGCTCACACTTCCTGTTGGCTGGAAAGCACCACAGAGCATCCCCAGTGCTGGAGACCACACAACTGGATTGACTCACTTCAAAAGCAAGCCTGGAAAGAACCCTCTCCCTGTTCTGGTGTAAGGAACTACTAGACCTTCACAGGTCTTTTAACCACAGCCTGTGACGCTTGTAGGTAATTTGGACCCCCTTTGCCAGAGCTCTCAGTAGACAGACTGGTCTCCATGAAGTTAATCATGAGGTTCAGCTCCCTTCCATGCTAAGAAGCCCAAGTGACACAATGGGAGAAGGTCCATTTGCAAGTGATTGTAGTTAGCAGTGCAGCAAAACACACCTCTCTGCAGGTACTTCAGATGCAGGCATAGGCAATTACTTAACCTCGTCACAAACCCAAATATTTTAAACCTTTCAGTAGTTATTTATTTTAAATTACATATTTTAATCAGTTCTTAAAATGACCTAGTATGAGAGAGGCTGGGCTCCTCAGAATATCAGCAACAAAGGCAGATTCTCTGGCACAGATTTTTATCACTTTCCAGACAATTTCGCTGTCCTTTCATTGGTCTTACACAGGACACTGCAAGGATTTCACCAGCCTAGTGAGTTTCTGGTAGTTAGCAGACATGAGAGAGGGGTGGGCTGAACTGGTGTGTAAATCTGAAAGTTATTCTAAGCACTGTGCTGTACAGAATCAAGACACTGAGTGACCATCTCACCACAAGGAGTCAGGTGTGTCTGCATGTCTGGAGACCTCCCCTTTCACCAAAATAAAGGCAGAAGCAACCCAGGTTGGTCCAAAAAAAACCACCAGCACCTTCTGGGAAACTCTGGATCTAGCTTCATAATTTGCAACTGAAACCCATCATCTATTTCTAATTCAGTTATCATCTCCTTTAAAATCCTGAGAAATCACTGCTGGCAGAAACACCAGGATTTTGCTCAATGAGTCACACCACTGTCATCACGAACAGAGTGTGCAGAAGTGTGCTAAAAAAATTCCCTCAAATAATCATCCTTTGTATTAAAATTTCTCATCCCTTGTCTCTGCTCCAACAACCAATTCTCAAAATTTCAACAACAGCCAAGATGATGCTTCAAAAGATGAATGCTTTCTCATTATAACCCCAGGGACAAGACAACAGAGGAGTGAAGCTTTCCTTACCTTTCTAGTCAACATTCTAAAAGATTTCAGGCAATTTTCTCTAGGATGTTCTAGAGTTTTATTCAGGGATATTTGTATTTCAGGAATTAAATAAAAACAAAGAAAATTCCCTTCAATGTACGAGACAAGCAAGAGCAGCAAGAGAAAAGGAAGAATTCTCTTAGGGCATCCAGACACTACATAAGCAGCTAAGGTGAAGAAAGAACAAACCAAAACCAAAACAAAACCTCTAAAAGGAGCAACTCTGAAAAGCATTTTAAGTCCAATTAGACTGTTACAGGGCCTGTGGAAGCTGAAGCAATTGGCCTGATCCAACCTACGGAATATTTATGCTAACGGATGCAATACGTTGGCGGTCTAGTTAAGAGCGGAAGGTATTTTATCCCCCATTCAATAATTCATGTAAATAATTTAACAGCTCTCATTATTATCCCATTAGCATGCTTAACATGCTTGCCAGAAGACAGGCTTGGACATTGAGTCATCACACTTCCACTCCCTGGTTTTTCACAAACAAGTGAAATGCAGGTTTCTAGCAGTAAAAAGAAAAGAATGCCTGTGGAAAGAAGCCCTCCCTTAACATCAGCCCACCATATTCTACATGCACCTGAAGGAGTTCTTTCACAGTGAACGTATAGATGAGGCAATTCCTCAAATTAAGCTTCACATTACTTCAATGGAGACTGATTAAATTAGGTAGGGGTCTGTTAGAGCAAAACTTGCCCAAGAATCATTCCATTTTTGTTGGATTTTATTTGTTTGCTTGGTTGTTTTGGTGGTGGTGGCAGGGTTTATTTTTGTTAGGTTGTTGGTTTGTTTTTTTTTTTTCCCTGTTTGCTTGTTTTAAAGCTAGCCACACAAAACTGAAGCTTCCCAGATAAAGTTAAAGAAAGCAGTAAGATTACAGATCAGTTTGACTCTAAGTCTGCTTTTTTTGGCCTTGAACCGATCAATGACTCTCCTTTTTGATGAGGGAGACATAGGGGGAAAAAAGCCTTTTTATGGATTTCAATTAATAAACAAAGGCATGATTCTATTGTGAAAAATATGCTAACAAGGAGGGGAAAAAAAAAAAAGTGTCCACAACCCTTTACACCAACAGATAAGATTCCTGTGTGCATCCAAGTTATATGAAGTATTAACACAGAGCTTGCAGAGCAAGCGAGGAGTATACCAGGTTCTCTTCTCTGTTTGCAGAGTCCCCACCCCCTCAGCAATATGATTTTATATAGACTCACAGGCACAAAGACTGATGGAAGATAAAAGCTTTTCCTGGCAAGATGTTTCTAGTCCATTAATGTGATTCCACATTCTTTTTCCCAGTTCACCTACAACTTCCCTCAAAAACAAGTCACATACTTGTAGCCCGTTCATCTACAGAAACTGTCTAGTTTCCAAGATCTCCTCTCTCAGGCAGATGCTTGCATCATAAAAAACACCAGAAGAATCTGGGGACTAGCTACAGAACAGTGGACAACGGTGCTGTACAGACACAGGGAATGGAAATTGGTACAGACAGCACTTGGGTCCTAGAAAGGGACCACACTTTATGCAGGACAGATATGAAGCTATCAGTTGTGACATGGCTGTCAGAAGATCCAGGAACGTAAGACCTTCCAATTTACAATTCATGCTTTCAGAACTACAGAAAGCACTTAGGCATTTTGTTACTGCACTGATGTCCCTCCTCCCTGGCTGTCCTAATGAGGTAGGATCAAGGCAGGCAAGAATCACAGCAAGGCTTTACTGATGTGAAGCTGGGCAGACAAACAATCCACCAGTTCAGAGGTGAAGCAGCATGCAGCCCTCTCCTGCTCTTCAGGAACCATCACTCAGAATTTCGTTCTTGCATCAGCAGCTGCCTAAACAGCACTTAGAAGAGGCAAATCAGGAGACAGTCATCAGAATGGAAAGTCTGCCTGGTTCCCCACCTCTGTGCTGGAAATGCAACAATGCTCAGCTAGTTACTTTGATGGCACTAACATCTTTTTAATCTGAGAAAACTCTGAGCCCCCAGTCCTTTCGGGAAGCTTGCTGCATCGAGGTGTGAGAACTCCTGAGAGTTTGGAAAACATTCAACAGGCTCTCCTTGGCTTCACAAGTCCTACAACCAGATATTCTCGAGAGCAGAGAGGGAAAAGTGACCATCCTCACTTGCAACAACATGACATGAGAAGGCCACAGGTCTCTGCTGGCAACTCTCTACCCGAATCAAAGCGGCCTTGTCCCTGCTGAGTGAGCATGTGACACCTCGGGCCGAAGCAACACCTTGCCTCTCTGGCCCTTAGCAAGGGAGCTCTGCCTGCCTCCTCCTCCTCAGCAACACAGAAGCTCCCAATACTGTCTGAGTTGTTAGCAAAACTTTCCATTCAGGGTACTTGTGCTTTATAGTCACATGGGCATGGAAACACACCTGCCACCCGTGGAGTGCTCTCTCGCTGGGAAGCACAGCAGGCCACCCCTGTGCCACAGCTGCAGAGCACTGACCAGTGAAGCACAGGGAACAGCCAGTGCCATCAACAGCATTTCCAGCCTCTCTGGGTGCCAGTGGTAATACCCTGAACCACAGCTAGCACCAAGTGCAGGATAAAAGGATAAAGGAACTGGAAATGGCGCAGGGGGAGTACAAGCCAAGAAGCATGAAAGTGGCAGTGCCAGAAGCAGCTGTGCCAGAAGCAGCTGTGCCAGAAGCAGCTGTGCCAGAAGCAGCCATTCAGTGTCATGCCAGCAG
Organism: Eubucco bourcierii; assembly: GCA_013396675.1. NCBI lineage: Eukaryota > Metazoa > Chordata > Aves > Piciformes > Ramphastidae > Eubucco > Eubucco bourcierii. Next base: position 216,587 of record VWZE01017049.1, read on the forward strand.
CACCACACATCTCCACAGCACTCATGCAAGCAGGTGTATAGCAGTGTCCACCCCACACTGCAACAGGTGCCTGCTGTCAGGTCCACTGGCTTTTAGGTCATTGTCCTTCAAAAAGGAAGACACATCCTGGAACTGGACTGTCTAGATAAACTCTCAAGGCACAAGCTCCTAGCCCACAAAGGCAAGAGACCACTTAAGACTTGGACAGCTTACTCTTGCCTGAGTGAAGGGCTCTGTCCCCAGGGCTTCCACTGAACAGCACCGGTACAGCTTCTATTGTCACCTCACAAGTGTCAGCAGCTCACTGTGTCACAGTCATAGGCTTATTTATAAAATCTTGTTTGCAAGGCTGCAAAAGACAGTTACTAGCCCTTAGCAAAACCATTTCTGGAAGGATGGCAGGAGGAAAATAAGGTCATCTTCTCTAACCTTTGGCATTAAATATATACCATTAACAGTTGTGACTTTCAGATGTCAGGCAGACAGCTCTTTCTCCTCTTCCTCCCTCCTGCCTCTATCAATCTCTGAAAGTGAACAAAAAGCAAAGTAAAAAGGTCTCTTAAGATACTAACATACTCATTTCCAAGTCACTGTAGCTGGTCAACCTAATTCCAAACTTGCATTTGTCCTGCAATTCTGTCTTTGCAAATTATGACCAAATCCACCTTATAATCAAGTTACTATGGCTTATTTTTACTTCCTTTTAATGTCAGCCTTTTATTTCTTTATTTAAATAAAAACAGAGCCATGAAGTTGGTAACCCATTCACCCAACACAACGACAAAACCACTTGAGCCTAGGAACAGCAATAGCTGTACCCACTGCCATGGCTACAAGACCACCCTTTGCAGCACCCTCACATCTGCCACACCAGAAACCAAGAAGCAGCAAAATTTCTGTGGAAGCCCTAACTTGATTGGGAAATAACAAAGCATTTGGTTGTTGTGAGGCAGGAAATAACCAACAGGTTATCAGATGGAAAGCTAAATATTTGGCTTACGCAGAGCTCCCCCAGAGCTAAGTCAACACAACCTTTCAACTCAGGCTGGTTCCAAAGGCACACACCAGCCACCTGGCCCAGGGCTTGGCCCTGGCCCCAGGCTGGGATGCTAAACCAATCAGGAGGGAGGTCTCCAAGTTAGCATATTTTCCATGTCCTCACACCATATGGAACAACAGATTAAGAAGGAGACTTGGTGCAGAGCGACAGAAACCCCACCATGAAGTGCAGCCCAGGGTCTGGCAAGAAGGACAAGAGGTGGGTGGTGAATCACCACTGTCAGGTGATGCACCAAGACTAATTTTTGTTCAGTGACTAAGAACCAAGAACCCCCTCTGTAATAACAGGACCAACCCAGCAAGACCAAGTCAGTGTAGGCTTTTCCAATACAGTGTAACTCTGGCTGAAGAAGCTGCCTCTAATTAGTCTTCTACACACATGCCAGAACCAAAGAGGGAAAGCAGCAAGAAAAAGGCAAGAATTCACAAACTGCATATAAACCATGACTCATTTCAGGCATCTTCAGCAAAGCAGGCTAAAGTTAAGCAGACAGATAAGCGGGGAAAAGATGTTCTGCCTAAAGACAAGGTGAAGGTAACACTTGCTGTGTATAGATGTCACAGTACTTCACCCACTGGCAAAAAAGGCAGCAGGAAAGAAAAGTTTTCCAGGAAAAGCCTTTCCAGGTTAAAGTGCTCAGCTCAGTCCAGCTCATTTTGCAAATGTACTTTTAAAGGATGGGATAGAGGTTTAAGTTGTAGACCAAGAAAAGAATCCAAGAGATTGAGAAAGCTTTTTTCTTTTTTTGATGGAGAAAGATTTCCAACCCAAATCCTACAAAAATCCCCACAAGAATCTTACTTCAGAGGGTGTGAGGAAGGGAATTCCAGAGGCATGCAGGAGATGAAGTCCTCTTCAGAATACAGATGAGTTCAAGTTTTTGCAAACTGAAGGAAAGATACACACACCAACTGCTCTCAACGAACCTCTGGCGAATGCAAGAACAAAGCTGCGACTCCCGGAGTAATAAAATAACACCTCATAACCACACAATTACCTTGTGCAGCTAACTGCTGCAGGAAGAGGTCAAGGCAAACAGCTTAGAAAGGTTTGAATAAATGACTACAATAATTTTACGAATTAAGACAACTGAAATTATATTCCAAAAAGATGGGAGGGGAAAAAACCAACAAACCTCAAACCACAACACAAAGATCCTTGGGGCTCAGCCGGTAACGTACTTCTCACCAAGACAACAGTATCACACAGTTTGCAAGGCACTCACATTTTCTTTGGTGTCTGATGCAGGCACCAACACTCACAGCCAAATACTGTATCTGAGAATAAAGAAAGCATCGGCTTCTCTGTGTATGAGGGCAAGACAGAATTGCAAAGCTGAGATTTTCTAGCATCAAAGTGAAATGCAGGTCTCACTGGTTGGGTCACGGTCTCTTTTGGTCCTGCAGTTCCCATGCTTCTGAATCCTGTCAGGAAAGGGACAGGCCTCATCCAGAGAAAAACACTCAAAATGAAGAGCTGGCAGGAACTACTGAGCTAGACATATGGCTCTCAAAGACAACCTGCGGTTATCATCTGAAAGCTCAGGAAAGTTTCACCTTCAAGTCCAAACTAAGACCTGAATGTGTAATAACACCAAAATTTTAAGATCCAGCTCCACATGAGAGAAAGAAAAGTTCACTTTAAAAAGGAATACTGGTTGGGAATTAATGCTAGATCCCAAGGACAATGTATTAGCAGACACAACACAGGCAGAGCTATCAAAACTGGCTGCTAATACAATTTATCAACACATACTCCTAAGTACATCTTGCACTAAAACTCTTCAGTAAACACCACACACAGGCACAGCACTGCTGAAAGATAGCCACTGACCACCTTCCATTACACAGTGGACTCAGAAGGGAGAGGAATTTTGGCTGTGTCCACTGAAACTTTCTTTTCCAGCTCAGCAGGGCAACTGCACTGTAGAAGAGATCACTATGCCTTGAGAGTCCACAACTTTCAGCCAAGGAAGCCATCGAAATAAGCATTGTCTTCCAAATCCTGAAAACATCCACATGGTCTAACAGCCTGAATACAGAATTGCAAGTCACAAATTCTGCTTTTAAACACTTCTCTTCAAGTGACTACCAGGGAAGTTGCTTTACTGATTTAGACCTCAATTTCCTTATCCCAAACAGGATAAGCTGCTTGGTAAGCATTTCTTCTCCCTGGGGTCTCTGTGCATAGCAGTGAATATTTTTTACAGCATTATTTCAGCGCTTTAGACAAGCTTTAAAAAAAAAAAAAAAACACCAGACAAAAAGAACCCCCAAACCCAACAAATAAACAGAAGCAGCTTTCCTGCTGTTTTTGCTCCTCTGGCAATCCCTAGGTTTAACTTAATGGAGATCAGCCACGATGACAAATCATGGGGAGACACTAGGATTTTTCTATTTTGTTCTCACATAACTAAAAATAAGGCAAGCATCTGTCACCCGTAGCAATCAGTTTGAAGGCACAGAGTAAAACAGACAGAAGAAACAATTCCATGAGCATTATCCTGAGTTGTTGCATTGAGAATCACATCAGAAAGTATCGGTGCAACAAGAATTCGCCTATCTCTGACACTGCGAAAGAGCAAAGTTACTGCAGGGAAGTTCTAAATAAATTGTCATTTGCATAAATCATAAATTTGCATTAAAATGTAGACCACATATGAGAACATATTAACTCCCTTCTACTTGCCTGTTAACAGCTATCCAGGTTCTCCACCAAACAGTAAAGTGTTCAAACTGTGTTACTCTGGTTGGCAGTGCTCAGAACCTTGCATGACCATTTACAGAGTAATTTATGTGGCAGGTTAGGAAAATGCAATAGGATATTTTTATCTCTGGTATAATTAATTATAACCAAGACTAATTTAGCTGTCTCAATCTGCATACATGCTGGGCCACAAACTACTGATAATTTTGCTTTACTCCACCTATTTCAAACCCCCACCCCACATATAGGAATGCCACTGCATCACATCAGCCTTGCACAGTTCTACTGCCTGGCTTGCACAATACTTCCCACCAGAAGTCTTGTTTTCTGCTTGCAACAGATTCAGCCCAAAAAAGTTTAAAAACAGTTAGAAATGACTCTCCAATGTCTACGACCCCACAAAGAATGGCAGGAAATCTTTCTGGCAAGTTTAGCTCCTGAACTACTTGCCCAAGTCATGCGGCTACTAGAGATTTACCACTGATTTAAAAAATCCACCTGCTAAAAGCTGCATCACTGATCTAACTGTGGTAGAAATAAAAAGACTAAAACTTCCTTCAGCACAACAGACCTGCTGCAGTTAGGTGAACAAAGGGAAGAGCTAACTTTATAGCCCCATCCATTACCTTGACAAGCTAAATTCTGCAGCCAGAGCAGATTCTGCAGCCAGAGCAGATTAAGGCAATAGCAGAGGGAAGGGATCTCTAAAAGAAGAGGAAGGTCAACTGTTGTAATTTTTGTCTTCCTTACAGTTTCTTGTGCATAGGCTAGCATTGCAGTACTGCCAAACTGTCTTCCAACTGAATGGTAGTGCAAGAACAACAAAAATTTGACTTTGAAAAGGAATATAGGTACTAGCGTATCATACCACACAATTAAACACGACAGAGCACTTATTGCTAGCCTAAAATTTCCAAACATTAAAGTAGATTCTACAAGCCAAATTCAACCACCTCTGTATTTCTCAGCCCATAAAGACACCAGGACGTAAAATTTCACAATGGACAAACGAAATAACGATTGGAAGTCAGTAGAATTTTTGTGACCAAGCATTCTATTAACAAACAAATGTACAGACTGTCACCAGTGCTAATAAGTACGTGCACCTTTGTACTGATAAGGTAACTCTTCTTTAAATCCAGAGCACAGCTCCAAACCCTTCAGCTCAGGAGTTTCACATCCATGAACTAAAACTGAACCTCAAGCTTGGAACTGCTGCAAGAAAATATTCTTTTTTTTTTTTTTTTTGGTGGGATTTCACGATAATTGAGGTGCAGGGAAAGCACAGAGACTGAGGAGCAGGAGTCTCACAGTCAGTATTATCTTGTTGCTCTGCACCATATCTATATTTAGGAACTCTGACTCTACAGTTGTACAGAGTGGCCTGACTGGCTTCTGAACTGAACGCTCATGAAAACTGGAAGCCACTTTAGAAAACATTTCTAGCATGTATGCTCTTGCCATATTCTTAAAACATCCAATGATCCAATGGCTGCAGAAAAAAAATAATGAAACGACATCCAGGCTTGAGTTGCCTCAATTACTATGCAATAAAGACACTTTTGAAAAAAAAGATTTGTGTCCAGGGCTGCTCAATTACAAAAAAAGAGCAGAAAGATGTGGGGTTTTCCCTTCAAATACTACATACACATCTCAATTTTCTAAAATTTGAGACCTAAAGAGAGCATAGATAAAAAAGTGATTTGGCCTGTCTGCTTCTGAGCAATACATAAGGTGTAACTACACAGGTGATCTTACATCAGCACAAATATTGCTAACACAGATAGACCACTAAGATGAGGTGTCCCTGTCTATGGCAAGGGATTTGAACTAGACAATCCTTGAGGTCCCTTCCAACCTTACCACTCCAATCTATGGCAGGGGATTTGAACTTGACAATCCTTGAGGTCCCTTCCAACCATGATTCTATGAGAACAGCTTTATTTCCTTAGCTACCACAGGATGTCATTAGTGTCCCTGTAAAAAAAAGTAATCCATCAAGGGAGTAACCTGTACATTGCAAAAAGGTTTGGCAAAAAAAATTATCTTCTTATAAGCAGAATAGAAACACACACTGCAAAAGTAGGAAGCAAAATGTTATATCCCTTTTTTTGTGATCAGAAAGGTCACCAAAAATTGCGGTCCAAAATAAAGGCCTTCCTTTTCCCAATTATCACTAATTTTCAATGCTCTGGTTGAGGCAATATAGACAACTCTCAAAAGGATGCCCAGACCTTCTGAAAATGAGGTCCCAAATGCTTGCTGGTCACTTGGTCTGTCCAGAGAATGGCAGAAATGAGCTGTACAGAAGGAACACAGATGTTCTCTTGTTTTGAGGTTAGGACTGCACATCACATCTGACACGTGCCAATGATGTTACCCGAGTTTCTCTGTCATTCCAAATAAATCAGAGCTGGACAGCATTCCTACCCTATGTTCCAGTTTGCACTGCAAAACCTGAAATAAAGATGCTCAAAAGCAGAAACATGGAATAGCTACATCTAAATCTGAAAAAAAATGCAGTCCAATAGGAGACAACAACTACCCGACAGGAGATTGTAATGAAGTAGAGGTCTGTCTCTTCTCCCAAGTATCTAGTGATAGTATGAGAGAAAATTACCTCAAGCTGTGCCAAGAGAGGGTTAAATTAGATATTGAGAAAAATATCTTTACGGAAAGAGTGGTCAGGCATTTGAACAGGCTGCCCAGGGAAGTGGTGAACCCATCATCCCTGGATGGGTTCAAAAAACGTGTAGATGTGGTACTTTGGGACATGGTTTAGAGGGCATGGCAGTGTTGACAGTTGGACTTCAGGAGTCCTTTTCCAACCTTTATGATTCCAGGATTCAGTGAAGGAGCACATTAAGTTTCAACACAACTCCCAGAGAGGCTGGTTACAGTGGATCCAAGTTTTACCAGTACATCATCTAATCCCAATACCATGTGCATTGGGTGAAGGAGCTGGTGCTGTGGAGGGGCAGCTGGAAGGAGAAACGAGTGTCAGAAACAAAGCCACTCCACTGACAGAAGTGTCAAGAAGTAAGCAAAGGGGCTGAGCGCGGGTTAAAGGGCTGCTGTCCTGATCTGCAGGACAGATATGCTGTGAACTGGAGCCTGAGACATTACACTTCCACCCCCACACTGCAGTATCCTTCTCCTAGAAAGTCTCTTCTGATCACAAGTTAACAGACCCGAATTTGTTACAGAAGAGAAGCCTTGTCTCCAAAAAACCTTAAGACTCACTGCATCCCATTCCTTCGCTTACAGTCATAGCAGATACCAGTGATATGAGGGGTCTGTTATTCACCACGAAAAAGCACGCACAACAGTGACCCCAAATTACAAAGCCACCTCTGTTTCGGCTACACGTTCCAGTGTTGAAATGATGCTAGAGTAGCGAATGAGCTACCTCGCGAAACGAGGAAAATTAACAGTCCGATTACTGTCCCACATCGCAGATGACTGATACACTTTTCTTAGTGGTACGAGAAAGAACAGCCACAGGCATGGCTCCACTTTGACTCTGGAAGCAGTATCTTACGGCAAGTCGGATTTACCTACACTTACAGAAAATTGCCTCGGTTCCTCATCTTTCACAGGACGGTGTCCTCTTCTACCTCCTTTGTAGGATTGGTTACATAGGGACAGCATTTTAAAAGCCCGAAGTAAACCTACCGGTGACCCTAGACCTTGCGTTTCGTCTTCAACCGTCCCCTCGCCGAGCAACCCGCCTCTCAGGAGGACCTCTTGCTTTAACCCAGAGATACCAGGAAATGTCTAGACAGAGAAGCCCGGCACCAAGAGCCGTGACTTACCATCAGGACCAAACAAAGCCAGCAGAAGTCTTCCTACCACACACACAAACACTTGGTTTCACGTAGGCGAGAGGTGGCCCCGCAGGCACGGGCCAGCCCGGCGGGACACCGGCAAGAGGCGGCTCACCCTCCCGGCCCCGCACCACCACGGCAGGGTCCCGCCCGGCCCGGAGAGCTTTCCCGGAGCGGAGCTGCCCTGAGAGCGCGCGGGGGCCGGTACTCACTCATCCAAGCGCGGGCGGTCGCGCGGCTCGGACATCAGCCGGCAGCGGGGTCCCCTTCCGGCGGCAGCGGCCCCGCGGCGAACCTGGACTCCCACAGACACCAACTACCCGGACCGACCGGCGGGGGAACGGGCTGCGGCGGGTTCCCCACGGAGCGCCCCTGCTCCCGCCGAGCAGACCCAACTCGTCTGCTGCCCGCCGGCGCCCCGCAGCCAGGCAGGAGCAGGGACGGGCAGCCGCGACCGCCCTACGGGGCAGAGGAAGGAAGAGATGAGGAGGCGGGCAGGGCAGGCCCCGGCGCGGCCCTGCACACTGCCGGCTACCCGCGCCGCAGCTGCCCGGGAGACGTGGCAGTGAGGGCTGATGCTCTCATCACAGGGCGACAGGCGGCGGCGGCAGTAGCAGCCACCGCGGCGGCCTGCGGCCGCGGCCAGCCCAAAGAGGGAAGGGCNACTCGTCTGCTGCCCGCCGGCGCCCCGCAGCCAGGCAGGAGCAGGGACGGGCAGCCGCGACCGCCCTACGGGGCAGAGGAAGGAAGAGATGAGGAGGCGGGCAGGGCAGGCCCCGGCACGGCCCTGCACACTGCCGGCTACCCGCGCCGCAGCTGCCCGGGAGACGTGGCAGTGAGGGCTGATGCTCTCATCACAGGGCGACAGGCGGCGGCGGCAGTAGCAGCCACCGCGGCGGCCTGCGGCCGCGGCCAGCCCAAAGAGGGAAGGGCCCCGCGGGGGCGGGGCGGCCGCGCCATGCCGCCATCTTGGTGGTGGCGGCGGGGGCCATCGGGCTACGGTAGCAGGGGAGCCGGTCTCTTTGCTTGGATTTTTTTGCTGATTCCTTCTTCAAATTCGCGCGTCGTGACATCATGACCAACCTGATCTGTTTCTGCGACAAGGTCACCTGCTTAGTGGATGAGGGCGAGTCTGCCGATGTAATTTACCTGGACTTTAGATGCTGTCTCTCACAGCATCCTCCTGGAGAAACTGACTGCTCATAGCTTGGGTGGGGGAATGCTTCACTGGGTAAACACGTGGCTGGATGGCCTGGCTCAAAGACTGCTGGTCAACAGAGTTAAATCCAGTTGGTAGTTGGTCACAAGTAGTCTTTGCAGGGCTCAGTGTTTGAGCCAGTTCTCTTTGATACTGATATCAATGATGGATGAGGGGCTTGAAAGCACCCTCACTAAGTTTACAGATGACACTAAGCTGGAAGGGAGTGTTGATCTGCTTGAGGGCAGGACAGCTCTACAGAGGGACCAGAACAGGGTAGATCAATGGGCTGAGGCCAATTGTATGAGATTAAGCAATGGGCTGAGGCCAACTGTATGAGATTAAGCAAGGTCAAGGGCCGAGTGCTGCACTTGGGTCACAATAACCTCATGCAATGCTCCAGGCTTGGGGCAGAGTGGCTGGAAAGCTGCCTAGCAGAAAAGGAACAGGGGGTGCTGGCAGATAGCAGTCAGAACATGAGCCAGCAGTATCCTGCCCTGTATCAGGAATCATGTAGCCAGCAGGAGTACAGGAGTGCTTGCCCCCTTGTGCTCAGCACTAATGAGGCCACCCCTCAAGTCTGAGGTTCAGTTTGGGGGCCCTTGCTACAAGAAAGACATTAAAACGCTGGAACACATCCAGAGAAGGGCAATGAAGTTGGTGAAGGGGCTGGAGAAGAGGTCTTGTGAGGAGCAGTTGAAGGAACTGAGGTTGTTTAGCCTGGAGAAAAGGAGGCTTGAGGGAGAGACCTCACTGCCCTCCACAACTCCCCGAAAGGCGGTTGAAGCATGGTAGGTGTCAGTCTCATCTCCCTAGTAACAAGTGATAGGAGGAGAGGAAATGGCCTCAAGTTGCACCAGGGGAGGTTTCCGTTGGCTGTTGGAAGAAACTTCTTCACTGGAAGGGTTCTCAAACACTACAATAGGCTTCCCAGGGAGGTGCTTGAATCCCCATTCCTCCAAGCATGGAGGTGTTTAAAAGATGCAGACATGTGGCACCAAGGGACATGGTTTTGCATCAGCCCTTGTAGAGCTACATAATGGTTGGACTTGATGATCTTAAAGGTCTTTTCCAACCAAAATGATTCTATGATACTAAGTAGTATGCCAGAGAGGAGACTGTGCAAAGGTTAAAACATCCAAACAGAGTTGTTGTCAGGTCATTAGCCTAACTTTTACAAATAAGACAGTTACTTCTTTGAGCCAAAATGCATAGCAGCTGTAAGATTCTTCTGTATGTATCCAGACTTACACTGGTGTTCACATCTGTGGCCAAGAAGGAATTTTGCTCCCGTGGAATCAGCACAGACCTCTGTCTCCTACCCTACTGTACCCTGTTGCACAGCTCAGTATGTTCAGATCTCCTGGCCATATTTTTATGCAAAGACCAGCTTTCTCTTTGAGCAGGGACCTTACAGACACCCTGGATTGAGGTTAAGAACAGCTTATTTTCAGAATGCATGATTTTAGCATGTTGGCTAGACCCAAGCAGGAGATGCGAGGAGACATGCTCTGTCTCCTTATTTGTGGTTTTCTGTACTAAGAACTTTTTTGTTGCTCTAGAATCACAAATAACAACCCAGAAAGCTCCACATTTTGCATCATGAGATGGCAGAAAGAATCATAAAATACAACAACTACAATATAATTAACTGCTTCACTATAGCCCGCAAATCAGTTTATCTTATGACCAAACAGCAACATCCGCCCTCAGTTGATGTGTAATTCATATGCCTAACTGGAGAAGCCCAGCACCGCGAAGCACCCACAGGTACTCGAGCCAGCCTCAGGGGACTGAAAGACTGAGTGAAGAGCCAGCAGTGGAGAAGGGACATCGGGCACTATCTGCAATAGCCACCAAGCGGCAGCAAATATCAAAGGCTGGTGGTGGTTGACACAAGCCGAGGGCCCTGGTTCGGTACCAGGCAGCACAGCTAGATAACGGTTGTACTAGATGATCTGAAAAGTGTTTTTAACCGAAACGATTCTGTGATTCTATGATTCCACGGCTTTCATGAGCAGCTTTTAGCAAGCGACTCTGGGCCAGCTTGTGGGTGCCAGTCCAAAGCTGGGGAGCTGTAATGGTGAAACAGTATCTCTTTGAATAGTTAGCTTTCACAGTCACAACAAAAAGCTGTCCCAGGGAGCGAGAGGAAATACTGGAGGAAAGAAATAATATTGCATGTGACCAATAGACTTCTGTCTGGGGATGCACCACCCTGAGGACCTGGTAATTCAGGCTGGGCATATCTATGATACATGAGATACAGCTGGCCTGACCCAAGCCTCTCTGCTGTTTTGTTTAAAGCAAATATGTGGAGGGGCTTTTGTTAAACTCTTATTGCTTTATCAGTGTTTGGGCTTGTTTCTGATAGAGGCTTCCTCCTCAGCAGCCAAGGGTCTGTGTCTTGTGCAAACAGTTTTCCATCCTCCAGCCTCAGCAGCATCTTGAGATCATTTTCATGTCTATGAACTGGACCTCAGATGCCACAAATTGAACTGACTGCTTGTGCCTGCTTCACTGCCCTCTCACCTCAGCTTCACTCATCATACTTCCTCTAGCCACAGAAATGATCAGTGACATTCCACTTGTACATGCAGACTGTGGCCACAGTCCAGTTGTCTGCACCGCTATAGCAGACACCTTGTACTAGGCAGTCTGCCAAAAGGTTCTTCTGTTCTGGATCAGCTGGGGGGAAAAAACCAAAAACAACAAGCAAGTAAAATATGAAATCAAGCTGTTCTTAACCTCAATCCAGGGTGTCTGTAAGGTCCCTGCTCAAAGAGAAAGCTGGTCTTTGCATAAAAATATGGCCAGGAGATCTGAACATACTGAGCTGTGCAACAGGGTACAGTAGGGTAGGAGACAGAGGTCTGTGCTGATTCCACGGGAGCAAAATTCCTTCTTGGCCACAGATGTGAACACCAGTGTAAGTCTGGATACATACAGAAGAATCTTACAGCTGCTATGCATTTTGGCTCAAAGAAGTAACTGTCTTATTTGTAAAAGTTAGGCTAATGACCTGACAACAACTCTGTTTGGATGTTTTAACCTTTGCACAGTCTCCTCTCTGGCATACTACTTAGTATCATAGAATCATTTTGGTTGGAAAAGACCTTTAAGATCATCAGGTCCAACCATTATGTAGCTCTACAAGGGCTGATGCAAAACCATGTCCCTTGGTGCCACATGTCTGCATCTTTTAAACACCTCCATGCTTGGAGGAATGGGGATTCAAGCACCTCCCTGGGAAGCCTATTGTAGTGTTTGAGAACCCTTCCAGTGAAGAAGTTTCTTCCAACAGCCAACGGAAACCTCCCCTGGTGCAACTTGAGGCCATTTCCTCTCCTCCTATCACTTGTTACCAGAAAGAAAAGACCAACTCTCACTGTGCTACAACCTCCTTTTGGAACTGTAGAGAGTGACAAGGTCTCCCCTCAAGCCTCCTTTTCTCCAGGCTAAACAACTTCAGTTCCTTCAACTGCTCCTCACAAGACCTCTTCTCCAGCCTCTTTGCCAGCTCTGTATTTGAGAGCTGTTTGAATGTTTGAGGCCTTTTTCTCCTCATACCTGCAAGGACACTTTAATCTAAGCTGAGCTAAGGTAACTAATACTGAGGAACAAGGAAGAGCTTAGGCAGAACGTGAAACATGAGATCACCCTTGTCACATTTTGTGAAATCCCCCAAGTGTTTTAACTGATCCATGCATGGGACTTTTATCAAGTGAAACACTGGATTAAACTACTGAGAAGCCCAGGAAAGTACAGAGGTCCTTGTTCAGAAAGACCTTTCATCTCTGATTACATGTGTAACTACTACAAGGACTTTCATAAGAGTCACCATATCACCACTTTCCACACTGGCCAGTACACCAGCAAGTACAAGGATGTAAAACTCCTTGCACTCCGGGCCAACAGCGTGCTTGAATTTGCCTATTTTAACCTCTGCTCCTGTTTTCTTCTAGCTCTAGTTTCCTTTCTGGCATTTCAGGTTAATGCCTGTTTCAAATACTTATTTCTGCAATGCTTCATGTCTGTCTCCCTCTGTCTTTTAGAAGACCTAAACCCTTTGTCACTCACCCTCCTGTTTCAAATCCATTTCCAGTCTTACTGATTTAACTCCTTCCCTTTTTACATTATCAAATGTCCCCTCTATCTTTTCCCTCCAGGGCTATTGCCCCACAATTTGTAGGACATAAATGGATGCGACCCTTAGCAGTCCTGGGATAGTAAAAACCTTATCTTATCATAGAATTATAGGATGATAGGGGTTGGAAAGGACTTCCAGAGATCATTGAGTCCAACCCTCCTGCCAAAGCAGGATTAACTATGGCAGGTCACACAGGAACGCATCCTGGCAGGTCTTGAAAATCTTTAGAGAAGGAGACTCCACCTTTCTTGGGTGACCAGTTCCAAATCTTGATGAAGCAAAGATGTAATTTCCCTCTTGTGTAGATGTATCCAGGCGAGGTTGGAGTAACACTAACAGTGTAGCTGCAGCAACATGAAATTCAGCATGAACCAATCACTTAAATGCCCACTGGTTTCTGGTAGGACTTTTGAAGCCCACCCTAAGCTCTTTCCTACTGACACCACAGTGTTATCAGCACCTGGTCCATGTTGAAATGAGCTCTGCTTTGCTTACTGTGACAGTAAGTTAGCACTGGCAGTGTGTGTCTCACAGAAGTTCTTTTGTGCTGCCAAATGTTTACTTGGTATGTAGTGGGATTGGGCTTCAGGGTTTAAAATAGGATGTAGCTGAATAAGACACTGCAAAAATCAGGAGCATGGAATTCTTGATTAAAGACAGCTATAATAATGTTCTTAGAGAAAACATGAGTGTCATGGGTATCATGAATTACTGATGTCTAAACATGAGGTGGAACTGATTTTGTACCCACAGAAACACTGGTTGGATTCTGTGCACTGAGAAGACAAACCTCCATTACAAAGGTTCTGCTGTAACACACCTGCATGACAGAAAGGGTCCCTGCTGTTGTTCACCTTTTCAAGGCCACATTGCACCAGGCAAACTTATTTCATCCAAAAGATGAATCAGCTAAAAGGCCTGTGTTTAAACTGTAAGACCAAAGAACAGATATGGAAAGAAAGGATGCTCCCACCCTTGCTGCAGGGAAGAACATCTGATGTAGACTTTCTATCTGCATCTACAAAAATGATGCTTCTGTACATCTTCTACAGATAGTGTTGTGGAACAATTTTACTTCAGATCACTGACATCTGCGTGCATAGAAAACTAACCTGCAGAGATTTCAAATCTAGTGTTGCTCAGTGAATAGCAACACTAACAGAAACTGGCCCCAATGATCCATTTTCTGATTCTGTTTGCTCAGAAATTCTGCTATTTCTGTGACACAGTACTGAGATAAACTACATCCAGCGTTACTTCATTGGTCATTTTTTAGTAGCACTAAGAACCTGATGGTATGGATTTGATTTCTGTTTCTGCTGTGCTAAGGAAACCAATGAGGTATCAGTTTTCCCATCTGATATCATTGCTCCTTCCTAAATGAGGTAAAAAGACTGTTCATCAGCTCAACATAATAATGTTACTTGACATGCCACATAGTGTGTGGCCTTCTCCCAACTGGAGGCAGCAATCCACTGAAATATGTACTACTCAGTTTACAGATAATTATTTATTGGATGGCATTATTTCCACAAAGCTTTAGTATTTTTCAAAGATTTAAAAAATGTAACTTCATACTTTAAAACTTTGAGTTACTAGGACATTTGGAGAAAAAAAAAAAAACAACTTGTAGTGGTTTTGGACTGAGCTGGAGTTAATTTTCCTCAAAGCATCTTTCTAGTGCTGTAGCTGAGTGCTGATAACACAGCAGTGTTTTGACTACTGGTGAGCTGAGCACCCAGGCTGGGCTTTTCCAACATCTCTCTGCCCTGAGTACGTTGAAGGAACACTGCCAAGCCAGCTGACCCAGACTGGCCAAAGGGATATTCCATGCCATATGACATCAGCTCAGATATAAGAACAAAGTGGAAGAAGGAAGTCTGGGGGATTTGTCCATGGCATCTGCCCTCCAAAGTAAATACCAAGCGTAAAGAGCCCTGCTTCCCCAAGACCAAACATAGTCCTGGGGGTGGGAAGCAGATAGTAGGATCTCTCTCTCTGCTTTTGCTTCCACATGCTCTATTGCTCTGCTTACTGTCATTATTAAATTGCTTCTATCTCATCACTGGCTTTTGTTATATTTTCCCCTCTCCCCAGTCCATTTAAGAAGGGGAGGGATAGAGTGGCTTTGGTGGGCATTTGGCCCCTAGACAGGGTCAAACCACCTCAATACTACATTTACATGTGGCATGGGGCCCAATTATACGTGGCTGATATTCTGGGTAGCTTAGGTTCAGTTCCTGTCATATTCCACAAGTAAGATTAAAATCAGCAGCTAAAGATCTCATCTAGGACAGTCTGAATTTTTGAAGTAGGGGGAAATGCCATGATTTGCTTAATAAAAGATGGATAATAATCTCATGAGATTCAACAAGGCCAAGTGTAAGGTCCTGCACCTGGATAGGCACAATCCCAAGCACAACTCCAGGCTGGGGGGGGAATGACTGGAGAGCAGCCCTGAGGAAAAGGACCTTGGAGTCTGGGTTGATGAAAAGCTCAACATGAGCCTGCAGTGTGCAATTGCAGCCCAGACAGCAACCGAGTCCTGGGCTGCATCAAGAGCAGTGTGGGCAGCAGGGCAAGGGAGGGGATTCTGCCACTTTACTCTGCTCTTGTCAGACCCCACCTGGAGTACTGTGTGCAGTTCTGGAGCCCTCAGCACAGGAAGGACATGGAAGTGTTGGAGCGGGTCCAGAGGAGGGCCACAAGGATGCTCAGAGGGCTGCAGCAGCTCTGCTATGAGGACAGGCTGAGAGAGTTGGGGCTCTGCAGCCTGGAGAAGAGAAGGCTTCAAGGGGACCTGATAGCAGCCTTCCAGTATCTGAAGGGGGCTACAGGAAGGCTGGGGGGGATTATTGACAAGGTCTTGCAATGACAGGACAAGGGGCAATGGGCTTAAACTGGCAGAGGGGAGATTTAGACTGGATGTTAGGAGGAAGTTCTTTGCAGTGAGGGTGGTGAGGCACTGGCACAGGTTGCCCAGGGAGGTTGTGGCTGCTCCCTCCCTGGAGGTGTTCAAGGCCAGGTTGGATGAGGCCTTGAGTGACCTGTGCTAGTGGGAGGTGTCCCTGCCTATGGCAGGGGGTTGGAACTAGATGATCCTTGAGGTCCCTTCCAACCTTACTATTCTATGGTTCTATGATAATTGAAGGAAACTACAGACTCGGGACCCTTCTCAATACAAACTCTGTTGCCACAATATAGTTTGTTGGGGTTTTTTGGTTTTTATTTTTTTAACAACTGTCGAGTTGAATCAACTCATGAGTTGAGTTGAATCTGCTGATAACATTCATACCACGCTGCAGTCATGCTAGCTGCAAAATAAAAGTGCTGGCTGGAGCAAAGTATCATGGGGCTTGAAGTTCATATTGTAACATGAGAGGCTTCCTATTCCAGTTGCTGCTTCTGGTTTCTGGTTTTGGGGTGTTGGTCTTTTCTGCTGTGCTAGCTGCTGCACACTTGGGCGGGGGAAACTGCTTTATTGGTGGCTTCTGCTGTATTTGTTAAGATACTTGCTTAGTGTATGAGCTCATTAAACCCAGAACAGTCCACTGTTTGGTGCCCATCATGGGGCTCAGAAAGCATACTGTCTTAACCAAGGCAATGAATTTTGGACAAAGGTGAAAGGGGTGAGATAACAAGAGGATTCAGTTAAGGCTTGAGGCTTGTTAAGAGAGTTTTATATACCTTTTTTCACCCATGCTATGTTCGCTGTGTTCACAGAATCATAGAATGGCTTAGGCTGAAAGGAATCGCAGAGATTATCTACTCCAAGCCCCTGCCATGGGCAAGAACACCTCTCAACAAGACTTGGTTGCTCAAGGTCTCATCCAACCTGGTCAAGAACACCTCCAGGGTGGGGGCATCCCCACCTACTCCTATGATCCAGTGCAAATCTATTCTCCCTCAGCTTAAAACCATTTGCCCTAAATTTTGTTGTTAGACATCCTTATGAAAAGTCTCTGGCTTTCCTGTAGGCTTCCTTCAGGTACTGGGAGGCATCTCTAAGGTCCCCTTGGAGTCTTCTCCAGGCTGAACAACCCTAGTTCCCTCAGCCTATCCTCATAGCAGAGGTGTTCCAGCCCTTTGACCATCCTTGTGGCACTCCTCTGGACTTGCTCCAACAGTTATGGGGACATGAGAACTGGACACAGTATTTGAGGTGGGGTCTCACAAGAGCAGAGTAAAGGGGAAGAATCCCCTCTCCTGACCTGCTGGCCACACTCCTCTTGATGCAGCCCAGGATATGGTTTGCGTTTTGGGCTACGTGAGTGCACTGCCCCCCAGTGAACACCCCCAAGTTTTTTGCTCCAGGGCTACTCTGAACCATTGCTGCACTCAGGCTGTGTTTGTGCCTGGTGTTGGCCCAACCCAGATTCAGGACCTTACACTTTGAGTTGTAGAATCTCACACAGTTGGCAGTGGCCCACTCCTCAAGCCTGTCAGGATCCTTCTGGATAGCATCCTTTCCATCAAGCTTAGTGCCATCAACAAACTTACTGAGCATACACTCAATGCCACTCTTCATGTCACTGACAAAGATGTTAAAGAGCACTGGACCAGAGCAGACATCTGAAGAACTCCACTTCTCACTGGTCTCCACCTGGACATTGAGCTGTTGATCACAACTCTTTGAGAACGACCATGTAGCCACTTCCTTATCCTCCGAGTGGTGCATCCATCAAGTCCTTGTCTCTCCATCTTAGAGACAAGGATGTCATATAAGATAATGTCAACTGCCTTGCACAAGTCAGGTAGATGATGTCAGTTGGTCTTCCCACATCTACTAGAGCTGCAACTGAGTTGTAGAAGGCTACTAGATCAGTAAGTTTGCAGATGACACCAAGTTAGGAACAGCTGTCGATCTGCTGGAGGGTAGAAGGGATCTGCAGAGGGACCTGGACAAGCTGGATGCATGGGCAGAGGCCAGTAGAATGAGATTTAACAGGGCTAAGTGCAGGGTTCTACACTTTGGCCACAACAACCCCAAGCAGCTCTACAGGCTGGGAACAGAGTGGTTGGAGAGCAGCCAGGCAGAAAGGGACCTGCAAGGACTGGTAGGTAGTAACTGAACATGAGCCAGCAGTGTGCCCAGGTGGCCAGGATGCCATTGGACAAGGGAGGTTATTCTGCCCCTGTACTCAGCACTGGTCAGGCTACACCTTGACTATTGTGTCCAGTTCTGGGGCCCTCAATTCAAGAGAGATGTTGAGGTACTGGAATGTGTCCAGAGGAGGGCGACAAAGCTGGTGAGGGGCCTGGAGCACAGCCCTG
>VWZE01017049.1:262335-278401 GCA_013396675.1 Eubucco bourcierii
TTTTTTTGTTTGTTCATTTTTTAATATTGCTATTTTACAATCAGTTTAAGCAAGTGAACACTCAGTACTCTTGCTTTCCTTTGTGTATGTAATATCCTTTTAGCTACAACTCTTGGGAAGACAGGAAAACCAATTGGGGCTTGAACCTGGATTTTTTAATGCTTCTTAGTGAATGCTTCATTAAGTAAGTGGACTAGCCACAATGAGAAACAACTCAGAAAAGCTTCTTGTTGCTTCTCCTACAGAAGGTGCTATCAAACTCTCCTTCAGAGCATCTCTCACGCTGGAAGAAGTCCAGAAGGAGAATCCTCAAGTAGCTAAGGGCAGGTATCACCCCACAGAGTGCTCAGCATTGCAGCGTGTGGCCGTCCTCATCCCACACCGCAATCGCGAGATGCATCTGCTGTACCTCCTGGAGCACCTCCACCCATTCCTACAAAGGCAGCAGCTGGACTATGGCATCTATGTTATTCACCAGGTGAGGCAGCTGTGCAGTGACATGTTTTGGGTAGGGATCATGTCTCTGCTCTGCAGCCTGGGGAGTCATCCTGCTCCCTCTGCTTAACATCAATCCTCCACTCCTGCCTCAAACACTTCTGCTTGCTGAGGGATGTGCAGTAACACTACAAGGTCTCAGCTGGTGGCAGCAAAGCTGGGAAGTGTTAACCAACAGGGTCTCTAACTGGTATCTGTGTTCCAGCCTGAGTAACCTATTCTGAGTTGCTGTTGAAGGCAAGCATCTTTTGAACTACTAATGCAATTAATTTTACTTGCAATATACACATGCATAATGGGGCTGATGTGTTTTCTGCCTTTGATCCAAATGACTCCACATTTAAAGGGCTCATTTTGTATCTAGCTTTTCTCTTCCATCTGTTTGGTGGCTGTTGTGCTTAATGAACTCTACATATCGTAGGATTGTTTTGGTTGGAAAAGACCTTTAAGATAATTAAATCCAACCATGCTCCCTCCCTGGAGGTGTGCAAGGCCAGGTTGGATGAGGCCTTGAGTGAGCTGTACTAGTGGGAGGTGTCCCTGCCTATGGCAGGGGGTTGGAGCTAGCTGATCCTTGAGGTCCCTTCCAACCTTACCATTCTATGGTTATCTAGCTCTAGTTAGATAGGCTAGTGCTAAAGTATACCTCTCAGCACCACATCTCTGCATCTTTTAAACACCTGCAGGGACATGGGGATGTAGCCACCTGCATGGGAAGCCTATTCCAGTCTTTGAGAAACCTTTTTCAGTGAGTTTTCATCTAACAGTCAACCTAAACCTCCCCTGGTACAACTTGAGGCCATTTCCTCTCATCCCATCGTCAGATCTTATGATGCATCATTACCAGTTCTGAATAAGGGGGGCAATCACTTCCCTACTCCTGCTGGCCACACTGTTCCTGATACAGATCAGGGTGCTGTTGGCCAGCTGCCCTAACTGCAGCTATGGAGTAATAAATCACTGTAAGTCATCTTTCTGCAGGAGCAGATTACTTAGTGATGGAGAACAACTTGCTGCTTCAGAGCAAAGCATTACTTTTTCAAACAATGAAACATACTTTGCATACAACTGCTTTTTCCTACAGCAAACTTTCTCTGGGGCTTCTTCCTCATCTTCCATGAAGCCTCTTTGAGTCCAGGCACCTTTCAGCATATGTCCCCTTTCTCTTGAAAATTGTCAGTTTGATATTTTTAAAATTATTTCAAGCACATCGCATTCCTAGCTCTGGAAAATGACTGTCCTGTCAATGTCTGGGAAAACAGGGCATAGTCTTCTCCCGGGTGGGAACTTCAGGCAAATCACCACCTTGCCCTTGAGCAGCAGACTGGCATCTGGGTACAGCCCAGTAACAGATACATAGCAAGTTAAGCACTGCTGTTGACCTGGAGTGAATGGTGATGTGGTAAGCTTTTACAAAACTGCCGGATGTGTGTATGCCTCGGAGGTGAAAAGCGGTGCTTTTGAGAGGCAGAGGTGCACTAACTCAGTAAAAGCAAACGCAGGCTAGTGGAAGGCGGGTGAAGCTCTGTGCTGGGGCCAGTCTCTGTGCAGCATAGCAACTCCTAAGCTATAGATAGAGGAGTTACAAATGAAGAGTCCTGCTTTTTGTGTCCCACTCTGCCACCTACCGAGTGACCTCAGCAAGCACAGTGAACTCTTGAAGCGCTGCTGTCCTCTAAACTGAGTGTTACATAGAAGCAGAAATAACCTGTGGCAGCTTTGTTGACATCTCTAAATCAATTAGTGTGGGTCTAGCATGGTTTGTTAGGGTGTGGGTTTGGGTTTTTTTTGGGTGGGTTTTTGGTTTTCAAAGAACCAGTTCCTTAAGCCTTACTGACACAGTTTTGAGTGCTGGTTTCTAAACTGTTTACTCATATCTCTCTTGTTATATAGCATGATTAGAGCTCCAGAACTGCAGCAGCAGTGGCAGTGAGATCACATCATGCAGCATGCATGTTTCTGGTGCCCAGATAACCATAGGCATTCCTGCCCTGGTTCTGTCCGTGACAAGTAGAGCCTGAAGAAGTATTTTGCATCTCTGGCCACTGGGATGCTGTACCTGTGTTGTGGGGCAGTTCTTAAAGGCTGTAACACACAAATGTGGTTATGAACTATGTGATCAGAACAGATGCCTGGAAACAGTTCTGGTTCAAAAGGTTTGACACCTTCTTCAGAGGTTTTTTTTCCATTCCCTTCCACAGGCTGGCAGCACCAAATTTAATCGAGCTAAACTGCTAAATGTAGGATACCTGGAGGCCCTAAAAGAAGCAAACTGGGACTGTTTCATTTTCCATGATGTGGATCTGGTGCCAGAAAATGACTTTAACATTTACATGTGTGACAGACAACCAAAGCACCTTGTAGTTGGCAGGAACAACACTGGATACAGGTAGGAAACCAGGAATATGGAAAGAATAACAACTGGGGAATGCCATGTTACTGATAATGTTCCTCTTCTGATGGAGCTATATGGGGCTATCTACCCATCCTCTTGACACTAGGTTTTTGGAGTGCCTACTGGCAAAAGAGAACTGCACTGACATCTGAAGTCAAACCCATGGTCATCTGTACAAATGATCCTTGTCATCATTCTGGTTTCTGGGGTGAGGTGAAGAGTTTTCTGAGAAGCAAGCAGTGTGCCAGAGGTTGTGCAGAGATCTGTCGGAGCCAGAAGGATATTTGCAGTCCTGTGATTCGAGGTGTAAGCTAGCTATAGTAAAAGTTGCTAGTTAGCTTTTGCTGTTGAAGAGGTAACAGCTGATACTGAGAGCTCAGAGGTGAGAATTTGCCAAGGGATAGGGTTGTCCTTAATTATTTGGCTGGACAGTGTCTAACACAGGATTGTTATGATTGTCAAACAGGTGCCCTAAGTGCCGGTGTGACATAAGTGAAAAGTCAGGTTCAGTCCCCCTCAGAGGGAAAAGGTTCCTGAGCTGGATGAATTTAATGAGTGTTTCTGTTGAACTAATTTCTTTCAAGATTTGACTCTTATGTGTTTCTAAATATTAATTAGAAGTGGACTTGCCAAAATCTGATCTTCAAGTACTTATAAGCAAAGCTCTGCTTCACTACTGGGTTTCCTATATAAAGTATTTGAGAAAGAGGTGGGATATGCAAATTCTTAGACAGAAAAGCTCAACATGAGCCTGCAGTGTGCACATGCAGCCCAGACAGCCAACCGAGTCCTAGGCTGCATCAAGAGCAGCGTGGCCAGCAGAGCAAGGGAGGTGATTCTGCCCCTTTACTCTGCTCTCGTCAGACCCCACCTGGAGTACTGTGTGCAGTTCTGGAACCCTCAGCACAGGAAGGACATGGAAGTGTTGGAGCGGGTCCAGAGGAGGGCCACAAAGATGGTCAGAGGGCTGGAGCAGCTCTCCTATGAGGACAGGCTGAGGGAGTTGGGGCTCTTCAGCCTGGAGAAGAGAAGGCTTCGAGGGGACCTGATAGTAGCCTTCCAGTATCTGAAGGGGGCCTACAGGAAGGCTGGGGAAGGATTATTTACAAGGTCCTGCAATGACAGGACAAGGGGCAATGGGCTTAAACTGGCAGAGGGGAGATTTAGACTAGATGTTAGGAGGAAGTTCTTTACAGTAAGGGTGGTGAGGCACTGGAACAGGTTGCCCAGGGAGGTTGTGGCTGCTCCCTCCCTGGAGGTGTTCAAAGCCAGGTTGGAGGAGGCCTTGAGTGAGCTGTACTTGTGGGAGGTGTCCCTGCCTATGGCAGGGGGTTGGAACTAGATGATCCTTGAGGTCCCTTCCAACCTTACCATTCTATGATTCTATGATTCTATGAATGCTCACTTGTCAGTCATTTAGGGAAAATTGGAACAAGCACAAATGAACCAGGCTTGTGACAGGCTTTGAGAGTACTCTGCCTGGCTGAGGGCTACAGGATGGTCAGTGCACTAAAGTCACAGTAATGCTGCTTTGGTTAATTGATAGGCAGGTAGAATCCAGGAGAATAATATGGCACAAAGCTTGAGGTGCTTTGCTTAACCTTCTGGGCCTTAGTTACTGCAGGTGTTTTGCTTAGTTTGGCGTGCAGATGGATGGTTTTGCTTTTACCAAGGGATGATCTTATTTATTTCCTTGTGTTTCTCATTTGTGGAAAGGAGTAGTTAACTGTAGGCCAGCTTTAAGCTTTGGCTGTGAAGAGTATGGATGAGATGTTTTTTGTTGTGAATGCTCTGCACCAGTACTCACCAGAGGTTTGAATATGATTCATATCTTTATTTTTCCTGTGTCACCATCTCTCACTTTACACATTCATGAAGTGGGCATAATAATGCTCTATTTCCAAGGAGATTCTTGGACCTCTCCAAAGGAATTCAGACCCTGAGCTCAAGAATACCTAACTGAGCTGCAGCCATAGGTTGAAATCCCACTTGTGTGACCTCAGTGCCTTGCTTAGGCTGCAGTAAGCATGCTGAGACATGGCACTCAAGAGGAGGTTGAGACAACTGAAGTCATGTGTTCTGCATCAACACAAAATATCCTGGACAGGAATGGGGGGGTTTGTGGGTTTTTTTGTTTCTTTTTTAGAATCATAGAATAGTAAGTTCAGAAGGGACTTCAACGATCATCTAGTTCCAACCCCCTGCCATAGGCAGGGACACCTCCCACTAGTATAGCTCACTCAAGGCCTCATCCAATGTGTCCAGAGAAGGGTGATGAAGCCTGGAGCACAGCCCTGTGAGGAGAGGCTGAGGGAGCTGGCGGTGTGCAGCCTGGAGAAGAGAAGGCTCAGGGCAGACCTCATTGCTGTCTACAATTACCTGAAAGGAGGCTGTAGCCAAGTGGGGGTTGTTCTCTTCTCCCAGGCAACCAGCAACAGAACAAGGGGACACAGTCCCAAGTTGTGCCAGGGGAGGTCTAGGCTGGATGTTAGGAGGAAGTTCTTGACAGAGAGAGGGATTGGCATTGGAATGGGCTGCCCAGGGAGGTGCTGGAGTCACTGTCCCTGGAGGTGCTCAAAAGACTGGATGGGGCACTTAGTGCCATGGTCTAGTTGATTGTTTAGGGCTGGGTGATAGGTTGGACTGGATGATCCTGTAGATCTCTTCCAACCTGGTTAATTCTATGGTTCTATGGTTTAGGGTGAACCTTGTAGAGTAGGGTTATCATTTGGACTTGGTGATCCTGAGGGGCTTTTCCAACCTGAATGTTTCTGTAATCACCTCTGAAGCTGATAGTAGCAGTGTAGTAGAGGCTTGTGTTGTAATGCTTATCTCAAGGGCCAAAAGAAAGAGGAGGGTATCCTATTAAGCAATTAACAAAACAGCACAGGAAGGTAAATGAGCATGTAAACACCTTTTTGAACTGGATGCAGTTCCCAGAATAAGGAAGGCAGAAGTTAGAAATGAATTTCTCTTAGAGCTGAGTGGCATTGTATGAGTTTACTAAGTAACTTACACTCTACCTTACCTTGGAATTGGTCCTGCAGTATCCCACAGCACGTGCCTCCTGGCTGTGCTCGGATTCCATTCCAAGTTTTTTGGCTTCAGCTCCACAACAGTGGCTTCCTATCATTACTGCAAAGCCTCTGCTGCTTTAGTGCCTTTTCTACTCGGAGTCCTTGAGCTGAAGTGCCTTTTTGGATGGTGAAGGGAATCACATCAAGAGAGAGAAACTGTTGCAGGTGGCTCTATGCTCTCATCTAACTCTGTAAAGGCCAAATCTACAACCAGATTTTTAGGGTGATACTTCAATTGTTGGTAGAATTTGACTCTTAATTCTTCATTCTCTCTTTTTGTGTGCTTCTAGGTTACGGTACCGTGGCTATTTTGGAGG
This sequence comes from Eubucco bourcierii, assembly GCA_013396675.1. NCBI lineage: Eukaryota > Metazoa > Chordata > Aves > Piciformes > Ramphastidae > Eubucco > Eubucco bourcierii. The sequence goes on from VWZE01017049.1 coordinate 268,620, forward strand.
TGTAACTGCTCTAACAAGAGATCAGTTTTCCAAGGTGAATGGATTCTCTAACAATTACTGGGGTTGGGGTGGAGAAGATGACGACCTTCGAATCAGGTAAATAAGGAATTTTGAAAAGCTAGAGGGAAATGGAATTTGGTTTAGAAAAAAAAATAAGCAGTGTGACTTCACATCTGGCTTCCAAAAGTGGAATGCCACAGGAGCTCTCAATTCCAAACAGGATTGAGAGTGTGAGATGCAATGTTGTGAACAGTTTCCTCTTTGCAAAGGTCAGGCATGCCTGAGACTTGATGGTCCTTCTGACAGCATCTCTGGGTGGATGTGGGCTTTCATTTGGTTGGTTTGGTTTGTTGTTTTTGTTTGGTGTTTGTAGGTCTTTTGGTCTCAGACAGACAATATTTGTATTCCCGCTTAGAAATAGAATCATAGAATGGTAAGGTTGGAAGGGACCTCAAAGATCATCCAGTTCCAACCCCCTGCCATAGGCAGGGACACCTCCCACTAGTACAGCTCACTCAAGGCCTCCTCCAACCTGGCTTTGAACACCTCCAGGGAGGGAGCAGCCACAACCTCCCTGGGCAACCTGTTCCAGTGCCTCACCAGCCTCATTGTAAAGAACTTCCTCCTAACATCCAGTCTAAATCTCCCCTCTGCCAGTTCAAACCCATTGCCCCTTGTCCTGTCATTGCAAGACCTTGTCAATAGTCCCTCCCCAGCCTTCCTGTAGGCTCCCTTCAGATCCTGGAAGGCTACTATCAGGCCTCCTGGAAGCCTTCTCTTCTCCAGGCTGCAGAGCCCCAACTCTCTCAGCCTGTCCTCACAACAGAGCTGCTGCAGCCCTCTGATCATCCTCATGGCCTCCTCTGGGCCTGCTCCAACACTTCCATGTCCTTCCTGTGCTGAGGGCTCCAGAACTGCACACAGGACTCCAGGTGGGGTCTGACAAGAGCAGAGTAAATACTGAGATTGGCAAGGCAAACTCCAGACTTCAGAGGCACACATGTATCGAGCTCCAATGCTTTACCAGAGTGTGGGAGTGTGTTTGTTTTAGTGGCATTGACTGTCTTTTGCATTCATTGACTACCATGACTTATTCCAAGCAAGGCTTGGTTTGTATTTGGGTGGTGTGGATTATAGTTAAGATAGTGACTAACTTGAGTTTTGGAAAGACTGTATCCATATGGATGTACCCTTTGATCTCCTTTAGAGAAGTTTTGCAGATGTGCCTGTCTAAGTAGGGGAAACTTGTTAGTTTGAGAGGTTGAGTGGGACAAAAAGCCAACAAAACTTTCATGTTGATCATTGGCCCTTTGCCTTGGAAGAAACCTCTAATCCTTCATTGGTGTTAGTGAAGAAAGTGGTGGGGAGGAAAAGTCCACTAACAACAACAACAACAAAAAAAAGCAACTGTAGAAGCTCTGCTGGCAGAGCCTGCCACTTTGTGTCTTGGGTATATTCTGTCATTCTTCAGCATTTATCCTTTGCCATTGCTTAAAGATGCAAACATATTTCTTATGGGATCATAAAGTTTGTATCTCTGATGATGATGAAATCAAGTGCGTTAAAGTTATGAACCTCTGAAATTTCCCAAGTCTGTCTTGAAGGTTTTCTGTTAGCTCACCAAATTAGTCAGCTCTGTCTCAAGGAATCTAAAAGCTCTACTGGAAGCAGAGGGAGGTTGCCCAGGGAGGTTGTGGATGCTCCCTCCCTGGAGGTGTTCAAGGCCAGATTGGATGAGGCCTTGAGCAACCTGTACTAGTGGGAGGTGTCCCTGCCTATGGCAGGGGGTTGGAACTAGATGATCCTTGAGGTCCCTTCCAACCTTACCATTCTATGATTCTATGAAGCATGTTTTTTTTGTGCTTTCCTAATCACAGCTTTGTGGTGTTTTTTATTGTTTGGTTTTTTCCCTTCCTTTCTTTCCCTACCCCTAGCTACAGACACCAACTTCTTTTCTGTGACCTCTCGGGGGCTGGCTTGTATAATGGTAACGGTTGACTTGGTACCATCTTATTCCCAAGCTTCCTGGGAAATGTCAAAGTTAACAAACCAAGGTGATGGTGGTGTTCTCTGAAATGTTCCAGTGGGCAGCAGAGCACCACCTGTGCAGCAGATCAGGATCGTTTCCTGAGACTCTCTATGATGTTTGCAAGCAGTAGAGTCAAAAGTGATGATGGCTTGTGTGTGGCACCTCAGTACTGTGCAGCTGTTAAGGTTTTGGTGTGGAAACCAAATTGTATGACAGAGAGTACACACTGCAATTGGATTTGGCTCATGCCCTCCCTCATGGGTGGATGTTGGACTGAGCTGGATACAGAGTTTGCAGTGAGTGGGTGATGGGATGCTTGCTTTCTCAGTGAGTAGTTGTGTGGAGGGACCTTAGAACCATTCCGGTTTGGAAAGGTTCCTTGCAGCCTTCCTTAAAGACAGCAGATGGCAGCATCTCCTTCAGTATCTTCAGAACAAGGGGCCTGAAATCTCTTGGGTCACAGAATCGCAGTTTGGAGAAGAACCTCAGGATCACCAAGTCCAACCTAGAACCCTACTCTACAAGATTCACCTTAAACCATATTCCCAAGCACCACATCCAAACCACCCTTAAACATATCCAGGCTGGGTGACTCTACCACCTCCCTGGGCAGCTCATTCCAGTCCCTGACCACTCTCTCTGTGAAAAACTTTTTCCTAATGTCCAATCTAAACCTACCCAGGCTCAGCTTGAGGCCATTTCCCTTTTGTTCTGTCTCAAATAACCTGTGAGAAGAGACCAGCAGCAGCCTCTCCACAATGTCCCTTCAGGTAATTGTGGACAGCAATGAGGTCTCCCCTCAGCCTCCTCTTCCTCAAACTAGCCATCCCCAGCTCCCTCAGTTGCTCCTCGTAAGATTATTCTCCAGGCCCTTCCCCAGCTTTGCTGCCCTCCTCTGGACCCACTCCAGCACCTCCACATCTCTTGTATTGCAATGCCCCAAACTGAACACAATACTCGAGGTGTGGCCTCACCAAAGCCTAGTACAAGGGGACAATCAGCTCTCTACTCCTGCTGGCAGCAGCATTTTTAATACAAGCCAGGATGCCATTGGCCTTCTCGGCCACCCGGGTGTACTGCTGGCTCATATTCAGGTGCCTATTACAAGCCCCAGATCCCTTTCTGCCAGGCAGCTCTCCAGCCACACTGCCTCAAGCCTTTAGCATTGCTTGGGGTCTTACTTATCTATGCTAAATGTGATGGGCACACTTTTGGTCCTGTCTCATACCATGCATCATAAAGAGATTTCTCAGTCTGTTGCATTTATTTGGTAACTTACTGCTACAAAGAGCCACTAGAAATCTGTAAGGGGCCCAGCTTCTTCAGTTCTTGGTCTCCTATTGCTCTTTCAGCTGCCTCTGAGGAGCACAGATCTGGGCTAGTCCTTAATTCCTTTGTCATGACTGTAACCATTTCTACTGACAGCAAAATTATTCTGCTCCACAGGTATGTTTCAGGCCAACAGCTCCAATCAAGTGCCTGATATCAGGCACTTAAATCTCTGCATGGGGCTCAGTACTGTTCTCGGAACCAGAAACAAGAGTTTTCTTGGGTTTTGGTTGGCTGGGTTTTTTTGTTTATGTGTTTCAGGGTTTTTTGGTGTGTGGGATTTTTTGTGAAGAATTATCCTGTTATTGGGGCTTTACTGCAGGAATTGAGATGAACATGTTGCAAAACACATGGAATCTTGCTACAGACCTCCTAGGTTAATTCAGGGCAGTACAAACTGGACCAGACAATACTAATTTAAATGTACTCTTACGTATATTGTGTGCTTAAAGCTTTATGTGACCTCTGCTGTAGTAGCTACTTACCCTTTCCTTTTGAACAGAAGCATCTTTCACCCTACTGTTCTCTGGAAACACAACTCTGAGCCTCTTTTCTCTTGCAGAAGAGGTTATGGAAGAAATGCAGATGAGTTTCTTCCAATTCCTTATGCTGGCTTCCACGGTATCTACAAGAGATGAAGTCTCCAAATGTTGATTTTTTTTTTTTTTAAAAGAACTTTTTTTTCTCTGCTTCTTAAGACCTTGTTTAGAGGTGACCATCTTGCTCATGGCACTTTTGCTTCTTCCAGAGTTGAGATGCAGAAGATGACAGTGGTGAGACCATCTGCTAATGTAGGCAGGTATACAATGATCTTCCACAAACGAGATCAAGGTAACGAGGAGAATGGAGAGAGGTGAGTAAAGAAGAGTCTTCCATTTTGTGTTGTCTGGTATGTGTCTAGGAGCCAGTCACCCAGGGTCCAAATTCTTTGCTGTAGGCCAAATAGGCATTTTGTGGTACCCAAAGCCTCTGGGGGACACCCCTGTGACACCACTTCACAGCTGGCAGCTGTTGTTCTGTACATCAGATATGGATGATGTTCCTTTAGAATCTTCCAAAGCTAGAGTTACATGGATGTGATCTGAGCAGGGTTAATTAAATCAAAGGGCTTTTTTCCCCATGCTGAGGGCTGGAAGAGCACAAGTTGACATTCCTACTAGCTGAAGAATAGCTCTGCCTCCAAGTTTACTAGCAGTGGGAAAGAGCTTGAAACTCCTCTTCCTGTGCTTGTCAATGAAGATTTTTGTTCTCTTTGTTCTCAGGATGAAGCTTCTCCGTCAGGTATCTAAAACATGGAGAACAGATGGGCTGAACTCTTGTTCATATAAGCTGCTCTCAGTGGAACATAACCCTTTGTATGTCAACATCACAGTGGATTTCAGCAAGGGGCCCAAGGTCTCCTAAAGGCAGACACCACACAGGTTATTGGAAATGGCAACAGCTGGGGTTTGTGGTTGCTGTTACAGCAGATGACTCCCAGCACTCTCCTTCAAAGAGCACTTCAGTAGCACAGAAGCAAGGTTGTCTTCACCGTGTCTACTGATTAGTTGTGAATTCCATCCTGTGAGGACTGGAGATATGGACTTACCCAAAGGGACAGCTCCTCACATTCTTCTATGCACTTTCTACTGGGACATTTGCAAAAGTGTCCTTGTTTGGGCTGCTCTAGTGGAAGGACTTGAACTAAGTGTCCTAAAAAAAATAAACTGTTCCTGCAACTCTTTCTAAATTTTGTATGTTTTTGTAGGGGGAAGCCTGCCTTGTGACTTCAAAAGGCATAGGCCACTGTTTGTTTTCTCATTTAAAGCAGAATAATACTTCACCTACAACCTTGCTGGGAAAGTGTGTGTTTTGGTTTGGTGTTTTTTTTTTCCCCAGCCCAAAGAAGCTGCTTGTGTATGAGGAAATGGCAATAAAAGGACCTGTTAAATCTCTCAATAAACACACTTCACTGAGTGCAGAAGGCTTCTTGTGTCCTTCATGAGCGCAGTTCACCCTGCTGTGGGACTGCTGAACGTGTCCTGTGGCAAAATGAGAGTCTTGATTCCACAGCAGGTTGCAGAATGTACTAACTGGAGCAGTCTGGAAGGAAATGCAGGAAATTTTCAGAGGGAGAGGAGAAATTCCTGCCCACATCTGTGAATGGTTTGGGCAGAGTGCAGACTTGTACTCAACCCAGGTGGGAGTTATTTGTGGTGCTTGGTTCAGAAGAAAGGTGGCAGTCTGGATAATGAACTGCTAAGCACTGTGCTACAGGCTTTCAGCTTGATTAGAGCCCATGGCACCTGCTTGTTGGAGATCCCCTGCAAGGGAGATGTGAAGCCAGGCTCGGGAGAAGTTCTTTTAGGACAGTGAATTAAGCATTCCGTGACAAAAGGCAGCTTCTGCTTACTGTAACACTGAAGAATGGCCTTCAAGCTGGTTGAGGTGGTGTTCCAACTGTATAGAAGACTGTTCAATGAAGTTCTTAGGTGGTAGTGGGACAGATGCAGCTTGTTCAGAGTGGGGAATGCTATCTACACAACATAAAAAAAATGCTGTGTCATGCTTGCAAAATAATGGGACTGGGGCAGCACCGCTGCTGTCTGACTTTCTTCCTCTGGAAAGACAACAGAAGGGGCAAGACTGTGAGCAGACTAGGTCCGTGTCACAGTCAGGTAAGCACAAATGCACTCCTGCCAAGGGCACAGCTCCACTGTTGACATGTTTGACTGAAGTTTTTCCTTCAGTATTTCATTTCTCAGAAGTATTTTATGTTGAAGACAGATCAACCTTGAAAGGTAATGAATGTTTGAGCTGAAATACTTGATGAATTTCCCTACTCCGAGCATGAGGTTAGGCTAGGTGACAGGCTGAGGCCTTATTCAGCCTGAATTACTCAAGAGCTTCACAGGCCCCATATTTTTAACAATGATGGATCAGGCCAAGGGGAAAAAAAAAAAAAAAAGATGTGAGCTGTACTTCTGTATGGCTAAAGACAACTTTCTCCTTTATTTTACACTCTTATTAGCTCTCCTGGAAATCTTAACCCAAACATGCAAGTCAACTTATTTTACTCAGTTTCACAAGAGATATTTACAGAACTGTAATGGCTTTGACATTTTCTCAAAACACATCCCTTGAGAGGCCCATCTGACAGCATGGCTTGCATCCCAATGAACAGTTAAGCACAAGGCAGGAAAAAGCTATCCAACTATGAAAAAAAATCCCAGGAAACCTGGGTCACTTACTGTCAAGGAGACCCTCATCCCTTGAGGGCTGGGGCTAGCTCAGTAGTTAGTTGTACAGTGCTTTGACAACATTAGAGTAAGCTACAGCCTGTTTCTTAGCTGTCACCTTAGTCCTGAAGCCTTTTCTTCCCCCTCTTAAACTGTTAGAAGAAAAGTGAAATGCATGAACAAGAGGATTGGTCTCAGGTGCTGTAGACTGCATAACAGGAGGCAGAGGCTGAATGCCAACACTGGTACTGCCCTGCTGAGCCCAAACTCTGGCTTTGTTTTAATTCTCTTAAGAAAATGGAGGAACATATCCAATGTCCACAGTGATGTTGGTATAAAGAGGATGCTTTCTCCTGGAAAGGAGCTTGAACTCTAATGAATTCATTCCATCATCTTTCCATGTTTTTCTGGTATTGTGGTGGGGAACAGGCCTGAAGAAGGAAGAAAACCTGCAGTTAGCTAGAAGAACAAAGGTGATGATTGCAGCTGATGCTGCAGAAGCAGCAAGACTTTCAGATGGGTCAAGGGCTTTAGTGGAAGAAAGCTAGCAGAGAAGCCCCCAAGAAAATTCTCACATAAAATGCCTTCCCTCTAGTTTGTGTTATGAGGCTGAACAGCTTAGAATAAATTCATGCTGAGTGCTCTAAATGAGGTACAATTTGGAGTGGAACCTTAGACGGGAAGCCCAGTTCTGTGCCAGCTGTGTGCAAAAAACAACCCCCAATGAATCTGGCAGCAGTTCAGAGAGACCTGAGAGCGCCATGGAGAGGCTAGCAGCAGCAGTGTGCACAGGCTGCTGTAGGTAGTTAGTAAGACAGAGTTGTCATGGAAACCTGAGTTTTGAGATGACAGGTAGGAAGGCTGCACTGTTGGTATGAGAAGCTGCCACTGCACTTGATCCAACACCCTCCTCCAGCTCTTTCATGTAAAACTATGCTATGCTAGGGTATCTCATAGCACTTGCCTCATGTCTTCAAACTACAATGCAGCTCTCTGCTAGTCTAATGGCATGTTGTAAATCCAGACAGATTGGAGAGCAAGTTTTTTATTACAGGGAAATTGTAACAAAGTGCCTCTTCAAACTGAACTCTGCCTGTTTATAAGACAGGCACTATCTTTTTATTGTTAAAGTTTTATCCCCTTAATAATTTGATACTTAAAAGTGATTATGAGTTAGCTTCCCAGCTAGCAGATGTGCTTAGGAATAGGAAACTAAGAGAAACCTAGGCACAGAATGATTCAGTTGAAACTGAGAGGGAGCCTTTTTCAGTAGCCACATTAATACCACCCCTTGTTTTTCTGCTTTAAGTAAACTTTCTGCCTTTTCTGAGGAAGATCATGGGAACAGTCAACCTGCAACACAGCAACAGGTAGGCTCCTAACTGCCAATCTCCAGTCCTAGGACAGTTACCTTCTCCAAGGCTCTTGTGTCTCTGTCTCTTCATTGTAGTCCATGACTTTGTAGCGTCCCAGCTGAGGTGATGTCCTGACTATTTTCATTCCTGCTAACTGAATTCTTTAAAACAACAAACAAAATGTTTGCTTAAGCATACAGGGGCCATTTCTAGGCTTAGTTACAGCAAAGTGAAAAGGTAGAGATTATTTTCACTATTAACACAATCAGAGCAAAAAGGGAGAAGCTGAGAGGAACGAGTTTAACGTCACAGTGTCACATTATCTTCTCTAGCAGGTTCCAGCCAGGCTTTGGCTAGAAAGCTCCCAGCTGCAGCTTGCTTTCACAGGGTACAAAGAGGATTACAGCAAGCAGGCAATGAACAAAAGCATACAGAGCATTGGAGAACAATTCCCCTGAATCTGACAATGGAGCAGTATCTTCACTTCCTTGTCAGAGCAGAGCTCTTACTGCCTAGAGGTGTATCACCTAAACTTAAAAAAACCCAAGCAAACCCAAACCTACAGATTCTGAAAGAAAGCCAGTCCTGAGTTTCAGATCCAGATTAAGGCACTCTCAGCAATGTGAGGAGTGCTGTTCATTCAGATGGCCTGATTAGAGATCAGGCTTCATGAAAGATTAGTGATAAGTACAGGCACCAGACAAATGACTGTGAGCTGCTCAGCCACATGACAGAGAAGACAAAAGCAAACTGAAGGCTCAGAATTCCAGAACAGAGCTCCTAAAAACCAGCATTTGAGGTGACTTTCAAGCACCCCACTGCTGCCACCACCTATGTTAGTTTATGAGTAACACGTGCCCACAATAGCACCTGGGCCAGCAGATCTCTGTTATCAGAGGGCAGCTCTTGTGCAGAGCAAATTCCTGTGCATGAAGGAATCAGTGTTTGCTCAGCTGACATTATCTAACTGGCACATTTGCAACATCTGATTACCTTCTGCTGAGGTCTGGTACAGCAGCAAGCTGCACTGAAGCAGGAATGCTACAAAGCTGAAAGGGGCTACAGAGCTGAAAATATTTGCAGATCACAACAACACTTCACTGACAGCAAGACACACTGCTATTTCAAACTTGAGTTTTACACAAGGTTTCTTGTTTTCTGAACATAAGCCTCCTGCACATTCAAAGACAAGAAAAAGCAATACCATGTTAGCTTTCCTGTTAGTTTTTTGCATTACAAGATTAAACTGAAAACATTATATAATAATAGTTGGAATTATAGAATTGTTTTGGTTGGGAAAGTCATTAAAGATCATCATGTCCAACCAACCTACAGTCTGGACTAAATCAGTGCATCCTAGAATCATTTCATGTTAATGCATTCCTTTACTGTTAAGAAGAATCCAAGAAACTTTCCTGTAGTTCATAGAATGGTAAGGTTGGAAGGGACCTCAAGGATCATCTAGTTCCAACCCCCTGCCATAGGCAGGGACACCTCCCACTAGTACAGCTCACTCAAGGCCTCCTCCAACCTGGCCTTGAACACCTCCAGGGACAGAGCAGACACAACCTCCCTGGGCAACCTGTTCCAGTGCCTCACCACCCTCACTGCAAAGAACTTCCTCCTAACATCCAGTCTAAATCTCCCCTCTGCCAGTTTAAACCCATTGCCTCTTGTCCTGCCATTGCAAGACCTTGTCAATAGTCCCTCCCCAGCCTTCCTGTAGGCCCCCTTCAGATACTGGAAGGCTACTCTAAGGTCTCCTGGAAGCCTTCTCTTCTCCAGGCTGCAGAGCCCCAACTCTCTCAGCCTGTCCTCACAGCAAAGCTGCTGCAGCCCTCTGAGCATCCT
>VWZE01017049.1:278691-290636 GCA_013396675.1 Eubucco bourcierii
GACTGTGCCACACAGCTTGGTGTCATCTGCAAACTTGCTGAGGCTGCACTGATTCCTCTGTCCATGGCACTGACAAAGATGTGAAACAGCACTGGTGCCAGCACTGACCCCTGAGGGACACCACTTGGCACTGGTCTCCAGAGAAGACAGAGTAGTTGACAGAGAAGTGGTTCCAGCGAAAACAAATTGGCCTCATCCACTTGACACCCACCCCTCAGGTATTTGTGTACATCCATCAGATCTCCTCTCAAGTCTTCTCCAGACTAAACAGCCCCAAGTTTTCTCTCTTCATAGGGGTGATGCTCAAGTCCCCCACCCATCCTCATGGCTCTCTGCTGGACTCTTTCCAGCATTAACATTGAAAAGAGTCCAGAGTTCTTAAGAAAATCTAACTTTCAATTCCCAGAAGAATACTGCTTTATATAGGATAGGAGAATACTGCTCCTACAGGACTTCCAACAGAACATGCCACCAAAACTGTTTAAGTTATCACACTGTGCAAGACCAAAAAACAGACAAAGCCTTTACTGGCAGTTTAAATTTGTGAACTGCTGGTGATCTTGCCTCAGTATTGCTTGATGAAGGTGCACAGTGCAGCTGCAAAGCCGAACTGAGAAGCTGCAGCCATGATTTTGTACTCGAAGAAGCTGAATTACACAGAGTACCTAGAACTAAACTCATTATACTTCCTTCTGTAGTCTGCTGCTGCCATGGCAACTAAGTACAAGAGAAAAACATCAGATCTTGCTGTCACAGACTTGCAATAGCACTCAGGCTTCTCCATCACCCACTACTGCAGACAGAAGCTTGAGCTCTCTAATTCCAACTACTGGTGATTAGGTAATACCTGGAGCAACCTAGATGCACTTGACATAACTCAAATTCCCAGCTGTCTGAGAATTACTATGTACCTTCTTGGTTTTCTTATGCATCAGACTTGCACATTCTTTCTCTCCCTTGGGGCCGATAATGTCAATGGAGTCACTTGTCAGATACTCGTGATAACAACTCTTTGGATGCATTCCAGAGTGAAGGCAGGCACCGGGATATGAAGTAACATTCTGCCCTTCAGAGTCTGAGGAACACTTTGTCCTCTCAGCACACAATGTTTGGATTCATAGGTTCTGAGCATCTTCTGATGTTAATTATCCCCAAGAGTGTTGTGGATTATAATGACACTGCAAGCACTTGGAGGAACAGCATCTTAGTTCCTTTCTTAGGGTAATGCTGCATGTCTCACCAGCCAGCCTGGCTCTATTTTAAGCCTATCCTGTGCATTAGTACCTTGTAGCAATGTCGTCACTTTCACCATCGCTGCCCCAGTATGTGTTTGGAAAACCATTTATCTTCATGTAATGGTCTGGAGTCAGAGCAGATACACCCCCAAAAAAAGACTTGTATGGCAGACTAAAACAGAAGAGGAAAAAAGAAAGAGCAAAAGAAAGAAGTATTAATAACAAAGACTAATACGAGTCCTCCACAAACTAACAATGTGATCCAAATCACACATAAACTAATTGTGCCCCTTACAGACATTATCATGACAATGCTGAACCCCAAAATAGCAAAAACAGTGTCATTCCCATCATGCTCCATTCCCTCCACCATTCTCCACCCCCAGCCTTTCCTTTTCAGCAGACCAAAGTAAAGGTGGTTTTGAAAGTCACATTTTGGGTCAGTCAAAAATACCTGCATCCCATCACACATTTCCCACATGACCCAATAATCCCACCCTATACTTGGGAAAGGCAAACAGCATTTGCCTGCTCATTTGCAAAGCTGAGCTAACAGTGGAACTGCAGGCAAGGAATAGTTCAAGGCTGCATGCTTAGGGCACAAATACCTGTTTCTGGGGAGGTCACTACTGCAAAAACACAAAACCCCTTACAGGTTGCATCTCTCATTGCCCCCATATATTTTTCTATGCAGAAAGTGCACCAATTAGAATAGGATCACAGAACACATTGGGCTGGAAGGAACCCTTGAACTTGTCTTGTCCAGGCCCCCTGCAGTGAGCAGGCAAATGGAGGCACTTACGTGTACTGGAACTTATCCATGGCACTGGCCATATGCTTGGGATAGTACTCATCACAAACATAGAGGTTGTAATCATTCTCAGGCACTAGACTGACATCGTGCAGGAGAAGGCAGTCCCAGTCTTCATCCTTCAGGGCCTCCCGGACACCAACATTAAGCAGCTTTGCTCTGTTGAATGTGCCATTCCCCACCTGGAAAACAACACCTACCTTTCTTCACCAAAACAACAAAGGTGATATCTCTCAGCTGCAATTTATGTCAGTTAAAAAACATCTTATTCCACTGGATAATTCTGGAATGCCTCACTACTGGCTGCAAATAACCATGCCCCAGACTCTGAAAGTGTCACCCATTCCCTTCACAATAGTTCTCAGCAATGGTAAGCTTTGTGGTGCCAGGAGCCATATACTGGGGGTATCTGAAGAAGGCAGACCAGTAAGTCTGCCAGATCAGTAAGACCTGGAGTACTGTGTGCAGTTCTGGAGCCCTCAGCACAGGAAGGACATGGAAGTGTTGAAGCAGGTCCAGAGGAGACCACTAGGATGATCAGAGGGCTGCAGCAACTCTGCTATGAGGACAGGCTGAGAGAGTTGGGGCTCTGCAGCCTGGAGAAGAGAAGGCTTCCAGGAGACCTGATAGTAGCCTTCCAGTATCTGAAAGGGGCCTACAGGAAGGCTGGGGAGGGACTATTGACAAGGTCTTGCAATGACAGGACAAGGGGCAATGGGTTTAAACTGGCAGAGGGGAGATTTAGACTGGATGTTAGGAGGAAGTTGTTTGCAGTGAGGGTGGTGAGGCACTGGCACAGGTTGCCCAGGGAGGTTGTGTCTGCTCTGTCCCTGGAGGTGTTCAAGGCCAGGTTGGAGGAGGCCTTGAGTGAGCTGTGCTAGTGGGAGGTGTCCCTGCCTATGGCAGGGGATTGGAACTAGATGACCCTTAAGGTCCCTTCCAACCTTACCATTCTATGATTCTATAGGACAAAGAAACTGGAGGCACTGAATCTAAGGATGCCAGCCATTTGCATCCCGTGGTAAACAAGGAACACACGCCCAGCTTGTGTACGCCTTGTGCAAGGCCTGTGTTTTGCCCTAAAAAGGGTAAAGCAAGCCTATGGCTTCACCTAATACAGTGAAGCTTGGCTAACTGCCATTCTGATTGGCTATTCTGTGTCCAAAGGGCTATTAGTCTCAGGCTGTACTGATAAAAGGACATAACCAGGTGACACAATGTGCTCTGCCATTTTATCTGTGCTCCTGCTGCACCACTGCATCCTGAACTGCCTGGAAACTTCCTTCTAAGTTTACCAGGAACAGGCTCCAAATGCCTGCACGCCAGCATGACATTGTGCCAAGGCTGCACATGGCATCACATCCTGCCTGCCCCTCTGCAAGGTTTCTGCTGAATTGGGAATCAAGAGGAACCAGGTGAGAGACTGCGCCAGAATCCCAGCTGCCTCAGAAAAGAGCCTGGGACAACTCCAAAGCCTCTAACGGCTTTGAGACCACCATCAGCAACCCTGTGGTGTGCTTTGGGTACTGCCCAATAATGTTTTGTGAGTAAATACTTAAAGGCTGTTGCAATTCACTAATTGCCTTCTGCTATAAGCAAAAAGGAGCTTCCTGCATCCATCTAGTGAATAAGTGGGATAATGAACCGCAAGTGGTGTAGTGAACCTTCTCTTCCAGTAAAATGTTTGTGTTTGCTGGTCACCTCTTAAAGTGCTCCAGGTTTGCCTGTTCTCTGTGTGCATAAATTTCCAAACTGTGAGTTTCAAACCTTGTAAATAACTTTTCTGGTAAGATTTAATGTTAATAAACAATTTTCATAGTTAATAACAATCTTTGCCTGGATATCAACATTAATATCGATTATTAATTTTGCATCATTCGTAACACCCTCCTAATCAGTTTTATTTAACCCATTTATTGTAAGACCCCACCTGGAGGACTGCATCCAATGCTGGGGCCCCAAACACAAGGACACTGAAGCATTAGAGTGGGACCAGAGGAGGGTCACAAAGATGCTCAGAGGGCTGGAGCACCTACCCTATAGGGAGAAGCTACAAGAATTGGGAATTGTTCAGCCTGGAGAAGAAAAGGCTCAAGGAAGACCTCCTATCAGCCTTCCAGTTTCTGAAGGGGGCCTACAAGAAAGCTGGGAAGGGACTTTTTACAAGAGCTTGTAGCAATAGGACTAGAGGTAATGGCTTTAAGCTGGAAAAGCCATTTGGACTGGATATTAGGAAGAAATTCTTCACAGTGATAGTGGTGAGACACAGGAACAGGTTGCCCAGGGAAGTCGTAGATGGCTCCTCCCAGGTTGGACAGGGTCTTGAACAACCTGGTCTAGTGGAAAGTGTCCCTGCCCATGGTGAGGCAGGGTTGGAACTATAGGATCTTTAAGGTCCCTTCCAACCCAAATCGTTCTATGCTTCTATGATGAGTTTTAATGAACGAATCCAAAATTTGCTCTCTCATGGCCGATGTTTGGCAACGCTAGTCCATGTCAGTTAAAAATGGTTGTCTGGCCTGCACAGGCTGCCTTGCAGCAGGGTCAAACCAGATGTTTTCATTTGATAGAGGGTAAAAATGCCAACTTCACTTCAGCATTTAGTCTCAGCACTCAGCACAATAGCCACAATGAAAAGTTTCAGATAAGCCACATTCAGGTCTTGAACAGCAGAAAGTACAACCTACTGCTTAATGACAACTTTACCTTTTCAGAATTAAAAAGCAGAACCAATCATTAGCAGAATGGTGACTGTGATTAAGTAGTATATTTCAGTCGTTAGCAGCCATGGACATGACATAACCAACCTCCTCTAAAGCCATGTATAAAAATGGTAATTCCATAAAAGAAGATCCACATGTCTTGTTCAGAACCTAACCCTTAACTGGGAAGCTCAGCAACACCCTCAGGCACATCTGATTTGGACTTACCTGCTGAATCAAGTAGATGCTGTAACTGAGCTGCTGGCGCTGCAAGAACGGATGGATATAATAGAGAAGATGGTGAAGGTATTTCTCCTGGTTCCTGTAGGCTACAAGGATGGCTGATTTGTAGCGAGCCAAGCAATGAGGTGGTCTGTAGTGGCCACCAGACTGAACAAAAGGATTTTTTTTGATGATCATTCTTTCACTAGGAAGCACCCTGAAAGTGATGGTTAATGGCCCAACTGCAAGGAGAGACAGAAAAAAAGAAAAGACCAGCGATGTGTCTCAGCTGTCATTCAAGACTATCAGGTTAGCTCCATATGCTTACTACTTAAGGCACCAACCCTACCACAGAACAGATAACGCCACACGGATGTGCCACATGATGAATTCCACCACTGACTGCTGGTCACCTTCTCTCAACTCCACACAGGTGTCAGGCTCGGCATTAGGACAGCAGGCAACCTGCCAGAGGCATACAAGTCCCAGCACAACCAGCATGTCTCACCAGACTCCTGCACAGTTTATTTTTACTGGCACTGGCTTCCTATTCCATAAGCAAACCTGCATTGTGTTGCTTAGATGGGGACCTTAAATAAATGTATTCACTGTACATTGAATACAGCTTTGAAAATTAATGAGGATAAAAAGGACATATCTGCTTTTGCTATCCATATGGAGGAAGTTTCCACAGCTCTTTCAGATGAGATTCAAGGACAAATATGTACTCAGTAGGTTGGACGAGAAATAGTTCAAAGCCTGGATGAATAAAAACACTTTAGGAAATGCTAGCTTTACCTTTAAAAACATTTAAAGTTCAATTTGACATTGTAATCACATGCCACAAGGGCTGTATTTGTTGTAATATTTAATAACATACACTGTGATAAACAGACTGCTTCAAAATTTTGGGAGATGTACATGACAGAGCTAAGAAGCAGGAAGAGAGATGTTACATTTTCAGGAACGGGCTGCGTGTGACAGCTCCTCTACTCAACACTTCAATTTTAAATACAAGACACACCAGACACATTTGGCAGCTTTCACCTGTTAAAAAATATATATTAAAAAAACCTCCCAGATGGAAAAAACTTGACAGGTTACAAATAAGAAAGAATCAATGTAAAATGTCGCTCACCATTTTAACACAAGTCTCATATCGTGGCAACATGAACAAACAAATCCTACAATTATTTAAATGTCTGTCCTTCTGAGTAAGAAGAAAAGTTTCCACTAGTAGCAAGAGAGTTACATTTATACATGTCAATGCATTGTTTTTGTTTCCAACCATTGTCAATTTCTAATAAAATGAAGGACAAATGCAGAAAATTCTTCACACCTTCTGCATTCATGTCCCCATCCTAAGAAGAGCTTAGAAATGTTGGAGGGCGTCCAGAGGAGGGTCATGAAGACAAGCGAAGGGCTGGAGCATCTCTGGTATGAGAACAGGCTGAGGGAGCTGGGTTTGTTCAGCCTGGAGAGGAGAAGACTCCAGGGAAACCTTATAGCTGCCTCCCAATACCTGAAGGAAGCCTACAGAAAGGCTGGAGAGGGACTTTTCGTAAGGGTGTCTAGTGACAGGAAAAGGGGAGATGTTTTTTAAGCTGAGGGACAGTAGGTTTAGGCTGGATCTTAGGAAGAAGTTGTTGTGTTGGAATAGGTTGCCCAGAGTGGCTATGGATGCCTCCTCTGCAGGTGTTCAAGGCCAGGTTGGATGAGGCCTTGAGCAACCAAGCCTAGTTGTGAGGTATCCCTGCCCATGGCAGAGGGGTTACGGTACATGATCTCTAAGGTCCCTTCCAACCTAAGCCATTCTACGATTACTCAAATGAGCTAAGAACAAGGCTTCACCCAAATCACAATTAGAAGCTGACAACTTCAAATGACAGTTTTAAGTATGACCAACTATTCTCTGCAGCCCAAGCTACTCAAAGTATGTTTTTTTCATCAGAAGCCTGAGAGACCAGCTTTTGGGGGTTTTGTTTAGGTTTTAAAATAGTTAAATAATATTTTCTCTTCCTTTCAAGCTCACATTTAATGCTGCAGCAGTCAGACAGCAAGTTTTCAGTTTCTGGTAAATAAGACTGCTTCTTAAACCACTGAAATGAAGCATTCTCTGGAGAGAAATAGAGCAAATATTTAGGCCTAGTTTTTAGTAGTTTTCATTTGAGCTGGGAAAGGAAGTCTAGTGTAAATATTTGAGCAGGTGAATCCAGAAGATACTTCCTTGTAGCCCACCCTACATTCATGTGTCTGCTGCAGTTCTAACCACAACAAATTGAGCCTGTGTTCACCCGCATCCTGTGTGACACAGAAGGAAGCAACATCCCTCCACTGTCTTTTTTATTCAGTAAAAGTCTCCTTTTATTCCTCAAGGAACACTCCTAACAGCATTTCCTGAAGGTTGGTCTGAGCATGGGCTGATCCCACTTCTCACACTGCCAAAACGGTCCAGCCACTGTGAATCCCACTTCATGGTTTGGTTTTGTTGGTTAGTTGGGTTTTGTTTTGTTTTCAAAAGGAAAAACTGAATTTTGGTTGTCAGCAAGACATTGCAATAGCTGTCTCTTAAGTGTCACTTCTCAGTCTTTCCTGAAGCATCTAAAACACAGAAGGGAATTTTGCTCTGGCTATGTTACCCTCAGCGGGAATCTGCAGTGCAGCTCTGTACCTTCGCAATTGAAAACAGAAAAGTAGTTCTTCAGAGAACCACAAATCTAGGTCACATTCTCAGTCAACATTTTATGATATTACTACCTACTTCCATGCAGTCTCCTTTCAGACTAGAAATAAGGAAGACATTTTTTACAATGAGGATGGTGAGACACTGGAACATGTTGCTCAGCGACACGGTAGATGTCCCAGCCCTGGTAACATTTCAGATTAGGTTGGACAAGGCTCTGAGCAGTTTGATGTAGCAGAGGATGTCCATGCTCACTGCAGAGGAGTTGGACTAGGTGGTCTGTTAAGGTCCCTTCCAATCCAAAGTACACTATGATTGCATTCCATGATTCCATTCTTTTCTGCCTTTAAGACCACCATGTTTCAGTCCAACATTGTTTTTAACACGTAATTTACATTGCTTTTCAGATGTAGGAACTCCCTGATAATCAGATCTTTTAAACTAAAGCAGCATTAACCACTGATTTGATGACAGCTTAAGCGTGCTAAAAAAAAATCCAATCTGAATATAACCCTTCAACTACAGATCACTGCTCCAATGAAAATAGAAGAAAGGGAATTGTTCCCTTCTGTTGTCCCACAAAGGCAGGGGTTTGTTTCCTCTAATACAATCACAGCTCTTTGTATTGCAAAGCAAGATTCTGTGGCAATAATCCTTAAACTCCAAAAAGTCAAATCTAAATCTGGACAGATGAGTAAGATAATGTGCAATAGTTTCACTCCTGTTGTCTCCTTTTATGCCCAAGCATATGACTTATGAGGGTAACATCTGCATTTTTCAGATTTTTCAAGATGTCATGCTCTCTCCAAAGATGCCTGGCTCCATATCTCAACTCAGCTCAAAAACTCCATCTAGTATATGCCAAGGTAACAGAGAAAAAAAGTTAGTCTATGACTTATATCCTCAAAACTTCTGGCTGCCCCACATTCCTTGGCTACAAGCTAAATTCTGTCTCTCAGGTCTCCTTCCTGTGCAACTGAGAAAAGCCTAATGCACTGTAATCCAACTAAACCCCAGATGTGAACAGAGCTGGATCAAATAGGGAAAAGTAAAAGTGCTAAAACACAGCTTTGGGAAAGGAGAAAAAAAATCCTTCCTGGATATATTAGAAAGCACAGGATCCCAATTCAGACCAGGTACAGAATCAATACCCTGATGTGTCCAAGCAATTTCTCCATAGTTTGGTTCCTAAACTATTTTCATGTTTCCACTATCACATGGAAGGCATTTAGTTAACTTGAAGTTTTGGTGCGTAGAGTTACATCTCACAATTCCCTGTCCATATTGTTAGCTGGTGCCACTGACAGTGTGATCCCCACTTGCTTTACATTCTAGTCAACACATTTCACTACCAGAGGGATCTATTGATTCTGACTAGATATATTTCATCCTAAGAAAGAAATTATATGACTTCTAACCCCTTTGCTATGCATTTATAGTCAATAGCTGTAACTGAACTGCTGATCTTAACAAACAGGAAGGGTAGCATGGATGAACACCTCGCTGAGCCCACAGCACCACACACCACATTAACAGAGTTGTATTTGTATGATTCTACCACAGTTTGAAAGAAAAAAAAGGGGGGGAGGGGGAGGAAGGAGGCACACTGACAGCCTTAATTTAAGCATCGTTTTCTAAGGGCAGAATACAAAACTGCCTCAACTGCAGACAGAAATAAATCCCAGCATTACCATCTTTATACTTCTTTTCAAATCCAAGAGAAGAAACTCTAGTGGGAGAGCACCAATTAGGAAATGTAGCAGGAGCTACTCATTACCACAACAGATGGTCACACTCATGAAAAGGTTATGACAGATGGGAATGAAAGGGAGTAACTACTATAAGAAGGGCTTGGAAAAAATTCTTCCATAGCATGAGCAAATTTGAAACAGCAGAACTTTAAACTGTTGAAGTTATCAAAGACCAAACTAACTTGTTCAGCACAAACCATGAATCAAGTAAGCCATCTCTTAAAAAAATAAAATCTGAGTCTTCCTAGCATGAAGTTACTTCCTGGTAAAAGAATAAGCAACACAATTTGCATGCAGCGTTAGAAAGTCAGAATTTGCTACTTCATTAAGTTTGAATAAGCACAACTCTAGCATATGAGCACCTTGTTTTTTTTCCAAAAAAATAGGAAATAGGGAACTGGTTACTTGTGTATGAACTTTAATCTTTAAGGGAACTTGAGTAATTTTACTCACAGTATTAATGAATCATAGAATGGTAAGGTTAGAAGGGACCTCAAGGATCATCTAGTTCCAACCCGCTACCATAGGCAGGGACACCTCCCACTAGTACAGCTCACTCAAGGCCTCCTCCAACCTGGCCTTGAACACCTCCAGGGAGGGAGCAGCCACAACCTCCCTGGGCAACCTGTGCCAGTGCCTCACCACCCTCACTGGAAAGAACTTCCTCCTAACATCCAGTCTAAACCCATTGCCCCTTGCCCTGTCCTTGTTGTCGTTAATGAAGACTATACAACTCTTTTAAAGTTGTTGGTCACAGAAAGTTCAATGGACACTATTAAGCATTAAAAAAGCAGCAACAGTCAGCAAGAGTCTACTTCCTCCAAGGCAATTACACTCTTAATTCTTATCAATTACACTCTTAATGCTTGCTCCACACTGCTAGAAGAACCCAGACACTACAGCTTCAGAAAAGACAGATGAACTGCAAGCTGATCTTACATTCAAATAGTTATCAAAATGATCTACTACATACATAAGCGGGAAAAGTGCTGCACTTCATAAAAGCCCTGATGTGGAAACCATTTAAGCCATTTGGCATTCTTCCAGTTACTTTAACACGCTTTGGAGTGGACACAGTGACTTATTACCAGCTCTGAATTGGAAAACTGGAGTCCTCAAGAATTGATTTGAAATCTCATTTAATGGAGTTTATGAAATTAACATTAAAAGGCGTCATTCTCTCTGATAGAATGTGCTTCTGAGAGAGATCAGTCCCATGAGAGAAGATGATAACACCCATTCAAGGCATTTGTAAAGTATTTATGTTTCTATTCATATGCACGCATCACATACAAACGGCAATCATTTACTACGGACATTTCAAGGGAAATACCAGGGAGTAAGAGTTCAGTTGTAACAAGACTGCTCACTTTCCTTAAACCAAACGAGTATCAAGGTTCCAAACGATTTGTGCTTAACAGTACAAAGGCCTCATATGCTCAAATCTTTTTATGCATCAAAACTTCCACAATTAATTTCCTTTCCCAGTCAGCTTTCGGTTTCCGTCTGTATGTTTTCCTTTTAGCTCTGAAGTACCACATGCAGGCCGATTCCTAGTCCCCTCAGTTCTCAGCAGAGGCCACAGCAGGCCGAAGTGTTGATAAGATTTCACAAATTCCACTGGTAAGTGGAATTTTACTCTGTCTGCCTCCTCCATTGCATCACTACTGCTTATCTGATGGTTTACAGCAAGTGCACAGAATCACACCTAGGTTTTTTGTGGTTTTTTTTTTTTTTCCTTGTAGGACCAAAGCTTTATCATTTGACTCTTCAGGACAGCAGATAGTCATCAGTAATGGAAACAAGCAGGGTGCAGGCATGACTCTGCAGGGCTTTTTTTCAAGTAAAACAATTCAATCTGAAACACAGAATTGTAGTTTCCCAAAAGAACTGATGATGGGCCTGCTACTAGTGATGAACAGAGACTGCAACAAGACCTTAAGAACTGGCACCTATGCATAAGGTTCTGTACTAGGGGGGAGTTGGACTAGTGCTGTTTAACATCTTTGCCAGTGACATGGACAGAGGAATCAGTGCACCCTCAGCAAGTTTGCAGATGACACCAAGCTGAGTGGCACAGTCCACTTGCTAGAGGGCAGGGATCCATCCAGAGGGACTGAGGACAGGCTGCAGAGGTGGGCCCAGGCCAACCTCATGAAATTCAACAAGGCCAAGTGTAAGGTCCTGCACCTGGGTAGGCACAATCCCAAGCACAACTCCAGGCTGGGGGGGGAATGACTGGAGAGCAGCCCTGAGGAAAAGGACCTTGGAGTCTGGGTTGATGAAAAGCTCAACGTGAGCCTGCAGTGTGCAATTGCAGCCCAGACAGCAACCGAGTCCTAGGCTGCATCAAGAGCAGTGTGGCCAGCAGGGCAAGGGAGGGGATTCTGCCCCTTTACTCTGCTCTCGTCAGACCCCAACTGGAGTACTGTGTGCAGTTCTGGAGCCCTCAGCACAGGAAGGACATGGAAGTGTTGGAGTGGGTCCAGAGGAGGCCATGAAGATGATCAGAGGGCTGCAGCAGCTCTCCTATGAGGACAG
>VWZE01017049.1:290685-317599 GCA_013396675.1 Eubucco bourcierii
TGTTCAAGGCCAGGTTGGAGGAGGCCTTGAGTAACCTGTACTAGCGGGAGGTGTCCCTGCCTATGGCAGGGGTTTGGAACTAGATGATCCTTGAGGTCCCTTCCAACCTTACCATTCTATTATTCTGTGATTCTAGATGATCTTTTGAGGTCCCTTCTAGCCCCTGACATTCTATGATTCTAGTAATAGAGCTTTTTCCAAGGGAAATGCTGAAGCATATACCCAGAAGTTAAACAATTTTCATCATATACACTGCCTGTATGATTTAACTTCATTAACAGAGAAATGAAGAAAACTCCCAAAAGAACAAGCACCATTATGTGTTCTTATTCTAAAAACACTTGCCCAAATCATTCAGCAGTGTTCTCTAACTGAAGCAAGCAACGTGATCCAAGAGATACCACACCACCGATTTTCCACAGTACTTCCACCTCTGCACCAAGGTCACCCATTTGTTCTTTCTCTGCTTTCCTAGAGTGATCAGCTTTCCTAGAACAGCAGGGCAACTACTAAGTACTGCTCCAAGAGTAGGTATACCAATACAAGACTAAGATAAGCAGGAACCCGTGCAACATGAAAAATCAGACATGGAAACTTACAACACAGCAGTCTAAGCAGATGTCTCCAAGGCAGATGTGACCACATGCTTACAGAACTCATCCATTCTTGCCTGAGTGGAACTACTACCAGACACAATCCACTTTGCTACCAACAAACCTGCTTTATGGATTTGACTTACTCCTTATTTCATATTTCTCAACTCTTAGCAATATTAATTCTGGATTAACGAGGCCTCTGGGATCAGGTTTATTTTGGTCTTTCTGCAATCAGAAACTAACCCATGACCAGGCTTTTAAAGTCTAAAAGAGAAGTTTCTAAGTCTAAAGGACACAGGCCAAATAATAGGCCAAAAAGAACATCATAAAGAGCAAGGTGCCATGTTACATTCTCATATAAACAATATTTAAAGCAAATTAGTATTGAACTACAGGACATAAGGCTGCATCAAAAGCATGCCTTCCCCAAAGTACAAACGTTGGCACACCTTATACAGGACCACCAAGGAGAAAAAAAATGTACAAACTTCGTAGTAATGTCATGTACTGTCTTCACTCCTATTCTACAAGTTTTATGAAGCCAAACCCTTAATATTGAAGGTCTTTAGATCAGTAAACTACCTTTCCTCATACACCAATGAGAGTTAACTAACACAAGTTTTGTCAGTGTATTACATCAGCACAGCACTTTTAAAGTGGGTAAGGTTTAAAACTATACAACTTGGAAGCGCTCAAACATGTACCAAAACAACATTTCAAACTCTATGGGTTCATACCTACCAAGTATTGGTGACTGCACTGAGCAGTACGGCATCGTCTCTTCATGAGGAGCTTGGGTGAACAAGCTGAGGTTGGTATACACATCGTGAGTTTTGGAGTAGTCCAGAACCTGTTTCGAGTCTAAAAACCCACGGAACACATTTGAAGGTCCACCTCGGTAGAGAATCAGGATAAATACCGCTTGAAAGACAAATAGAAAAAGCAGAAAACAAGGACTCTCAACACGAGTGAGGGACATCGCTTTTAGCTCATGCTCTGGAATCCGACCAGTGAGGCGTTTAACTGCCTTCTGCAGGATGCCTTTCAGGGCTACATCGCTCTGCACGGAAGACCTCCTCCACCTCCTCTTCAAACTTTCCGAGGCGGCAGCGTACCACTTCTAGCACGGCTTCTTCACGACGCTTCCAACCAAATCGCCCCTTCCTACTACAAGCTCTGTAGGGCGGGCTGAAGGAGAGAAAAAGCCCTTCGAGGCCACCCGGAGCCGAACAGTCACAGCAGAACAGCAGCACAGGCGCAGCACCCGCCCTCCCACACCTCCTTTACGCCTATCCTCCCGGGACAGGCCCTCTAAGGCAGTGCTAACGGCACGAAGCCAGCCCGAGCGGCTGCCGGAGAGGACCGGCCGCCCGGAGACTGAGCAGCACACCTCCGGCCGGGCGGGTGAAGCCGTGTGTGAGGAAGTAAGCAAACTCTCCTGTGATCATCGTCCGCGGACGGCAACCCAGCCTTCCTCTGCTCCGCCCCAGCTCAGGGTAGGGGAGGAGGAGAATCCTCACCCCGCCGCGCAACTGCCAGGCAGCGCCGAACCCGTTTCCACGCAGCCTCAACCACAACTACAACCCCGCGCCCGCCGTTCCCTTCTGTTAGCAAGACTACAGCTCCAGGCATGCAAAGCAGAGCAGAGTGGGGGCCCGGTCCGGCCGCAGGGCATTCTGGGAGATGTAGTTCCTGGGCTCCCTTCAGCGCTCTTCAGGAGTACGGCCCGCAGCCGTGGCGGCCGGCGGGTGTAAGGGAGGAGGGTAGGTACTGAGGTGTACTGCTCTCCTAGCTTTAAATTAGTTAAAATACTGAGCCGATTTTAGGAGAAATCGTGGTCAGGCATTACATCGGGGTGCTCAGGGAGGTAGTGGAATCACCATCCCTGAAGGTGTTTAAAAACAGCTTAGATAAGGTACTTTGAGGCATGTTTTAGTGGGCATGGTAGTTGAGTTGACAGTTTGAATTGGTGATTTCAAAGGTCTTTTCCACCCTTAACGGTTGTATGATTGTACGATTCTGAAGTGCATGTGCTGCTTTCTGTCTGTGCCTGAAAGGACAGCGGCTGCGTAGCCTCCACAGGGAGGAGTCTCTTGTCAGGAACTCACTGCCGGTCAAAACTTTGGCTTTTACTGCGCTCTCTTTCTCAGATGATTTCTTAACACAGTGAGGCTTACAAGACCGTAGTGTCGGCCTGTCTGCGTGCTCTTGAAATGGAGTCGTAGTATGTTGCCTATTTTCGCTTAAATTTGGGAGACAAAAAGAAATGTTACCAGTATTAATTTTTTCCATTCAGGGTGGCCTGGGAAAAAGATGGGGGAGTGTGTTGCAGATAGGCAGCAAAGCTGGTGAAAGGTCTGGAGAATAGGTCTTATGAGGAGCAGCTGAGGGGATTAGGGTTGTTCAGTCTGGAGAAAAGGAGACTGAGGGGAGACTTTCTCAGTCTCTACAACTGCCTGGAAGGAGGTTGGAACCAGGTGATGGCAATCTTTTTTCCTTAGTGATAGGATGATTGGAAATTGCCCCGAGTTGCATCTGTTGGTCATATTGCAGAAGTCAGCCTCTGGAATCAGCTGAGATGAGCCTCAGCAGAGGTCTGTGGTGTCATGGAGGCAGGGAATTAATGTGGCTGAGTCAGGAATTATAAAAATAGAATTATTTTATTTTCCTGAAATCCCTGCCCCCAAACTATATTCAAAACTAGTTTAGGTTTATTTACAGGTTCTAATTCGATCAGCAATTCTTCAGCAGGATGTTATGGGCAAATTTAGAGAGTTAGGAAGTCAGGAAATGGAAAAGGCTAAGCCATAAACACAGCTTTACCCCACTATCAATCAGGCTGAGCAGAGAATTAAGGGACCAGCAGGCTTTGCTCATGGAGGTGAGATAGGTATTGGGCGATGATCCCTTGCTGGGTTTCTCTGCAGCTTGGCTGCCTTCTGGTGCTGCAAGCAACATCCAATAGTCTGGATCCATGCAGCAGAAGTCCAAGGTGGGTGGGAAAGCCACCAAAGTCAGGAATGTCTTGAAACATGACTGCCACAAGACAGGGATTCGTGGAATTGATGCTACCTCAGCAGTGGCAGGGGAGAGCCAAACTGCTCAGGTCTCCCCAGTTCAGAATAGCAGCCAGGAAGTCAGCTGTAGTATGGTCTGAGAGCAGCTGGGTCCAGATGCTGCTGGCAGCTCTCTCAAAAGGACCTCAGGACTTGCCAAGCTTGCAAATTTGCACAGCATAGTGCAAAAGTGGGGAGAGGCATCCAAAGGCAGCGATGGTGCAAAACCAAGAGCCATGTAAAAAGATAGGAACTGTTCCAAAGGGAGGACAGTCCAAAATGGGACCTCTGTCAAGGCAGGAACTCTTCTAAGGCAGGAAGTCTTTTAAGGCGGGAGCCTTGTGCCTTCTCCCCTGCTCTATTTATGCTTTTTCTAGACAAAGTGTCCATTTTCCAATTTATACTGGGTGTGAAGACCCAGACAGCCACCAGCCCAATTCCCAGCATGGGCTGCCACATGGTAGCATCCCATGATTGGAATGTAGGGATAGATGGCTATACTCTTCAGGAGGGACAGGCAGGGGAGAAGGGGAGGGGGTGTTGCCCTCTACATCAAAGATTGACTAGAGACCATGGAGCTCCGCCTGGGGATGTCCAATGCAGAAACAGAGAGTTTGTGGGTAAAAGTTAAAGGGAATCCACAGGAAGGTGATTTCATAGTAGGAGTCTGATACAGACCTGATNTAGCATCCCATGATTGGAATGTAGGGATAGATGGCTATACTCTTCAGGAGGGACAGGCAGGGGAGAAGGGGAGGGNGGACTGGTGAGTGAAGTACACCTGAAGGGTTGCCTTGGCTACAGTGACCATGAAATGGTAGAGTTTAGGATCCTCAGGACATCAAGGAGGGTGTGTAGCAAAATCACAGCTCTGGACTTCAGAAGAGCAGACTTCAGCCTCTTCAGGGATCTCCTTGGCAGGGTGCCATGGGAAGTAACCCTGGAAGGAAGGGAGGCCCAGGAAAGCTGGTCATTGTTCAAGGGTCACCTTCTCCAGGCTCAGAAAAAATGCATCCCAGAAAAGAGGAAGGCAGGTAAGAACACCAGGAGGCCTGCATGGATGAATAGAGAGCTCCTGGATACACTTGAATGCAAGAATTTGGGGAGAAATTTAATGAAATACAACAAGGCCAAGTGTAGGGTCTTGCATCTAGGAAAGAGCAACCCCATGGACCTGTATAGGTTGGAGACTGGCCTGCTGGAGAGCAGCATAGGGGAAAAGGAGCTGGAAGTCTTGGTGACCATGAGCCACTGATGTGCCCTTGTGGCCAAGAAGGCCAATGGCATCCTGGGGTGTATTAGAAGGGATGTGGTTAGTAGATCAAGAGAGGTTCTCCTGCTCTACTCTGCCCTGGTGAGGCTACGTCTGGAATATTGTGTGCAGGTGTAGGCCTCTCAGTTCAAGGACAGGGAACTGCTATAGAGTCCAGCACAGAGCCACAAAGATGGTTAAGAGAATGGAATCTCTCCCTTATAAGGAAAAACTGAGGGAGCTGGGGCTCTTTTGCTTGAAGAGGAGACTGAGGGGTGACCTCATTAATGTTTATAAACATGTGATGGGCGAGTGTCAAGAGGACAGAGCCAGGTTCTTCCTGGTGATGTCCAAGGATAGGACAAGTGGCAACAGGCGCAAACTGGAACAGAGGAGGTTCCATGTAAAATGTTTTTCACTGTGATGGTGACAGAGCACTGGAGTGGGCTGCCCAGACACAGTCTCCGCCTCTGGAGACATTCCACACCTGCCTGGATGTGTTCCTGTGTGATCTGGTATAGATAATCATGCTCTGACAGGGAGGTTAGATGATATTTCAGGGTTCCT
This sequence comes from Eubucco bourcierii, assembly GCA_013396675.1. Lineage (NCBI taxonomy): Eukaryota > Metazoa > Chordata > Aves > Piciformes > Ramphastidae > Eubucco > Eubucco bourcierii. The sequence goes on from VWZE01017049.1 coordinate 296,157, forward strand.
TAAATTCTGTGATTCTTCACCAGAGGAGCTTTAGATCCGATGTTAGAAGGAACTTCTTCACTAAAAGGGTTCTCGAACACCAGAACAGGCTCCTCAGGGAGGTAGCTGAATCCCCACTCTTGCAGGTGTTTCAAAGATGCAGAGATGTGGTACTAAGGGTTATGGTTTAGCACCAGACTCAGCAGAGTTAGGTAATGGTTTGACTTGATGATCTTAAAGGTCCTTCCCAACTGAAATGCTTATATGATTGTATTTATATGAGGAGCCTGGAATACTCTCACTTCAGAACTGGACTAAGATGTAGGAGACACATCTATAGAACCCTTCACCTCAGTCATTCTGCTGTGCAGACCAACCTATTATTCAATTTAAGTGAATGTTCTGCAACACTCCAAATTCCTTCCTTCTCCCCACACCCCCCTGTCCCCTCCTCCCCTCCTCCCCTGGGTTTGCTTAAAGCCTGGATGCAAATTGTCCCATTTAATATTAATTTCATTGAGTTTTCTAAATGAAAAATGGATTTAACATTTCTTTTGCCTAGGTAAAGTTTTGCTTTGTTGAAACTCGCCCAGTGCCACTGCTGCAAAGGTTGCTGTTCTTGCATACTGCTGTGAGTTTCTACCATTTATGTTCTCCCTGTGCCATTCACCCCATGACCATGGCAAACCCACCCTGCTTGTCCTCCCTTCCATAAAACAAAGCAACAGTGACTATTCTGCTGGAAGGTCCAAGAAGTAAAATGCCATGGACAAGAAAGAATTAATCTCTGCATCAACCATGAAACAAGCAGAGAAACCAAGCTTTTCATGGTATGACCTAGAGTTGGAGACACCAGTTGTTTTAGAGCCTGATACTGCTGTATGCTTCATGCTTTGCTTGCAGTATTCCCTTGGGTCACAGTAGGAGATTGTGATGTAGGAACAACTTAGGCAAGGCCTGTCTGCCTTCATCTGTCTTGGAGACAAGGAGAAGCTGAAGCCTATGGGAACTGTTGAGCTCCAGTGACTCTCCTAATGTTCTTGCAGTCAGAGCTTAGCTGTAAAAATTGCCGCCTTTTGTCAGTTTCTGGGCAGAAGCAGCAGGTCAGCTGGAAAGATAGCAACTTTCCCCAAGCTGTATTTTCACCTGTGTGTGTACATGCTCTGAAGACTGGAAAAGTAACATAAAACTGCCTAGATCAGCTGTCTGCAGAGGAGCTGAATGGCATGTGTTTCTGTGTGGGCTGAGAGCATCTCCAGGAATGTCTCACTCAAGAGCCTTCAAAAGGTCCGTGCAGACCCTCTCCTTCCCCTTCAGCCACGGGCACTAAAACAGGTGGATCTGAAATGCTACAAGCCTTTTTCTCATGAGGGAGTGAACAGGCAAAGAGTGGAGAGCAGAGCACAGATCAGAACTTTGTGGTGCCAGCAGGTCTGAGCCTTTTCAAGGTCACAGTGCTCCTGTTTTAAACAGAGCTGTGGAAAACTGGGCTGTGTTTTGAATTAAAAATGAATCAGATGCAAAAGAAAAAAAGATGTCTTCACTGAAGCATAGAAGGGAGGTGGTGGGCACTTTAGCAATACCTGCACACAAACTTGTGGAGAGTGGTGAAGGAAAAACCAATGTGAAGTTGGATTTGCAAGAAGCCAGCGTTGGGCTGCTTCACAGTCAAAGAATCACAGAATCACGGAATCTTAGAATCATAGCATGGTAAGGTTGGAAGGGACCTCAAGGATCATCTTGTTCCAAACCCCTGCCATAGGCAGGGACACCTCCCACTAGTACAGCTCACTCAAGGCCTCCTCCAACCTGGCCTTGAGGGAGGGAGGGAGGGAGCAGCCACAACCTCCCTGGGCAGCCTGTTCCAGTGCCTCACCACCCTCACTGCAAACAACTTCCTCCTAACATCCAGTCTAAATCTCCCCTCTGCAAGTTTAAACCCATTGCCCCTTGTCCTGTCGTTGCAAGACCTTGTCAATAGTCCCTCCCCAGCCTTCCTGTAGGCCCCCTTCAGATACTGGAAGGCTACTATCAGGTCTCCTCGAAGCCTTCTCTTCTCCAGGCTACAGAGCCCCAACTCTCTCAGTCTGTCCTCATAGGAGAGCTGCTGCAGCCCTCTGATCATCTTCATGGCCTCCTCTGGACCCACTCCAACACTTCCATGTCCTTCCTGTGCTGAGGGCTCCAGAACTGCACAAAGTACTCCAGGTGGGGTCTGACAAGAGCAGAGTAAAGGGGCAGAATCCCCTCCCTTGCCCTGATGGCCATGCTAACCAAAGAGAAAGGTCTGCCTTTCTCATTTTCACATGTCTGCCTGAGAAATTAAATTGAATGCATGCAAGAGAAAAAAAAAAAAAAAAAAAGAAAAGCAAACATCATCTTCAGCAGAGCTTGAAATTAAGTTTGTGCTAGAGCCTCTAGATTGTCCCAGGGGAGGGGGCTTTTGCTCTCTCCAGCTGCAATTTCACCTCCTATCAGCCCAAATCATGCTGAGAGACTGAGAGAAGTACCTCACTCCATTTAATAAGATTCATTCTTACTTTCTCGTTCCCCTTCTCCTCTATGCTTTGTCTCCCGGGGCCCACCCTAGATCCCTGTTGAAAATGCAGCAGAATGTCTGGGAAACTTAGCCTTGAAAATGCAGGGCCCAAGGAGGGGAGGAAGGATGCACTGGTATAACAGAGTAGTACCAAGAAGGGCACTCATACAGTACTGCTCAATGAGACTTATCCACTAGCCTCCCAGCTGCTAGGGTTTCTATTGCAGGAAGAGGAAGATAGTGTTACCCTATGCAGCCTGCTCCAGGTGAACCTGCTCTCCAGGGGTCCCTTCCAACTCTTGTGATTCTGTGATTCTTCTTTATACAGACATTGTAGAGGCTTTCAGCCACGTACAGCCAGCAAGGACTGTCCCTCTTCTCTTTTTTTGGGGTATGACTGTTTTCTACTGGGGAGGACATTTCAGGTAATTTTGGCCACAGGGGGTCTTTCTCAGCCTTTTGCAAGATATTGGCTTGCAGGCCTCACAATTACTCTTTAAGCAACAGCTTTGTGAATGTGACTTTTTTATATACGTGGGTATGGATTTAGCTTGTCCTCTGTATGCTAAACTTTTAGCAATGCTTCCTCAGAAGTCTTAAAGGTGTTTCCATGTTTCTGAGAAATGGGTCTCTTGTGAAAAAAACCCCCCAACAAAACAAAACCAGATGGCTGATGTCATGTGCCTTGGTCAAATGACAGAGTAAATCAGTGAGAGCACTAGAACAAGAACTAGTGTCTCCCAGAACTGTCAATTAACCAACAGTGGGCTCCTGTCAAGTAGGCCCACACATTTTCCTCCATTCTGGATGGAGAAGGAAGAACCATGAACTGTTTCCCTTATCTGATCCCAATGTACTGACTCTCAAGGAGAGTTCACACTTTTTATCCTCCAGTGGCTTGGGCTTATAGGGACTGGGAGAAGCACTGAGTTGTGGGCAGCACCATTGCAGAGCATTCTCAGTAGAGATGGTCACTATGTCATCTAGAGATGCTTTGAGACTATGGAGTTTAGGCTAGATTCTCCTGTGTACTTCTGCCTCTTTGCTTTATCTTCAAAATGCAGGCACCAGTCCCAGTGACCTGAAATCTTTTTAATAGAATGTTAGGGTTTGGAAGAGACTTCTGGAGACTTCTGGAGGCCAAGGCAGGATCACCTAGGGCAAGGCACACTGGAACATGCTCAGATGGGTCTTGAAATTCTCCCAGAGAAGGAGACTCCTCAGCCTCTCTGGACAGCCTCTTCCAGTGGTCTGGCACCTTTACGGTAAACAGCTTTTTCTTTGTGTTGAGGTGTAACATCCTGTGTTCCAGTTTGTATCCATTACCCCTTGTCCTATCACAGGATACCATTGAAAAGAGACTAGCACCTTCTTCTTGACACTCACCCTTCAAATATTTCTTAACATTAATAAGATCTCCTCTCAGTCTTCTCTTTTACAGGCTAAACAGCCCCAGCTGGAATTTCTCTTGTAGCATTTGGGTCAGATTCATGGAATGGTTTGGGTCAAAAGAGACCTTGAAGATCAGGTAGTTCCAGCACACCTGGCACTGGCAGGGATGTTATCTACTAGAACAGATTGCTCAAGGCCTCATCCAGGCTGGCCTTGAACAGCTCCATGGAGGGGGCATCTACAACCTACCTGGGCAACCTGTTCCAGTGTCTCTCCACCCTTCCTGTAAAGAATTTCTTTCTGATACCTAGTCTAAATGTACCCTTCTCAAGCTTATATCCATTCCCTCTTGCCCTTGTAAAGAAGTAGGTGAAGACTGGAGTGAGTACCCTTGAAAAGAGGACAACTGAAAGGGCTACCTTCTCCATTCTGGAGTGCACTGTGTTTCCCTGGAAAAGGAGGAGACAAAACGATGGTGCAATATTGTACTATTCACATCATATTTAATAACGCTCTAGTACCATTCAATATAAATAAATAAACATTAAAAAGTACTTTCTTGACATTCCTTTTCCTTCATCAATAGGGTTTTCTGCAACAGGAAACGTTAGTAATAGTCACTGGTTGGTGAACTGGATGAATCTGAGAGAACATTAATATCAGATACTAATATGCTAGTAAAAACCAGGTGCTGGGACACCTTCTTTAAATGCTTCAGGCTTGCCTGCAGCTTCCTTTCTTCACTGCATTCCCATTCCCTGCAGCCTGTAGCTCTGACTGCTGCTCCACCCTTGGGCTTCCCAACTGAGTTCTGCTAACAAACAGGTCTCTTAAATGGTGGTGTCTGTTCCTCACCTCCCCTTAGCTGATACACCTTGGCCAGCTGCAGTCCTTACTGTTCTACAGGGATGCTGTTCTACAGTCTCAGCTACTTTACAGGGATGAGAGTATTTGTGCTGAACCAGTCCAAATGCCTGCTAGCCTGGAATATTGGCTATGTACACCCACACTGTCCATACAAGGTCTTGGACCTGCACAATTTAAGGACTGACAGAATTTCTTGATTCACAGAAACTCTCCACCCTAGGGCCAGACTGGGGAAGGAACAGAGATGGTGTGATAGGGCTGGTCTGACTGGCACTGAGCTGATAGCATAATGTACATCACAGGAATCCAGATCTGCTGCGGGAAAGGCAGGAATAGTAGTTTGGCTTTCTTTTAGGGATGTCAAAAGAACAACCCTCAAGAAACACATCTTGTGGGGGTATCTTTTGCAATGGGAATAGATCCTTGGTACAAATACCCACTGTCAGTGCCAAAAACCCTGTGTAGGACCTCTACAAGATTAGGGACCAGGGAATTTAACTCTATATTTCCTCCTGTTCATATGGGCAGAAACCTTGCCCATCTTAGAGGAGAAAACGGAGGATCACAGATAAGTTCTTTTATTCCCTCAAAACCACAAACAAAGGGACTTAATCTTGCTCTAGTTCTGGGTGGAAGCATTGAGCCCACTTATCTGGTTGTAGGATGGGTTGGCAATGTCCACTGGAGTGCATGACCTGGACACAAAGCTCTGACAAAGGGAGGATAAGAAGTGTTCTGTGGACACCAGGCCTCCTTCATGCTATCTAGTGATGGTATGCCAGACCCTTCCTCTTCAAGGACCTTCCTGGGGTCCAGAGAAGATGCTGGAGCATCTTCTTCTTTGCAGCCTGTTCAATATTTCTTCATGCTGAGATAGCTGGCAGGGCGTGCTCATGTTGAAAGACCCTATCCTAAGCCCTGCTGAACAGAGTCTCCACTTCTCTGTTTGCCGCCTGTCCTTTCCTCTCTCCTACAACTGTTGCCGACAGGAGGCATCTCATCCTCTTTGTCCCCTGTATTTTAGCCTCCCTCCTTCTAGCAGGATGTGCAGCTGTCTTCCCCATTTGAGGACTGACTTCCTCTCTCAGATACCCTTCGAAGAGCCCCCTTCATGCAGGCTTCTCAAGGTCCAGTGGGGACTATCCACTGAGTGAGACACCCCTTTGCATGTGTTTTCTCCTGTGTTTGCTCAGGAGCCAGTAATTTAGTGCCACCCACGTCTCTTCAATAAGAAACTGTAATTCCCTTTGCTCTATTCCCCTCCTTGCTGAGATTCTGATTATTTTGGCAGTTTAAGACACCATCGTTGTGAAGAAACCCCAGGGAGTGCAGAACACACAACATTCATCAGTGAGCACCAGGCTCTACAATTCTGGGCCGAGGAAGGGAGAATATTCTTTCTTCATGAACATGTCAGGTGATCTAAGCTAAAAACCAAAATTAAATGAGGAAGAGGCAGCAAAGAATCCCAGTATAAATGAATCGACAAATAAATAATGTTCCTGCCAGCCCAGAATTCCTTGAGCAGAGGATGATTCAAATGCTCATAACTTTTCCTCAGCTGTGAAACCCTCAGCATGTTTTTGAATGCCTAAAGCCTTGTTTCTCATGGCCTGAGTGAAGACGGTTTTCAAGATATGCTCAGAGAGGTTTCTGGGTCATTCAAGGAATCTTCCTGGAAAAGTCACAGTGACACCACTGCCCACACACACACATGGTACCAACACTTGTGCTTTTAATCCAGTGCCTTTTTCCTTTCATCCTCATTTGCCACCTCCTGCTTTGTGGGCTGCCTTCCACCTGGCTGTGTTCCTGTTTTATTGAGGGAAAGGGAAGCCCTTCCACATGACACCACCTTCTCTCATTTCACAGCACCACACATGCCTTTCAATATCCTACTGGAAAACCTTGTCACATTTCCCATTTCAGTTATCATCTACATGCTCAAGACAGTGTTTCCTGATGATGTCTCTCCACATTCCTTGATGTTCTCACAGGAGATGAGTGCCGGCTGAGGGTTCCTCTTCTCTGAGCACTTCTCACCCACCTCCACCTCAGAGAGGTATTTTCCTTTCTGGAGGTCTAGGAAGCAAATCTGTATTATGTGATCTGAGGCTACCGAAGTGCCTGATGGTGCTGCAGCAAGGTTCCAGGCTAGAAACAACACTTTTCAGTCTACCCATCTTTGCCCCAGCTTTCTGATCTCTGCAGTGAGACATGGAGGCACAGCCTTTGAGGTACAGTACCTCTCAGATCTGCTTGAGAGGGAGAGGATCTTTATCCAGAGGGCTCTGGGAATCTGGGATGGCATTTTCCAAAACAGTGTCAAGCACAGGCAGTTCAAGCTGTCAGCAAAGGCATAGGTACCAGATCCTTTCTGAACTCACAAACCCCAAATGAGATGCTTCAGCTCAGCATCCTCTCCAACAACGAAGGCTGATCTACGGAGGTGTCTGGGTGCATCCTTCAGAGGAAGAGCCTCTTTCAGACTAGCTTTGTTTAAAGTTGTTTTGAGAGCATACCAGCCTCATGCCAACAACTCCACGTCTGTGCTTTGTAGCAGCTCCTGTCCTTGAACCACTGCAGCTCCGCTGTTGCTATGCTGAAGCTCTGATTTTATGGTATGCCAGGAGAAACCTTCAGAGGCACCTGCACCCATCCTGGATCTCAGCCTCTCTGCTGGCATAGCTGAGAATGGAGATTACATCTAATAGGTTTTAAGGAACGGTTAGAAACACAGAGCCTGCAGGGGGAGGAGAAGCACTGCTCTCCTGGGTGGCCAGCAGGAGATTTTGCATCAAGGTAAAGGTTGAAGAGCTACAGGATCGCAGGGTACCACTTTAGCTTTGTCCCTGCCTGTTACCACTTTTTGGGCAGCAGGATCTGATTGCCATGGAGATGTTTTTGGGAGTGGTTATCATCCTTCAGCAGTGGGGCAGAGGGTTGGGCAGAGCAGGCAGGGTGTGCAACTTGGGTGGTTGCTGACAAACTTCAGGACCTCTGCTTGCTGCCTCTGTCAAAACAAACATAAGATGGGATAAGAGTCATAAAATCATAGAATCATTAAGGTTTGAAAATATCTTTTAGATCATTGAGTCCAACTGTCTACCTAGCACCACTGTGGTCATTAAACCATGTGCCTAAGTGCCATGTCTACATGTCTTTTGAACACCTCCAGGAAAGGTGACTCCATTAGCTCCCTGGGCAGTGCCTGACCACTCTTTCAGAAAAGAATTTATTCCTAACATCCAATCTAAACCTCCCTTAGCATAACTTGAGGCCTTTTCCTCTTATCCTGTCACTTCTTACTTGGGAGAAGAGCCCAACCTCCATCTCACTACAATCTCCTTTCAGGGAGCTCTAGAGGGTGAGAAGGTCTCCCCTCAGTCTTCTTTTCCCCAGCCTAAACAATCTCAGTTCCCTCAGCCACTCCTCACAAGACCTGATTCCTGACCCTTTTCCAGCTTCACCGCCCTTCCTTTGACCCCTTCCAGCACCTCGGCTTCTTTCTTGTAGTGAGGGCCCCAAAACTGAACCCAGCATTCAAGATGTGCCCTTACCAGTACTGAGTACAGGGACATAATCCCTTCTCTGGTCCTGCTTGTCACACTGTTCCTGTTACAGGCCAGGATGCTGTTGGCCTTGTTCGATGACTGGGCATACTGATGGCTCATGTCCAGTTGTCTGTTCATCAGCATACCCAGGTCTTGTGGGCAAGAGCTTGGCAGCTTTCCACTCACTCTGCCCCAAGCCTGGGACATTCACAGGGGTGTTGCAATCCAAGTGCAGGACCTAACAAACCTTATTAAACCTCACACAACTGACCTCAGCCCATTGATCCAGCCTGTCCAGATCCCTTTGCAGAGCCTTCCTACCCTCAAGCAGATCAACACTCCCACCCAATTTAGTGTCCTCTGCAAACTTACAGAGGGTGCACTCAATCCCCTCATCCAGATTGCTGATAAAGTTTTTAAAGGTAACTAACCCCAAACCTGAGCCTTGGGAAACACCACTTGTGAAGGAGATAGAGGTGTCAATATGACATCCAGTAGAACAGGGCAGGAGACACATTTCCAACAAGGCTGTTCCCCTGGCTCAGGCAGACACTAGGGCAGATGTCAGTAAACTGGTTCCTCAACCACACTGCACACAACTTTGAGCTAGGGTATGGCTGAAGAGCTTTTTCTATCTGCACCACAGAGTCCTACCTGGGAGATTTTATTGAATTAGGGGGAAAAAAAATATTATATAATATAACATCATTATTTTAGCCCCTGATAAATTTAAGAAAGACCAGGAGGATGATATCTGAGGATCCCAGATCCATCTGTCTGGAAGCAAAGAAATGCAGGCAAAATTATTTTCCTATCAGAAGGCAGCTAGAGTCCTATTGTAGTCTAAGCAGTCTCTTCTGTCTCAGGTGCCTGTTAGCAGTAAGAACAGGCAGCTTTCACAACATGAGTCCTGAGTTACAGTTTTCACAGCTTCAACAAAGAAAAATATGAAGTGAAATTAATTTCCATCTCCTGCTCTCAGAAGCCAAAGCTTGTGTTTTGAAGATGTTTCAATAAGTGCTTCAGGGACATATGCTGCGATACCTTTGTTTGCTCTGTGGCTCCTGTTGCAATGCAGACAATCCCAAGGATATTCTCTGTCTTCCACACTCTCTTTTCTACTCTGCATGTGCTCACAGTGTTTCTCAGAGACCAGGCTTATGGCAGTTTCCCACAGCTTCACAGAGAAAGCCGTTTTGCCCAGCTGAAGATGAGCCCAGAGACACCACCCCCACCTCCCCCAGCCTTTTTTCATAGAATCATAGAATCAACAAGGTTGGAAGAGACCTCCAACATCATCCAGTCCAACTTTCTGCTCCTCCACTTTTCGTGAAGAAGCTGAGGAAGTAGCTGAGGTTCTCAGTCCCAGTTCTCAATCCCAGCACATCTCAGGATCCTGCCTAGTGGTTCCCACTCCCTAGAATTCCTAGTGCAAAGAAGAATAACTTTAATTTCTTAATATGTTGGTCTCTTCCTATTCTTTTTGTTCTCATTCATGAAAAGCAAACCCCTGATGTTTCTTATTGCTCTCCTTTTGCAGATCTGCTCTGGTTTGACACAGAGTTTCCTGCCTCGGCCTCACAAACCTGGCCATGGTTCAGCTGAACGTGACTAAGGGTGAATATGGACAAGGATGACAGTGGGCTCCAGGTAGGACAAAACAACTTCTGTTTGTGCAGTACCCACTGAGCCTGATCTTTTCAGTTCACATGATAAGCATGTCCCTTGACACTGTCAGTGGCAATCCACCAGGTACGGACACATGCCAAAGAAGTGGTCCAACTGCAACGCCAAATCTCAAGCCACGCGATGTCAGCCTGCCTCATGTCTGCAGGTATTAAAGGGCTAGAATGGCTTGATCTGATCCTCAACAAGGACTAACCACCAGAAGGGAAAGACAGAAATACTCTCCCTGTTCTGCCTAAGAACAGAACATCCTTGGGGGAGCAATTTTACCTCTCCTTATTCTCAGCACTGGCTTATCTAGATCATGTGTATCAAGGTTCTGAAGCTCAGCAGCCTTGATAGTAAGTACTTCCAAAACACCACAGTCATTAGCAGAGACCTCAATTTAAAACTTTAATGGGGGAAAATCTAATGAATTTGCTTAACTGCCCAGTCAAGCAATTTACCTTGCAGGTGTCCCCTGAAATGGATGCCACCTGCCCACTTGGCAGGTCAGAGCAGCTGTCCTACATGGCAGATGGTGGTGCAAAAGGGATTGTGGCCGAATTTGCTGCTAGTGCAAGTGGAAACCTCCTTCAGAATCTACAGAGCTAGCCCAGCAAACACTCATGCTTGAAAGCACCAAAGACAATGATTCTTATCCAGAATACAAGTCCTGGTGCTTAATGAGTGGCAGTGTCTTCATCTCTCAAGCCAGTTGCTTCTCTTTCCCCACAACAAATTACTTATGGGGAACCATTCCCATGAAAATCCATAGCAGGTTCGTGGCATTTCTTATGGAGGATGGCTGTGTGTTTAGTCAGGGAAAGAGGATGAAGACAAAAGCACTGATATATAAATGGCACATTTATGAAAATGTCCCATGCACACTCTGCATCTGTAGTGGAGCAATCAATCCCTCCTCTGACAAGCAGGCAAAACAGGTCTAATCTATCTGAGCTTTTATAAGCCTGCTCATTCTTTATGAAGTAGGTGGTACCTCCAGATCAGTTAACTGGATTCTGACTCCTCATGAGCTGTGTTTGGGCAGTCATAGCTTTAGCCTGCTGCAGACCCAGCGTAGGTGGGTGTGTAAAACGAACCATTAACAGAGGTGCAGGTTATATTAGGGTCTGCTGCCTGAGCACAAATATCTAGCATCATTTGTGGGTTGCTAGGATATCTGAGATATTGATCAAAAGCTGGTAGATACGGTAAGGAGTTCATGTTTGTGCCCTAAAGGAGGGACAGCTGGGCTACCTCAGGGCCCCTGTGGTGCAACCAGGTGTCTACGTTTAGGCAAGTGACATCTGTCACTCCCATCTGTTGCCATGTGTGGAGGCACTGTGCCAGGGGAAGTTTAGGCTGGAGGTGAGGAGAAAGTTCTTCACTGAGAGAGTCATTGGCTACTGGAATGGGCTGCCCAGGGAGGTGGTGGAGTCACCGTCCCTGGAGGTGTTCAAGGCAGGTTTGAACGTGGCACTTGGTGCCATGGTCTGGTCTTGAGGTCTGTGGTAATGGGTTGGACTTGATGATCTTTGAGGTCTCTTCCAACCCTGGTGATACTGTGATACTGTGATTGCTTTGCACTCTTTGTACAGCTGTCACTCAGAGATGATAAGATGATGTGGAAATGCAGTGTGCAGCTACTAGTAATGCATGCAGCACATCGGTGCAGAAGCTGAAATGCTCATGACTGCCTGTATGAAAGCTGTCAGTTTTATTTCCACTGGTAGAGCTGAGCTGAGGGGTCTATTTGGGTCAGGACTGAAAGCAGCCCTGGCATATCTTCCAAAGGAGGAGTAAATCATGCAGCATCCTGTATCCCTGCCACAGATACGAGTCATTCCAGAAATGGCCAAGTACTGCCATATTGGATACCTTTATTCTTTTGGGACTGTTGAGCTAGGAATCTGCCCAGGACAGACACTGGGATCAGGAGACAAGGCAGCTGGCGGAGGAGGTTGTAGCTCCACTGAAGCCTATTCTTCATCAGTCTTTATTTCCAAGAACATATCATTGACCTCTGATACATTTCAGCACTTGGTTCTGGTGGCCATAATCCCCCATCGTGCTGCTGCTCCTGGCTCTGGATCACAAAGGCATTTCCAGTGCCTTTACTATTTCCCTTCAGCAGCAGTGCATTCTTAGCTTTGGAAAAGTTGGTGCTAAGCCCCTCAAACTCTGTGAGAGCTGGTGTAGGTTTTGAGGTTCCTGTTTTGAGGTGGTCTAAGTGTCCCATCAGCTCTTCCCTGCTGCACCCACGCCATGGTTGTTCATGCAGGATAAGAGCTGCAGGTAGATGCAGGTAGAGGTGGCAAGGCTCGCAGGAATGTGGTCTCTTTCCACACACTGTGGGACCACTTTGACATTAAAGAGAGTTTGATGCTGGCAGAAATGGGGAGCAAGGTATTTGGCTCATGGTATTAATTATTGAAACCACAGGATTCTTCTTCCACATCTCTCTCTCTCTGTATGTAGGCCAAGGTTCCAATGTGGACTGCAAGGAGACTTGAGTAAGTATGCATTGGTGATCATAAGTACTTGGATAAACATGAGGCTCTAATTCTTGTGGAAAGAATGGCATGGTAAGGGAGTTGCTGGGACAAACATATATGCAGTCTTTAAGGAAATAATCACATAAATAAGAAAACAAGTACAGGTTATTTTTTGTTTTGTCAAAACCAATCAAGACAAGAGTACTCACACCCTGGAGCTGGCTCTCTGCTTACACCTCTACTCTGGGGTCTGTAAATCCACGCTTGCCTTCATTAACCAGAGTGGGCCTCTCAGTTCTTGTGTGCCAGACCAACACCTAGAGGGAATCACAAAGAGTTCAGGGACTCTGGGTGCCATGGAAACGCTGAGAGCAACACATTCATCAGGTGGGATCCTCAGCAGCCCATTGCTCACAGTTGTTTGAAGCATGTAATTTAAAGGGGTTGAACCTGGAAGAGACTTCACAGGCACATGAAACAGTAACAAGAAGAAGGGATCGTTCTTGACCGAGACCGCAGACTCAATCCTCTGCCAATCCTCCTGGATTTTGGAAGAACAATCTGGACACAAAGTGTACATCTGAGGCTCTTTGTTAACAGAGTGCATAGCACTAACTGTACCTCAGTGTTCTCTGAGCTTTGCATCTATGAAGAATTTGGCAAGCTCTGCCTGACTGTTCCAGCACCATTCAGCACTGACACGTGCCAGCACAGGGCAGGCACGATGGAAGGTGGAGAAGCATGGCAGGAGGGTGAAAAAAGCAGCCAGGATCCAACACGGAAAATGTATCTTCGAGTTCTCTTGTCCTACTCACCTTCGTGCAGTTGGCTGCTTTGGGCTCCAGCCCATCCATAGTCACTAGATCCTTCAGCAGGCTGGTTTCCTGGTAGCCTCCTTTAACTCCCTCCAACTTGAAACTGGCCTGAGGCTTCTCCAAAATCAGCTTGATGCTGATAGCAAACCCAGCCATGTCAATGGCAAAGGGTCGGTTAGGGTCAAAGACAGTTTTCCAGCCCACCACCTTCCCTGCTGGGCTCACTTTTGGGGATTCGTATCGCAACCCCCCAACGAAAGCCACCGGCCAGACCGACACCCTCCTCGTGTAGCGCATCTGTGTGCCAGAAAGAAACAGTGCCGTGAGAACCCAGCGCGGCAGCGCTTGCCACAGCCCATTCACTTGCAGCCCAGAAAGCCAACCGGATCGAAAGAAGGGTGGGCAGCAGGTTGAGGGAGGGGATTCTCCCCCTCTACTCCGCGCTGGTGACACCCCTACCTGGAGTACTGTGTCCAGTTCTGGAGCCCCTGTTACGAGAAAGGTATGGACATGCTGGAATGTGTCCAGAGAAGGGCCATGAGCATGATTGGAGGGCTGGAGAACCTCTCCTATAGAGACAGACTGAAAGAGTCGGGGCTGGTCAGTCTGGAGAAGAGAAGTCTTCGAGGAGACTTTATTGTGGCCTTCCAGTATCTGAAGGGGGCCTACAGAAAAGCTGGTGAGGGACTTTCTAGTATGTCAGGTGGTGATAGGACTAGGGGGAACAGAGCAAAATTAGAAGGAGGTAGATTCAGGTTGGTTGTTAGGAAGAAGTTCTTCAGCATGAGGGCGGTGAGACACTGGAACAGGTTGCCCAGAGAGGTGGTAGAAGTCCCATCCCTGGAGGTTTTAAAGGCCAAGCTGAGCAACCTGATCTAGTGTGAGGTGTCCCTGCCCATTGCAGGTGAGCTGGAATTAGATGATCCTTGGCGTCCGTTCCAACCCTGACAATTCTCTGATTTTATGATTAGCCTACCATGCTCTGCTTCCATTAGCACCTGTCCTCTCCTGCTGTCTTCCCACCCAATCACACAAGTCTAAGCAACAGAAGATCTTTTTCGCTTGTGCTACTCTTCAAAGAAGAGCTATAGTCTGCAGAGCCACAAGGTTGTTTTAGTATGTTCTTCAAACACCAAACTCACAGCTTTTCTGTGCCCACGTTCAGTCCCTCAAAAGAAGGAAAGCCTTTGTTTTTTTTCTAGTCTTACCTGAAGTTTGTAATTTTTGTAAAATTTTATCATTTTTCTAAATTCCAAACTTTTACCAGCTCTGGAAAATTGAACACGAGCTGGCAATGTGTGATTGCAGCCCAGAAGCCAACAGTATCCTGCACTGCGGGACAAGGGAGGAGATTTTCCCACTCTGCTCTGCTCTCATGAGACCCCACTTGGAGTACTGGATCCAATACTAATGGCTCCAGCACAAGAAGGACATTGAATTTCTGAAGAGCATCTGGAGTAGGGTCATAAAGATGATCAGAGGGCTGGAGCACCTGCCCTGTGGGGACACATTACAAGAGTTGGATCTGATCAGCCCGGAGAAAAGAGGGCTCTGGAGAGACCTCATAGTGGCCTTCCAGTACCTGAAGGAGTTCTACAGAAAAGCTGGGGAGGGACCTTTTTACAATGCCTTGTAGTGATAGGATGAGAGAGAATGGATTTGAGCTGGAACAGGCTAGATTTAGACTGGATATGAGGAAGAAATTCTCTATAGTGAAGGTGGTGAAGCACCGTAACATGTTACCCAGGGAGGTTGTGGATGCCCCCTCCCTGGAGGCGCTCAAAGCCTGGTTGCACAGGGGCTTGAGCAACCTAGTTTGGTGGAAGGTGACCCTGTCCATAGCAAAGGAGTGGGAACTACATGTTTTTCAAGGTCCCTTCCAACCCAAACCATTCTATGAATCTATGAATTATTACCTCCACTCACTCCAACTTCACCCTCAGACAAGTCATTTCCCACCCTGACTGACTCGTCTTTTATCCTCATCTATTGCAAATACCCTCCACCTTTGTTTTTTTCATCCATGGCTACTACCTGATAGCATGGGGTTTTATAATATTGTCAGAAAGGGTCTGGGAAGAAGTAAGAAATGAAACTGGAAATGTGTATACTGGAAATGCTTAACTCTGCATCTCAAGTGGTGTAGTACAGTTTGGGAATTTCTGGAAGTTAAGAAAGGCCTTGGCATCTCACAAAAGCCGGGTTTCCAGCAAAAGTCTGGACAAGCTTCTGTGATCTCAGGATCACAGCCCTGTTGTGGGGGCTGGAATCAAGAGCATAAAAGGACAACCAAGGAGAAAAGGTAGATCAGAAGGTCAGCCAATTTTTCTGACATCTTCTACCCATCACACTTCTACAACACTGCAGATTTATGCTTTGCCAGAAGTTTGTCTCTTGTGCTCCTTTAAATCAGGTCATCTCTCCCTGAGGGTGTAAAGATCCTCTGGCAGAGGGCAGCATCCAGGTGGGTTTTGAATTACTCTTGAGATGGAGACTCCAGAGCCTGTCTGGGCAGCTCTACTACCCTCAAATCACCCTCTGGGTGCTCTACCACTCTCAAAGTAAAGAAGTTCCTCATCATCTTTAGATGGAACTTCCTGTGTCTCAGTTTGTGCCCAGTACCTCTTGTCCAGTCACTGGGCACCACTTAAACAAAACAAAAAAACCAAAAAAACCAAACCAAACCAAACAAACAAAAAACAACCACCAAAAAAACCCAAATAAACCCCCAAAAACAAAAAACAAAACCCCAAACAAGCAAACAAAAAAAGACCCTATATTCATGACACCAACCCTTTGACCCTTTGAGTATTTATAAGCATTGATAAGACACCCTCCCCCCCCATCTCCTCTATGCTAAAAAGCCCCACTTTCCTCAGCCTTGCTTCATGAGAGAGTTGTTCTAATCCCCTAATCATCTTTGTAGCCCTTTACTGTCCTTTCTTTGTCCCTTTTGAACCAGGGAACCCAGAAGTGGGCACAGTACTCCAGATGAGGCATCACCAGGATAGAGTAGAGGGAAAGGAAAACCTCCCTCAATCTGCTGGCTACACTCTTCTTAATGCAGCCCAGGGTGCCATTTGCCTTCTTGCCCATGAGGACACATAGCTGGGTCTTGGTAAACCTGTTACCCACCAGCACTCCCAGGTCCTTCTTTCCAGAGCTGCTTTCTAGCGGGTCAGTCCCTAACCTGTACTGGTGCAGGAGGTTATTCCTCCCTAGGTGCAGTACCCTGCACTTGCCCTTGTTGAACTTCACAAAGTTATTCACATCTGCAGCCTGTTCCATGGCAGATGTGCTCTCTACAGCACGTCTACTGAGTTAGCTCAGCTGTAGGTTTCCATCTGCCCTATACCCAGCTCCCACTGAGTGCAGGGTGGTTGAGGAGGGCTTTAGGTAATTTCTCCCAGTTAATGCTATAAGTCCATGTGGTAGTTCTATCTTAGAGGTCTTTGCCTTTACCTGGCCTTGAGAGGCTTTGCAGCTGTACTCTGCTTTTCTGTCCCATGTCATTTTAAGGCTCTTACCTCTTCAAAGAGCTCCAGGCTGTAGGTGTTATCATCATCAGCAAAATACACTACCCCTTCTGGTGGTGCGGTGTTGCTGAAGCTGTCCCTCAGCCAGTGCAGCCCCAGGTTCCTCTGCAGTGTCCCCCTTGGGGTATGGGATGGGATCCAGGACAGTCCTAGCTTTAGACTCTTGGGTGTCTCCACATTGAGATGGGTGAAATTGAGCCCTGCCTTCTCCAGCAGGTTGGATACCAGGTTGGTCCTTCGGGGAGAGTCCTCCACCACCACCCAGTGCAGGTTCTGTACGTGCAGGAAGGTGTTGGCCAGACGAGTCAGCTCAGCTTTTTGCACTGGCCGGGTGTAGGTAGGGGTGATAACGAAGATGGTTGGCAGGGTGTCTGACCACGGAGGAGGCCTGGAGTACACATAATTGTGGATGACTTTAGGTGTTGCCCCTATGTTTTGCTGCTGCCGAATGCATGATGGGAGGCCTTCTTCTCTCAGTGCAGATGTACCATTGAGGAGAGCTTTAGAGGTCACGTTCTCATCTGTCTCTTCTGTGGCCAAAGGAAAGAAGGAGGGAAGATAAAGAAGAAAGGTGTTAAAGGACTGCTGGGTTGCCTCCACTACAGGGAGTGTTGGTGGCACATCTGTCTGGAATCAGTGCTCAGTACATCAGCATCCTCTCCCAAAAGGCAGCTGAAGGAGCATGCTTAATGTGCTCTAAAGTACAGCACACCCTGAGGGTGCCTGCAAGTGTGTTTGTCTTTGCTTAACCCATCCCATGAGACAGTATCTCTTACTGAGGGTTCACACCAGCAGTCATCACAACCAGCAGCACACTGACCACAGAACTCTTGCACTTACTTCTCAGCAGGCTGAGGTAGTGGGTGGTCGGGTACTGGTGCCACAAGGTTAGGAGAAGAGCCCATGGCAAGGCAATCAGGAGCGTGGTAAGAAGGTTACGTCTCCTCAGCATGCTGCAGAGAGCTTCCGATGCCCAGGCATCTCTCTACCTTACAGAGCAGAGCAAAGAGTAAGGCCTCTGAAATATCAGTCACCACAAACATTAGGACAGTAAGTCTAGAGGCCAAACTAACAGACTGATTTGGGCTTGCTTGGAGGGAGACGTGATAAATGTTGGGCCCTGTTGCCTCACAGGCTTTGTCTAGCTTTACAAGGAGCCCCATTAATGTTGCAGGCCCAGACCATTATCCATCTGCTCATGTCAATTCTTGTGCTATTGAATAGAAGCTTTTATCTATTGATGTTGCTTTAAGGAACCTCCCACTGCCCCATGATGAACACACTGCCCTTCACTTTGGGGTTGTTCCTGTTGTTGTTTCTGAAGCCAAACAAGACTGCTATATGCCTCCTCTCCAGGGCTGGTATTTGTTTCTGAGCTTTGTGGTGGCCATTTAATTTGCTTCTTTTGTAGATTTTTTAAAATTGTGTGCAAGATTTTGTTTCTGCATATTTGGATGGGCAAAACAGAAAAATGCTAGGCAGCCAGCATCTCTCTCAGTCTTGTAGTTTTAAGTCCTCTTCCTAATGCAGTAGTACATAATCCCACAGAATGGTGGGGGCTAGAAGAGACCTCTGAAGGTTATCTAGTCCAACCTCTCTGCCAGAGCAGGTTCACTTAGAGCAGGTTGCACAGAAATGAGTCCAGGTGGGTTTTGAGATTCTCCAGAGACAGACTCCATAATCTTTCTTGGCAGCCTGGTCCAGTGCTCCAGCACCCTCACAAGAAAGATGTTTTTCCTTAAATTCAAGTGAAATCTCCTGCATTCTAGTTTGTACCCATTGTTCCATGTCCTATCACTGGGCACCACTGAAAAGAGCCCAGCTCCATTCTCTTGGCCTCCATCCTTTAGATACCTCCATCCTTTAGATATTTGTATTGTAAAGGGTTAGCCCTCCGGGGTGTGTGGGGGGTGGCAGTGGTTTGAACTTGACTCCAGGTCCTCCTGACTCCTCCCAGAGGATGAAACTGAGGCTGACCCCAGGTGTAGTGGTTAGCCTACTCCCATTTCCTGTCTGGACCCCCTATATAAACANGAATACCTTTTAAGGTTTTTTTTTATGATTTCCAAATCGAAGCAAGACTGGTCCTTGGGTATTTTACCCCTTCTCTCTCTACATCTAATTCCTTTCTTTNGATAGCACCACCCTTGCTCATGTTGCTCCTGCATGGCCATTTTGTACCATGTGGTGGACATCCCTTTCTGAATCTACCTCCATCCATTGTCATTGTCATCAATCTGGTTGTGTGTGTATATATATATATATNATGCATTGATTACATCCCCTCTCAGTCTTCTCCAGGATCAAGAACCCCAGATCTTTCAGCCTCTCCTCGTAAGAGAGATGCTCAAGTCCCCTAGTCATCTTTGTATCTCTCCATTGGACTCTCTCCAGTAGTTCCCTGTCCCTCTTGAACTGAAGGGCCCGTAACTGGACACAATATTCAAAATGCAACCTCATCAGGGCAGAGTAGATGGGGAGGAGACAAACTCCCTCAAACTCCTGGACACACATTTCTTAATGCTTAAAACTTAATGCTTATTAACTGCAGCATACCCTTGACTATGCTGGCCACAAGGACACATTGCTGGCTCGTGGTGAACTTGTTGTCCACCAGTACTCCCAAGTTCTCTGCAGAGCTGCTTTCCAGCAAGTCAACCCCTAATAGTGGTGGTGCAAGGCATTATTTCTCCTCAGGTGCAAGACTCTACACTTGCCCTTGTTGAACTTCATGAGGTTCACCTCTGCTCAACTCTCCAACCTGTCCATATCTTGCTGCCTGGCAGCACAGCCTGACAGTGTCAGCCACTCTTGCCAGTTTTGCATCGTCAGCAAACTGGATGAGAGTACACTCTCTTCCTCCTTCCAGGTCATTGCTGGAGATGCTGAGCAAAGCTGGGCCCGGTACTGATCCCTAGGGAGCACCACTAGCCACAGGCATCCAACTAAACCCTGCACCATTGATCAGAAGCCTCTGTGCTTTGTCATTCAGCCAGTTCTCAGTCCGTGTCAGTCCATGTCACGGTCCACTCCTCTAACCCACACTTCCTAAGCTTGCCTATGAGGATGTTAGAGGAAACAGCATCAACAGCCTTGACAAAGCCAAGGTATGCAACATTCACTGCTCTTCCCTCATCTACCCAGCTGGGAACACCATCATACAAGGCTGTCAGTGATGCATGCTACCACTAAGTTTTCCATGAAATCCCTACCTCAGTCATTCCACAGTGCTGGCAGTACCTGCTGCAAGTACCTTCATTGAAAGGGTTATCAAGCATTGGAAAGGCCTTCCCAGGGCAGCAGTGGAATCACCATCCCTGGGTCTGTTCAAGCTCTGTGTGCTTAGGCACATGGTTTAGTGTCAACCCTTCAGTGCCATGTTGAGGGTGAGACTGGATGATCTTTGAGGTCTCTTCCAACCAGATATATTCTGTAATTCTATTCCACATCCCTTTTTACTCCAGTTTTGCAATATTTGGCCACTGCAGCATTTTATTTTAACCACGGACTTCAGAATACTTTAATTTCTTTCTTAGCATTTCTGCAATGGACGTGATGGTGAGATCTGAGGAACTGCAGGTGCTAACATTTGTTTTCAAAACTCCCTTGATAAGGTGAGGGAAACTAAAAGGAAATAAAAGAGAAATAAAGGACAAAGTTTTCAGGAATAATTAACAACAGAGGATGGCTTATTTATGAATGATCCGAACTACAGTAGTCCTGTGCTTGCGTTTTCTTAGTTGCTGAGCACTTCAGCTCCCACGAGTTAATATGATTAATCAGCAATCAGCCTATCTGGAAATCAGATCCTTAGCTTCTCAAGGTAGCCATGCCTTCAACAAAGCATCAAGGATCAGTTTGGAAAGTGCAGACTGAAGTATTTGATTGTCTGTTGCAGACCATTTGCTCAGGGACATATCCCTGTCCTGTGTACAGTCATAGCATGATGCGATCCCAGTCCTGGCTCTCTGAAAGACCCTTAACAGCCTGTGTATGTTAAGTCATGTGAGCACGAGATCCTAGAGGTAACTTCTGGCAGTCCAACGCCAAGTGGGCTTGTCTAGTGTCTGTGCTGTTGTCTGTATAGCTCTGGCACAGGGAGGAACATTTTCCTTCAACTTTGAGCTTTTGTTTTGGTCCCTGTCTGAGTGTGGAATCTCCCAATTCTGTTATTATACACACCAGCAGCAAAAGCAGTGCTTCAGAAAGAGGGATTAATTTGTGGCACTGCAGAACAGCAGCCCACAAAAACACTGAAGGATACAGAGCAAAGGTGCTTGTTACCATTTTTCTGCTGTCATTCAAAGGAGGCTGCCAGATGTTTGATAGTTGGATTTCATTCCCCTCTCCCTCCTAGTAACATCTGTAATCTGTTTCCTCTGGGATTACCTTTCTGATGCCAAATACTTGGCCCAGTAAATTTCCTTACTACTACAGTGATGCTCATTAGGAGGCTAAAGGGAGCATAAACTTTCATTAAATCATAGAATCACAGAATCATAGAATGGTAAGGTTGGAAGGGACCTCAAGGATCATCTAGTTCCAACCCCCTGCCATAGGCACGGACACCTCCCACTAGTACAGCTCACTCAAGGCTT